>OW240919.1:46612149-46705218 GCA_933207985.1 Pelobates cultripes
ATACTGTTGGTATGGAGACTCCTGTGCCCGTTAAGAAAAAACTCCAGTCTATATCAATCTGGACCATGGATACCACTCAAGCCTCCAGAGTATGACGAGCCCAGGTATGTGTGATCAGAAAAATTAGGCTCCTAGTACTGGAGGAGATATTTTCATTGCTGAAGAGCAAAACAACTGTGTTCTAGCTCCATTAGAACCTTGAAAGGCAGGTTTACCAACTGCCATGAGTTACCTCTGGAGTATTCCCTGCAGTGCCAGTAGCTCCCTGTATCTCAGAAATACTGGTCACTGGATGTTCTCCGGTCAGACTATGAGGAGCTGGGATCCTTGGAACTTCCATCCTAAGGTACCAATATCTTGCAGCCCTCATTCGCCTTTTCAATGGAATTATCAAAATTTTTCACAAACAGCACCACCCCTTCAAATAGAATGGTGTAGAGGGCAGACTTGGAGGATGAGTCATCATCCCAGAAACAGAAACATAATGCTTTCTTAGCTGCTATAGATAAAGCCATTTGATCCAGAGGATATCCTAGTTACATCTAGGGAAGTTTCTGTGAATAAGTCAGTTGTAACCTGAAGACTTCAGACTGCCTCTTCAATCTTGGCTTTTAATATCTCGCTCCATAGTAGCCTTTAGATCTTTAATCACATATTTCATGTTTGTAGAAACAGCAGCGGAAATCACAGCTGGCTGGCCTCCTGCAATGGTAGGCGTAAAATTTTGGACAGGTCTGCGTCCACCTATGATCCATAAGTGTGCAACTTAGGTGGTGAAATTTTGGGGTTGGAAATAACTTCCTCCACATGGTAAAGCCTGGCCTCTTTTCTTACCCCTAAGGCCTCTGGAACTTACTTTGTAAGCCCTGCCCGCATGTCATGTGGCTGCACAGTGATAGGTCATGCTGAAGCGACAACCTTCTGGAGTAAGTCAGTGCATAACTGATTCCTTCCACTGTTTTCTCCTCATAACCAGATCCTGGTGAAGAATCAGACACCTGACAAATAATAATAACTAAATATTACCTGTGGTAAAGTATTAAGAAAAAATGTGCACTGTTAAATTCTATAAGAAGCCAGCGAAACCGCTTTAAAACAGGCTAAAAACAGCACTTATCCATGTCTGGAGACCCTGCAAATACTTACCAAATAAGTGTGGTATGTTTACTGTAATTTTCCCTTTATTTTAGGCACTTTCTGGCAATTGCCCTTATCCAAGATGGCTGCCACAACTTGTATTCCCACAATGCAAGTCATCTGTATTAGGCCCAATAAAGCACAAACTGCACACATGTGGGCCTATTCCGAGTGTGTTTGTTGTTTAGAGACCAGGGAGAGGACTCTGTCTGAAGCCTACGTGGCCCCTAAACACCCAGGGAACCGGGAATAAATCACTGGGACCGAGGGAAAGCAAAATAGATAACAAAAGTTCCTGCAAGGAAGTTTAAAAGGAAACCAGGTGCAAAAAGTCCAAGTTTAAAGGCACCACAGTCTAAAGGCCTCAAGGTATAAAAGGTAACAGTTTTCAAATGTAACAGTTTCCAAAATGTAACAGTTTTTAAAATATATCAGTCTTCAAATGCACTGCGGTTTCCAATGACTTGCGGTATTACATGCAACAGTATTAAATGCAAATTTAAATGAAACAGTTTTAAATGCCACACAGCTTAAATGCTTCCTAGCAAAAGCACAACCGCATAATGTACCACAATCTTAAAAATAAGGTACAGCTGTACAATGCACTAGTTTAACCCCTTAAGGACACATGACATGTGTGACATGTCATGGTTCCCTTTTATTCCACAAGTTTGGTACTTAAGGGGTTAAAGATATCAAAGCTTAAATGCATCACAGCATAAAAGCACAACTGCATAATGTACTACAGTAAAACAGCAAATAAAGTAATGAAAATAAAACAACATACATGTCCGTAAGTAAAGGGAGCAAATTGCTCACGTCCTAAGGGCTGTAGGACAGGAAAAAGACTGAGGACCTTAGGGATGGAGACTCCTTTTAAAACCTTGGTGGTTTTCCTGTCCTATCGGCTGTAGGGGAGGAGCTAACCCATGTGTATATGCTGCCATGATTAGCCAGGAAATATGTTTATAGCAACCGGTGATATGCTTTTAGTAACTGAAAAAATGTTTATAACAACTTGTGAAATGTTTATAGCAATGGGCTTAATGTTTATAGCAACCAGAGATATGTCTATAGCAACAGGGGTGTGTTTATAGCAACCAGATATGTTTATAGCAACCACAGATATGATAATAGCAATAGGAGATATGTTTATAGCAACCGTGATATGCTTTTAGTAACTGAAATTTTTTTTTTATAAAAACTAGTGAAATGTTTATAGCAACCGGCTTAATGTTTATAGCAACCAGATATATCGTTATAACAACCAGAGACATGATAATAGCAATAGCATATATGTTTATAGCAACTGGTGATATGATTTTAGTAACAGAAAAAAAATTATAACAACAAGTGAGATGATTATAGCAACCAGTTTAATTTTTATAGCAACCAGAGGTATGTTTATAGCAACAGGAGTGTGTTTATAGCAACCAGATATATGTTTATAGCAAACAGAGGCATAATAATAGCAATAGGATATATGTTTATAGCAAGCGGTGATATGCTTTTAGTAACTGAAAAATGTTTATAACAACAAGTGAAATGTTTGTTGCAACCAGTTTAATGTTTATAGCAACCAGAGGTATGTTTATAGCAACCAGATATGTGGTTACAGCAACCAGAGACATGATAATAGCAATAGCATATATGTTTATTGCAACCGTTGATATGGTTTTAGTAACTGAAAAATGTTTATAACAACAAGTGAGATGATTATAGCAACCAGTTTAATTTTTATAGCAACCAGAGGTATGTTTATAGTAACAGGAGTTTGTTTATAGCAACCAGCTATATGGTTATAGCAAACAGAGGCATAATAATAGCAATAGGATATATGTTTATAGCAACCAGTGATAAGCTTTTAGTAACTAAAGAAATGTTTATAACATCAAGTGAAATGTTTATAGCAACTAGCTTAATGTTTATAGCAACCAGAGGTATGTTTATGGGAACAGGAGTGTGTTTATAGCAACCAGATATATGTTTATAGAAACCAGAGATTTTATATAAGCAACAGGAGATATATTTATATCCACTGCTGATATACTTTTAGTAACTGAATAAATGTTTATAACAACCAGTGAAATGTCTATAGCAACCAGTTTAAATGTTTATAGCAACCAGAGGTATGTTTATAGCAACAGGAGTGTGTTTATAGCAACCAGATATATGTTTATAGCAACCATAGACATGGTAATAGCAATAGCATATATGTTTATAGCAACCGGTGATATGCTTTTAGTAACTGAAAAATGTTTATAACAACAAGTGAAATGTTTATAGCAACCAGCTTAATGTTTATGGCAACCAGAGGTATGTTTATAGTAACAGGAGTTTGTTTATAGCAACCAGATATATGGTTATAGCAACCAGAGGCATGATAATAGCAATAGCATATATGTTTATAGCAACCGGTGATATGCTTTTAGTAACTGAAAAAATGTTTATAACAACTTGTGAAATGTTTATAGCAATGGGCTTAATGTTTATAGCAACCAGAGATATGTCTATAGCAACAGGGGTGTGTTTATAGCAACCAGATATGTTTATAGCAACCACAGATATGATAATAGCAATAGGAGATATGTTTATAGCAACCGTGATATGCTTTTAGTAACTGAATTTTTTTTTAATAAAAACTAGTGAAATGTTTATAGCAACCGGCTTAATGTTTATAGCAACCAGATATATCGTTATAACAACCATAGACATGATAATAGCAATAGCATATATGTTTATAGCAACCGGTGATATGCTTTTAGTAACTGAATTTTTTTTTATAACAACAAGTGAGATAATTATAGCAACCGGCTTAAAGTTTATAGCAACCAAAGGTATGTTTATAGGAACAGAAGTGTGTTTATAGCAACCAGATATATGTTTATAGCAACCAGAGACAGGATAATAGCAATAGCATGTATGTTTATAGCAACCGGTGATATGCCTTTAGTAACTGAAAAAATGTTTTTTTTTTTTATTAATTGAGTTTATTGGTTTTTTAGCACAAAGGAGAGTAGGGAGTGGGTACAGAAGGAAAAAAAGGGTAGGGTTCAGGGTTACAATACAGAGAATCTGATACATCACAATGACATTCACATTTCATGTTAATCACCGTCTAACTAGGTGCGCAGTTATTTGGGCGTAAAGTAGTCGCTGCTCATCCCAAGTCAAAACTGGCACTACCTATACCCCACTGTTCACCCTCCAAGTGTATCTCGTCGATGAGGCCATGTAGCTATCAGCCTCTTGCGTGCGCTGAGGGCGATGCTCTAGATATTTCTAGCCTATTTGTTGTGCGATCTGCTTGTATGTCGCATACCTTAACCTTGTAGGGTGTTTGGGGGGGGATCAAGGAGGCTCAAGGTTTGGCCCTCTTGCTTTCAAGGTCTTACTGTCCCTCCACTGGACGGGGCTCCCTGCCTACGCTATTAATGCCTCCTATGTATCCCTGAGAAGTGTGGAATTCTGTGAGGTATTGCACAAGTGACCAGGTAATGCTCTGCCTGAACCTTCCTAAACAAAAGGTGAAACCGAAAAAATAAGGTAGAATATAGTGTAACAAAAAAGGAAAATTTGCTTCATACTTACCGTAATTTTCTTTTTCTGATCATTATTCATGGCAGCATTTACTCATGGGTTAGCTCCTCCCCTCACAGCAGAAAGGACAGGAAATAGAACTCTGAAACTGGTATAAATAGATCCTCCCCCTTCCCATCAGGCAGTCTTAGTAACTAGCTTCACATCTTATAGTATATGGGTGGAAACGTAATGCTGCCATGAATAATGATCAGAAAAAGAAAATTACGGTAAGTATGAAGCAAATTTTCCTTTTTTCCTGACATTATTCATGGCAGCATTTACTCATGGGGAATACCCAAGCAGTATATATCGAGGGAGGGACAGAGTTCAAAAACAGCCAATAGCTATAAAACCATTATTGAGCTGCATAAACCTTAGAAGACAAAAAAAAGCCAAACAAGACATCAATAGGATGTTGTCATACATTCTGCCCAGACAAGTTAATTAACCTAGAGGCTGCAAGGTCAGCAACCTCCTGGCATTCAATATCTGAAATATCCTAAATATAGTCAGATAGGAATTAAGGCCATGATAGCATAAGTCAGAGAAGGATAATGCCATTTTGATATAAAATTTAAAACCAAATTGATGACCTTATCAGATCAGAACCTTGACAAAAAGGCATAACAGAAGGTTGGATGAGAACAGACACACCATGCTATTAAAGAAAGAAACAATGGCTACAGAGTTGGAAACAAACCTCTCCTGGGGCCAAAGTAAGGACTAAATGGGCAACAAGAAAAGGGGGTAACCCAACCGAAAAGATAATGAAAAAATCCCAAAATTAAGGGTGTGTGGAGAGAAAAACAAAAGTCCAACTCCCACAGCACGCTCAAATAAGGGTGTGCCCACTAAGGAAGTATATGAACTCCCTGGTGTTCTTTGAGTAAATAGAAATGAAAATAAAAAATACTTTATTATATACAAGTTAGATAAAATACATGGGGGTATGGCTCACAATCCGTGGGTCTATATTAGTGCGGTCGGAGGCCGCCTGGTAGGTATAGCAAAGAGATAACTGTATGGCAATATATTCAAAGAGACCTTAAGTAAATCAGGATGTCTATGTAGAATGAACTCAAACTACTATTATGGGAATGATACCAAGTGGATAAGGTGTAATTCCCTGGAGTTTGTAACAGGTTATAAACCTGTTAAGTAGATCAATTGAGCAAAGAGATGTGCTGACTCCACTATTGAGATAGCCTGGGATCAACAGTATATACATTCAAAGATAGAGGGAAGTAGATATTAACGAGATACTTCCTATGTATAGAAATATCCAGGTAACTCAATTCCATAAGAGAGTAGTCAGCCCCACATTCAAAAAGTGGTATAGTGTCTTTAAGCTCAGAGTAAATAGCAACATAGAGGGTAAATTGTTAGAATGTTATCAAATCTCAGCAGGATTCTATATACCCTAACATTGTTGCTTGAAACCGATACAGTGTTGCAGTGCAGGTGAGCTAGTTGCCTAATGTTACAGGATTTCCCCTGTCTCCTACGTGAACAGGAACAGCATCTCATAGCCGAAAAGCACATCACCCACAGATGACCAGCCCCATGTAATAAAGCACAAAGACTAATATGTATACTGTGAGGATAAATTCTACCCCAAAAGAAAAATAAATAAAATAGAAATAAGTGTACTAAATATGTATATATGAAGCAGTGGCTCAAATAATTAGAGGAAAAAGTTCAGCCTAGATCTAAAAATCGAGCGTAGAGGAGAAAATAAGCAAGTGACTCGCTAGGCTAAACCTCTAGATAGATCAAACTGGCTAGCTATGTTAGTATTTAAACTTCCAGCTCAAGTAGTGTAAAAAATCAATCAGATATAGTAATAGTTAAAGTCAAACAGGAAACTAACTAGGCTGGAGCTGCTAGCTACCTAGGATCTAAGATCGAAATCGAAATCGACGCGCGTTTCGGCGCTATGTGGCGCCTTTTTCAAGAGTGACGAGGGAAACCCCTCGCCGCCAGAGTTTATAAAGGGCTAGTGCCCGCCCCTCCCGTGACGTCATGGCCAAACGCATGAGGCCGCGTCACGGGAGGGGGAGGAGCCAAAAGAGGCTCGGACCGGCAAATCTGCCGGTTAAAAAACGGTTTAAAGAATTGAGTAGTCACTGTTCGAAATTAATCACTGTTCGAAATTAATTTTTATAAGGCAGGTCAGTTACAAGAGTACAACACCCTCTAGGGGGTAAGAAATATAGAGTGTAAGTAATAAAGTATAAGGTGTAAATTATACTTAAAAGGAGAGCATTATCTGCTTAGCTAGTCTCTCAAAGGTGCCTAGCAACCTTAAAGTAATAGAGGTAAATCCCATGATAATGGTAAAAATAAAAGGATACACAAAATTAAACCAGCAGGAATTAAAGATCGTATTAAAGACTATATCATAAGTACTATTGTTAAAACAGTTAGAACACACACATTAAAGCAGGCAGGTTTTACATATATTCTGTATGGCATTATAGAAAGGGAGAAAAGGAAAACCCCTCATTCAGGCCATTAGGACTCAGGGTCTTCAGGCGGTAGATCCAGAAACATTCTCTTTGTCTCAAAAATCGATCATAATCGCCTCGTCTAGAGTTCTTCTTAACTAGTTCAAGGCCGCAAAAGCGTAGCCCCTTGGGGTCGCTATTATGATATTCACGGAGGTGCCTGGATATAGGGGTTTCAGCTGAATATTTACTGGATCTAATATGTTCTTGTATACGTTTCTTAAAGGGGCGGAATGTTTTACCTACATATTTCTTATTACATTCACATGTAAGCAGATATACGATCCCTGATGTATTACAATTGAAAAAAGAGGTTACAGTAAAAATCTCTTTCTCCATACTATCTTTGACTGTTTTGGAGTCTTTTTTCATGAATTTACATGAAATGCATCTCCCACATCTATAAGTACCGGACAGACCGGTCTGGAGCCATGTTGTAGATGCTGGGGTTTCGGTTTTGAAGTGACTTGGAGCTAGGAGATCTCGTAGGTTTTTGCCTCTCCGAGCTGTAATGGAGACATTGGGGGCCAGTACTCCTTGAAGGTGCTGATCATTAATTAACAGGGGCCAGAAGCGTCTGAGGGAGCTTTTTATATTTTCCCAACCTGCATCATAGGTGGCAATTAGGCGTATGTTATTCTTAGGGGTCTCTAGGGATTTAGGAATATCCCCACTCAGTAAAATCTTACGGTCAGAATCAAGTGCTCTTTGGTATGCACGTTTCAGGCACCTGTTTGGATAGCCTTTGGCTTTAAAAAAACCTCTTAGTTCTTTTGCCTTTATCTTGAATTCATCAATGGTACTACAGTTACGGCGGATCCTAAGGTATTGGCCCGTCGGGATACCCATTTTGAGTGGTATTGGGTGAAAACTGTCCCATCTCAGGAGGTTGTTAGTTGCCGAGGGTTTTCGGTAGAGAGTGGTGTGTATTTTATTCTCAGTTGTTATAGCAATCGTTAAATCCAAAAAATTCAAGCTTTTATCCCCAAACTCACTCGTAAATCTGAGGTTTTCATCATTAATATTGAGGATACGGACAAACTCATTAAATTCTTGTAGGTCCCCTAGCCACACTATAATCACGTCATCGATATAGCGGCGCCAGAGAAAGATCAAGTTGAGATAATGAGAGATTTCAGGATGTTGAAATAGATGTTCCTCCCACCAACCCAAATGAAGGTTGGCATACGATGGGGCACAAGCTGTCCCCATCGCAGTCCCCCTGATTTGATGATAGTACTTGTTTTTGAATGTAAAGTAGTTATGTGACAAAATGAATTCAAGAAGCTCCAAACAGAAGGTAGTATGTGCTACAGCCTCCGTGCCTCGTTGTTCCAAAAAATAACGTATATGACGGATACCATTAGAATGAGGGATAGATGAATAGAGGGCTTCGATATCCAAGCTACATAGTTTAGCTGAAGGGGGTACTTCCAGATCTACTAGGAGGGCAAGAGTCTGTTTGGTATCCTGAAGGTATGAAGGAAGTTTTTCCACGAATGGTCGTAAGATTTTATCAATGTATATGCTACCATTTTGTGTCAGATTTTCAATACCCGAAACGATAGGGCGACCGGGGGGTAGAGTCATACTTTTGTGTACTTTGGGCAGGCAGTAGAAGGTCGCTATTCTGGGATGACAGTTGAGGATGAATGCATATTCATCCCCTGATAGCAGCCCTCCACTGCGGCCCTTATCTAATATTTCCTTATATTTCTTAAGGAAATCATTTGTAGGATCAGATTTCAGAGTTTTATATGTATTCTCGTCTTCCAATACTTTGAGGACCATTGTGACATAGTCTGTGATGTCCATCATAACTATATTCCCGCCTTTGTCCGCGGGTTTCATGATGATCTCTGTATTGTCTCTCAGGGATTTAAGTGCCCTTTGTTCCCTACTTGACAAATTCATATTTGGATGGAAATCAAGAGATCTGGTGTCTAATTTATCAATTTCATTTTTCATTGTTTCTAAAAAAAGATCAATATTACGATAATTACTCAGATATGGAGTGAATTTACTTTTTAGTTTCAAATCGGTATATTTAGGATAATTAGATTCATTGCTTTCTTCCCATAAGTCCATGAGGGTCATGAGGCATTCATATTCTCTATTGGACATACCATGGGATTTAGCTTTCTTTTCTTTATTGATCTCGTGGAATTTATGTAGAGCGAGTTTACGGGCAAACAGATGAAGGTCTTTTACCCACATGAATTTATTTAGGGGAGGTACAGGTACGAAGGAGAGCCCTTTCTCTAAGAGTGAGAGATGGTCTTTGTTCAAGATCTGTTTTGAAAGGTTAATGACTCTTCGGTCCGTTGCCGGACAGTTTTCTTGAGTCAAAATCTTCTCCTTCCGGGTCTCCTGCCTCTGTTTCCCTCCCTGTCTCGTGTGGGGTATCTGTTTTTTCGGGTTTGCATACCCTCCATGTGGCCCATCTCTAAAAAATTCACCCCTTTTTTGAGTATTCCTTTAGGATTAGTATATGTAGGGGTTGATGGAGTCTGTAACTGTTGATCAATTTGTGATCCGCCGGAAGTGTCATTATCTGTATCTGAGGACTCATATTCTGATGTTAAATAGTTATCAGAATTGGTCCTAACTCTGCGATTGAAATGTTGATAGACCCTATTTGTTTGATAATCCCTTGAGTCTCGCACAAACTTTTGGTGTTTACGAATCTTAATATTATTTTGGAATTTGTCTAGATTGGTTTTTAATCTAGTTTCAAAGTGGGTGAATTCTGGATTAGATTGATATTGTTGTGCACTTGCAATCTCCTGTTCAAGGTTAAGATTAACTTCAGAGATTTTTTCTTTCTCAAATTTTATTAGAATCTCCATGAACCGCTTGGAACAAGCCCCAGCTGCCGATTCCCATTCGTGCATTAATTCAGTATTATCTGTGTAAGAAGATGGTACATTGCGAACCCTCAGGCCCCGTGGAATCATCTCCTTCTTAATATAATTTTCAAGAGATGATACCTCCCAGCTAGATTTAATTTGCTTTTGATATAAATTTTGTAGGTTGTTAAATGCTTGATTAATATCAAGGGTGGAATTAGAATAATCTAGTTGTTCAACCGAAAACACATTATCCGAATCAATACACCATAAGTTGCTGTCTGGTTTATTGGATAGAAATCCTGCCATTATTAGTGTGTGTTACTTGCAACAAAATATATTAGTAAATTTGTTAATGATAAGGTCTTAAAGTCTAGATAGTCCTGGTATTAAAACCACACAAAAATTGATAAAGAAAGAAACAATGGCTACAGAGTTGGAAACAAACCTCTCCTGGGGCCAAAGTAAGGACTAAATGGGCAACAAGAAAAGGGGGTAACCCAACCGAAAAGATAATGAAAAAATCCCAAAATTAAGGGTGTGTGGAGAGAAAAACAAAAGTCCAACTCCCACAGCACGCTCAAATAAGGGTGTGCCCACTAAGGAAGTATATGAACTCCCTGGTGTTCTTTGAGTAAATAGAAATGAAAATAAAAAATACTTTATTATATACAAGTTAGATAAAATACATGGGGGTATGGCTCACAATCCGTGGGTCTATATTAGTGCGGTCGGAGGCCGCCTGGTAGGTATAGCAAAGAGATAACTGTATGGCAATATATTCAAAGAGACCTTAAGTAAATCAGGATGTCTATGTAGAATGAACTCAAACTACTATTATGGGAATGATACCAAGTGGATAAGGTGTAATTCCCTGGAGTTTGTAACAGGTTATAAACCTGTTAAGTAGATCAATTGAGCAAAGAGATGTGCTGACTCCACTATTGAGATAGCCTGGGATCAACAGTATATACATTCAAAGATAGAGGGAAGTAGATATTAACGAGATACTTCCTATGTATAGAAATATCCAGGTAACTCAATTCCATAAGAGAGTAGTCAGCCCCACATTCAAAAAGTGGTATAATGTCTATAAGCTCAGAGTGAATAGCAACATAGAGGGTAGATTGTTAGAATATTATCAAATCTCAGCAGGATTCTATATACCCTAACATTGTTGCTTGAAACCGATACAATGTTGCAGTGCAGGTAAACTGATTGCCTAATGTTACAGGATTTCCCCTGTCTCCTACGTAAACAGGAACAGCATCTCATAGCCGAAAAGCACATCACCCCCAGATGACCAGCCCCATGTAGTAAAGCACAAAGGCTAATATATATACTGTGAAGAAAAGAAATTCTACCCCCATAGAAATAAGTGTACTAAATATGTATATATGAAGCAGTGGCTCAAATAATTAGAGGAAAAAGGTCAGCCTAGATCTGAAAATCGAGCGTAGAGGAGAAAATAAGCAAGTGACTCGCTAGGCTAAACCTCTGGATAGATCAAACTGGCTAGCTATGTTAGTATTTTGAACTTCCAGCTCAGGTAATGTAAAAAATCAATCAGATATAGTAGTAGTTGAAGTCAAACGAGACACTAACTAGGCTGGAGCTACTAGCTAACTAGGATCTAAGATCGAAATCGACGCGCGTTTCGGCGCTATGTGGCGCCTTTTTCAAGAGTGACGAGGGAAACCCCTCGCCGCCAGAGTTTATAAAGGGCTAGTGCCCGCCCCTCCCGTGACGTCATGGCCAAACGCATGAGGCCGCGTCACGGGAGGGGGAGGAGCCAAAAGAGGCTCGGACCGGCAAATCTGCCGGTTAAAAAACGGTTTAAAGAATTGAGTAGTCACTGTTCGAAATTAATCACTGTTCGAAATTAATTTTTATAAGGCAGGTCAGTTACAAGAGTACAACACCCTCTAGGGGGTAAGAAATATAGAGTGTAAGTAATAAAGTATAAGGTGTAAATTATACTTAAAAGGAGAGCATTATCTGCTTAGCTAGTCTCTCAAAGGTGCCTAGCAACCTTAAAGTAATAGAGGTAAATCCCATGATAATGGTAAAAATAAAAGGATACACAAAATTAAACCAGCAGGAATTAAAGATCGTATTAAAGACTATATCATAAGTACTATTGTTAAAACAGTAGCTAGTCTCTCAAAGGTGCCTAGCAACCTTAAAGTAATAGAGGTAAATCCCATGATAATGGTAAAAATAAAAGGATACACAAAATTAAACCAGCAGGAATTAAAGATCGTATTAAAGACTATATCATAAGTACTATTGTTAAAACAGTTAGAACACACACATTAAAGCAGGCAGGTTTTACATATATTCTGTATGGCATTATAGAAAGGGAGAAAAGGAAAACCCCTCATTCAGGCCATTAGGACTCAGGGTCTTCAGGCGGTAGATCCAGAAACATTCTCTTTGTCTCAAAAATCGATCATAATCGCCTCGTCTAGAGTTCTTCTTAACTAGTTCAAGGCCGCAAAAGCGTAGCCCCTTGGGGTCGCTATTATGATATTCACGGAGGTGCCTGGATATAGGGGTTTCAGCTGAATATTTACTGGATCTAATATGTTCTTGTATACGTTTCTTAAAGGGGCGGAATGTTTTACCTACATATTTCTTATTACATTCACATGTAAGCAGATATACAATCCCTGATGTATTACAATTGAAAAAAGAGGTTACAGTAAAAACCTCTTTCTCCATACTATCTTTGACTGTTTTGGAGTCTTTTTTCATGAATTTACATGAAATGCATCTCCCACATCTATAAGTACCGGACAGACCGGTCTGGAGCCATGTTGTAGATGCTGGGGTTTCGGTTTTGAAATGACTTGGAGCTAGGAGATCTCGTAGGTTTTTGCCTCTCCGAGCTGTAATGGAGACATTGGGGGCCAGTACTCCTTGAAGGTGCTGATCATTAATTAACAGGGGCCAGAAGCGTCTGAGGGAGCTTTTTATATTTTCCCAACCTGCATCATAGGTGGCAATTAGGCGTATGTTATTCTTAGGGGTCTCTAGGGATTTAGGAATATCCCCACTCAGTAAAATCTTACGGTCAGAATCAAGTGCTCTTTGGTATGCACGTTTCAGGCACCTGTTGGGATAG
This sequence comes from Pelobates cultripes, assembly GCA_933207985.1. NCBI lineage: Eukaryota > Metazoa > Chordata > Amphibia > Anura > Pelobatidae > Pelobates > Pelobates cultripes. Next base: position 46,625,352 of record OW240919.1, read on the forward strand.
CCTTTGGCTTTAAAAAAACCTCTTAGTTCTTTTGCCTTAATCTTGAATTCATCAATGGTACTGCAGTTACGTCGGATCCTAAGGTATTGGCCCGTCGGGATACCCATTTTGAGTGGTATTGGATGAAAACTGTCCCATCTCAGAAGGTTATTAGTTGCCGAGGGTTTTCGGTAGAGAGTGGTGTGTATTTTATTCTCAGTTGTTATAGCAATCGTTAAATCCAAAAAATTCAAACTTTTATCCCCAAATTCACTCGTAAATCTGAGGTTTTCATCATTAATATTGAGGATACGGACAAACTCATTAAATTCTTGTAGATCCCCTAGCCACACTATAATCACGTCATCGATATAGCGACGCCAGAGAAAGATCAGGGGGAGATAATGAGAGATTTCTGGATGTTGAAATAAATGTTCCTCCCACCAACCCAAATGAAGGTTGGCATACGATGGGGCACAAGCTGTCCCCATCGCAGTCCCCCTGATTTGATGATAATACTTGTTTTTGAATGTAAAGTAGTTGTGTGACAAAATGAATTCAAGAAGCTCCAAGCAGAAAGTAGTATGTGCTATAGCCTCCGTGCCTCGTTGTTCCAAAAAGTAACGTATATGACGGATGCCATTAGAATGAGGAATAGATGAATAGAGGGCTTCAATATCCAAGCTACATAGTTTAGCTGAAGGGGGTACTTCCAGATCTACTAAGAGGGCAAGAGTCTGTTTGGTATCCTGAAGGTATGAAGGAAGTTTTTCCACGAATGGTCGTAAGATTTTATCAATGTATATGCTACCATTTTGTGTCAGATTTTCAATGCCCGAAACGATAGGGCGACCGGGGGGTAGAGTCATACTTTTGTGTACTTTGGGCAAGCAGTAGAAGGTCGCTATTCTGGGATGACAATTGAGGATGAATGCATATTCATCCCCTGATAGCAGCCCTCCACTGCGGCCCTTATCTAATATTTCCTTATATTTTTTAAGAAAATCATTAGTAGGATCAGATTTCAGAGTTTTATATGTATTCTCGTCTTCCAATACTTTGAGGACCATTGTGACATAGTCAGTGACGTCCATCATAATTATATTCCCGCCTTTGTCCGCGGGTTTCATGATGATCTCTGTATTGTCTCTCAGGGATTTAAGTGCCCTTTGTTCCCTACTTGACAAATTCATATTTGGATGGAAATCAAGAGATCTGGTGTCTAATTTATCAATTTCATTTTTCATTGTTTCTAAAAAAAGATCAATATTACGATAATTGCTCAGATATGGAGTGAATTTACTTTTTAATTTTAAATCGGTATATTTAGGATAATTAGATTCATTGCTTTCTTCCCATAAGTCCATGAGGGTCATGAGGCATTCATATTCTCTGTTGATCATGCCATGGGATTTAGCTTTCTTTTCTTTATTGATCTCGTGGAATTTATGTAAAGCGAGTTTACGGGCAAACAAATGAAGGTCTTTTACCCACATGAATTTATTTAGGGGAGGTACAGGTACGAAGGAGAGCCCTTTCTCTAAGAGTGAGAGATGGTCTTTGTTCAAGATCTGTTTTGAAAGGTTAATGACTCTTCGGTCCGTTGCCGGGCAATTTTCTTGAGTCAGAATCTTCTCTTTCCGGGTCTCCTGCCTCTGTTTCCCTCCCTGTCTCGTGTGGGGTATCTGTTTTTTCGGGTTTGCATACCCTCCATGTGGCCCATCTCTAAAAAATTCACCCCTTTTTTGAGTATTCCTTTAGGATTAGTATATGTAGGGGTTGATGGAGTCTGTAACTGTTGATCAATTTGTGATCCGCCGGAAGTGTCATTATCTGTATCTGAGGACTCATATTCTGATGTTAAATAGTTGTCAGAATTGGTCCTAACTCTGCGATTGAAATGTTGATAGACCCTATTTGTTTGATAGTCCCTTGAGTCTCGCACAAACTTTTGGTGTTTACGAATCTTGATATTATTTTGGAATTTGTCTAGATTGGTTTTTAATCTAGTTTCAAAGTGAGTGAATTCTGGATTAGATTGATATTGTTGTGCACTTGCAATCTCCTGTTCAAGGTTAAGATTAACTTCAGAGATTTTTTCTTTCTCAAATTTTATTAGAATCTCCATGAACCGCTTGGAACAAGCCCCAGCTGCCGATTCCCATTCGTGCATTAATTCAGTATTATCTGTGTAAGAAGATGGTACATTGCGAACCCTCAGGCCCCGTGGAATCATCTCCTTCTTAATATAATTTTCAAGAGATGATACCTCCCAGCTAGATTTAATTTGCTTTTGATATAAATTTTGTAGGTTGTTAAATGCTTGATTAATATCAAGGGTGGAATTAGAATAATCTAGTTGTTCAACCGAAAACACATTATCCGAATCAATACACCATAAGTTGCTGTCTGGTTTATTGGATAGAAATCCTGCCATTATTAGTGTGTGTTACTTGCGACAAAATATATTAGTAAATTTGTTAATGATAAGGTCTTAAAGTCTAGATAGTCCTGGTATTAAAACCACACAAAAATTGATAAAGAAAGAAACAATGGCTACAGGGTTGGAAACAAACCTCTCCTGGGGCCAAAGTAAGGACTAGATGGGCAGCAAGAAAAGGGGATAACCCAACATAAAAGATAATGAAAAAAATTCCCAAAAATAAGGGTGTGTGGAGAGAAAAACAAAGGTCCAACTCCCACAGCACGCTCAAATAAGGGTGTGCCCACTAAGGAAGTATATGAACTCCCCTGGTGTTCTTTGAGTAAGTAGAAAGAAAATGAAAATAAAAAATACTTTATTGAAAAACTATATACAAATTAAATAAAATACATGGGGATATGGCTCACAATCCGTGGGTCTATATTAGTGCAGTCGGAGGCCGCCTGGTAGGTATAGCAAAGAGATAACTGTATGGCAATATATTCAAAGAGCCCTTAAGTAAATCAGGATGTCTACGTAGAATGTACTCAAACTACTATTATGGGAATAATACCAAATAGATAAGGTGTAATTCCCTGGAGTTTGTAGCAGGTTATAAACCTGTTAGGTAGATGGTAGATCAATTGAGCAAAGAGATGTGTTGACTCTACTAATGAGATAGCCTGGGATCAACAGTATATACATTCAAAAATAGAGGGAAGTAGATATTGAAGAAATTCCTCCTATGTATAGAGATACCCAGGTAACTCAATTCCATAAAAGAGTAGTCAGCCCCACATTCAAAAAGTGGTATAATGTCTATAAGCTCAGAGTGAATAGCAACATAGAGGGTAGATTGTTAGAATATTATCAAATCTCAGCAGGATTCTATATACCCTAACATTGTTGCTTGAAACCGATACAATGTTGCAGTGCAGGTAAACTGATTGCCTAATGTTACAGGATTTCCCCTGTCTCCTACGTAAACAGGAACAGCATCTCATAGCCGAAAAGCACATCACCCCCAGATGACCAGCCCCATGTAGTAAAGCACAAAGGCTAATATATATACTGTGAAGAAAAGAAATTCTACCCCCATAGAAATAAGTGTACTAAATATGTATATATGAAGCAGTGGCTCAAATAATTAGAGGAAAAAGGTCAGCCTAGATCTGAAAATCGAGCGTAGAGGAGAAAATAAGCAAGTGACTCGCTAGGCTAAACCTCTGGATAGATCAAACTGGCTAGCTATGTTAGTATTTTGAACTTCCAGCTCAGGTAATGTAAAAAATCAATCAGATATAGTAGTAGTTGAAGTCAAACGAGACACTAACTAGGCTGGAGCTACTAGCTAACTAGGATCTAAGATCGAAATCGACGCGCGTTTCGGCGCTATGTGGCGCCTTTTTCAAGAGTGACGAGGGAAACCCCTCGCCGCCAGAGTTTATAAAGGGCTAGTGCCCGCCCCTCCCGTGACGTCATGGCCAAACGCATGAGGCCGCGTCACGGGAGGGGGAGGAGCCAAAAGAGGCTCGGACCGGCAAATCTGCCGGTTAAAAAACGGTTTAAAGAATTGAGTAGTCACTGTTCGAAATTAATCACTGTTCGAAATTAATTTTTATAAGGCAGGTCAGTTACAAGAGTACAACACCCTCTAGGGGGTAAGAAATATAGAGTGTAAGTAATAAAGTATAAGGTGTAAATTATACTTAAAAGGAGAGCATTATCTGCTTAGCTAGTCTCTCAAAGGTGCCTAGCAACCTTAAAGTAATAGAGGTAAATCCCATGATAATGGTAAAAATAAAAGGATACACAAAATTAAACCAGCAGGAATTAAAGATCGTATTAAAGACTATATCATAAGTACTATTGTTAAAACAGTTAGAACACACACATTAAAGCAGGCAGGTTTTACATATATTCTGTATGGCATTATAGAAAGGGAGAAAAGGAAAACCCCTCATTCAGGCCATTAGGACTCAGGGTATAATGCCATACAGAATATATGTAAAACCTGCCTGCTTTAATGTGTGTGTTCTAACTGTTTTAACAATAGTACTTATGATATAGTCTTTAATACGATCTTTAATTCCTGCTGGTTTAATTTTGTGTATCCTTTTATTTTTACCATTATCATGGGATTTACCTCTATTACTTTAAGGTTGCTAGGCACCTTTGAGAGACTAGCTAAGCAGATAATGCTCTCCTTTTAAGTATAACTTACACCTTATACTTTATTACTTACACTCTATATTTCTTACCCCCTAGAGGGTGTTGTACTCTTGTAACTGACCTGCCTTATAAAAATTAATTTCGAACAGTGATTAATTTCGAACAGTGACTACTCAATTCTTTAAACCGTTTTTTAACCGGCAGATTTGCCGGTCCGAGCCTCTTTTGGCTCCTCCCCCTCCCGTGACGCGGCCTCATGCGTTTGGCCATGACGTCACGGGAGGGGCGGGCACTAGCCCTTTATAAACTCTGGCGGCGAGGGGTTTCCCTCGTCACTCTTGAAAAAGGCGCCACATAGCGCCGAAACGCGCGTCGATTTCGATCTTAGATCCTAGTTAGCTAGTAGCTCCAGCCTAGTTAGTGTCTCGTTTGACTTCAACTACTACTATATCTGATTGATTTTTTACATTACCTGAGCTGGAAGTTCAAAATACTAACATAGCTAGCCAGTTTGATCTATCCAGAGGTTTAGCCTAGCGAGTCACTTGCTTATTTTCTCCTCTACGCTCGATTTTCAGATCTAGGCTGACCTTTTTCCTCTAATTATTTGAGCCACTGCTTCATATATACATATTTAGTACACTTATTTCTATGGGGGTAGAATTTCTTTTCTTCACAGTATATATATTAGCCTTTGTGCTTTACTACATGGGGCTGGTCATCTGGGGGTGATGTGCTTTTCGGCTATGAGATGCTGTTCCTGTTTACGTAGGAGACAGGGGAAATCCTGTAACATTAGGCAATCAGTTTACCTGCACTGCAACATTGTATCGGTTTCAAGCAACAATGTTAGGGTATATAGAATCCTGCTGAGATTTGATAATATTCTAACAATCTACCCTCTATGTTGCTATTCACTCTGAGCTTATAGACATTATACCACTTTTTGAATGTGGGGCTGACTACTCTTTTATGGAATTGAGTTACCTGGGTATCTCTATACATAGGAGGAATTTCTTCAATATCTACTTCCCTCTATTTTTGAATGTATATACTGTTGATCCCAGGCTATCTCATTAGTAGAGTCAACACATCTCTTTGCTCAATTGATCTACCATCTACCTAACAGGTTTATAACCTGCTACAAACTCCAGGGAATTACACCTTATCTATTTGGTATTATTCCCATAATAGTAGTTTGAGTACATTCTACGTAGACATCCTGATTTACTTAAGGGCTCTTTGAATATATTGCCATACAGTTATCTCTTTGCTATACCTACCAGGCGGCCTCCGACTGCACTAATATAGACCCACGGATTGTGAGCCATATCCCCATGTATTTTATTTAATTTGTATATAGTTTTTCAATAAAGTATTTTTTATTTTCATTTTCTTTCTACTTACTCAAAGAACACCAGGGGAGTTCATATACTTCCTTAGTGGGCACACCCTTATTTGAGCGTGCTGTGGGAGTTGGACCTTTGTTTTTCTCTCCACACACCCTTATTTTTGGGAATTTTTTTCATTATCTTGTAAAGAAAAACAAACTACTACCACCAGCAGGCCAATCCCTTACACTAAGGGAGGGTGGAATGGGAGCTATTGCTAGGTGGTTATGCTCATCCCTAAGACAAAGTTTGCAGACCATAGATTCCTGCAAATTCTGGTTTGTCCTCTGGGAGGCATAACCACCTAGCAAAGCCAGTGGGTAGATTAGCACACACCTGGGGGTGGTCCTAAGAAACTGAAGACGTTCAACTTCTGATGACCTCCAGTAAAATCTAACAAAGGTTTTACTGGACAACCACCTTGCAGCTTTCAAGATAACAGGGAGGGCCCTTTGCTGCTGCTTTAGTAGCCGAGGCACCCCTAATTGAGTGACCCTAATTGAACCAAATCCAATTCCACTGGATTCAATTCCCTGAGTCCGGGACAACCATGGTTCTGAAATATGCATTTTAGTTAACTCAGCTCCTCTAGCTGCCAAGGCCAAAGACAACAGAGAATCCAATTTAATAGCAGTCCATCTTAAATCAATTTTAGCATTATCCAAAGAATTAAGGAAATTTAATAAGAGGTCTACCATCCCAAGTAGATGTTTAACATGGAGTATATGGGCGGCAGACTGATAACCCTTTAAATAATCTCAAATACAGGGATAAGCTTTAATAAGATTTAAAGCAGATCCATAGGTCTTGATGGTACTGACTGCTAAACTAGAATGGAACTTAATGGTAAGAAATTCTGAAGCCAATGGAATGGTATCAGATCCCTGAGAAATAGATAGAAGAGAAATCTCTTATTCTTTGAATTCCTCAATCATCTTTCTATAGCTTACTCTAGTTCTGTGTCTTAAAGATTAATTAATGATGTCCAGTACCTGATCCGATAAAAGGGGATGCATTAACAGCCTACCAGGGCTGCAAAAAAAATCGCTGGTTCCCTGAAAGCAGTCCACAGTCATGCCCAATGGGATCTTGGTTCCCTTGACTAACTGATGGATCAAGGATTACCAGGGTCTAGAGGTCTATACTGGGTTAACGAGAACTAAACTCTGTACCCTGTCCCTGCGATCTTCTCCAGCACTTTTATTAGTAAAGATGAAGGGGAAAAGGCATAAGGGTCTGCAACATCTGTCCATTTGAAAAACAGTGCATCTATTTTCCAAGCTCCCTTTCTCTAAATCCTGCAGACAAACCTGGGAGTTTGTGCAGACGTTTGGGATGCAAACAGATCTACTTGTCTCTGGCCAAAATTGCTTTCTATCTGTTGGAATAGCGAAATCTTTAATTGAATCGAGAGAGAGAATCTGCAAGCTCATTTGCCTCTCCCAGAACACATTCTGCGTAAAAACGAACTTTGTTTGCTAAAGCCCAAGACCAAAGATCTAGAGCCTCCAAACAAAGACCCCTTGTGCCCCCTGTGTGGTTTAAATAAGCCACTGCTGTCCTGTTGTCCGATTGGACTTTTACCAACGTCGGTACCTGGTTTAGTGGAATTAGGCCATGGAGAGCTCATTTTATTGCTCTTAACTCCAAGATGTTTATATGAAGGTGTCTCTCTTGGTCTGACCAAATTCCTCTTATCGTGATTTGAGGCATCTGACGTCAGAGCAACTGCAAACGGCTGCTGTAACAGGGGACGAGGAAGTGGGATTTCTAACCCCTGAATAGACTTCAACTCTTCTCTGACCTTCTTGCGGAGAAATCATTTTGATTCCCAATGGCCACCTTGTCTTAATCGATTCTCTAAAAAAAGCTGGCCTCTTCTGCAAAGTAAAGGGGAATCGTCGTAGGCTGGTGTTAAAGCTATTCGTTTCCAGATAATCTTTGCAAGATCTCTCAAGGACCAACTCTGGTGCCTGTCTGATGAGGTTAGATGTACCAATAATTTGTCCCATTTGTCTTGAGGGATTCCTAGTGACATAGTCCTGGTGTTCAGTACAAAACCCAGAATGCTTTGAGTGGGAATTAGGACTGATTTCTGTAAATTCACTACAAATCCTAGATCTTGTAAAAGGGAAGCAAGATAATCCCTCTGAGAAACAAGGACTTCCCCATCGGGGTGCACGAGCAGGATGTCGTCTAGATAGTACAGACACATGAAAGCTTTTAGTCTGACATGAGCTATCACTGATTTAATAATTCTGGAGAATGTGTATGGTACATTGGATAGGCCAAACACCATAACAGTCCACTGCCACACCTTTCCTTTTCATCGAAACCTGAGGAAACGCCTGTGTTTCTTGGCTATAGGGACTGAATGTAAGGCATCTTTTAGGTCTAACTTTATGCAGAAATGTTTTTTTCTGTGCTAAGCCTGGAAGATCTGATAAACCCTCCATCCTGAACCTTTTTATTTTGATGAAAGCATTCAGAAACCTCATATTTAGAACTGGTCTCTATCTGATTTTGGGATTTTGAAAATCCTGTAATAGACATGTCTGCCAACTCTATCTTCCCTTAATTTAAAGCTAAAAAGGGGAGGCATCTAGCACTGGGTTCACCTCTCTGCCGGGTGCAAACCTCTGAACTGGGAACCTTAAAATGGGGAGTTGTAAACCCTTTTAAAAAATCTTTAGAACCCATTTATCTGAAGAAATATCCTTCCAATTTAGTGGCGTGTGAGGAGGCACACTTACTTGGATGCATGGGTTTTCTCTTGGAAGCCGGACCACCTCTGGAATGAGCTCCTCTGCTACTGCCTGGGAGTTTGTGTTTTCCACTGTAGTGGCGGTACTGGACATGGTGAGATGCTTCTCAGGCTGCTCCTGCAGCCCTGTCTGAAAGGGCTTCTTGTAGCCAGGAAAGGACATTTTGAGCTATGAAAAGAATCTCCTTGCCTTATAACAGGCTTTAACCTCCTGAATGAACGAGGGACCAAAAAGGTAAGAATCCTCCAAATTTGGGAACGCATGTGATTTAGGGGCTAGGTCAAAAATTCCTACTGTGTGGAGCCAGTGTGGTTTCTGAGGAGAAGGTCATCTTCCTTAGCCCCTTAAGGACCAAACTTCTGGAATAAAAGGGAATCATGACATGTCACACATGTCATGTGTCCTTAAGGGGTTAACCAAGGGGGATCTATTGGCAAAATCTCTAACCTCAGAATTGTGCTCCATAGCCCATCTGGAGTGAAATAATTTTGATGGGAGAGTCTTTCCTAGGAGACTCACTCTAGCCATTTCAACGTTGCTAAGTTTCCTTCGCTCAGTGAAAGCTATTGAACGTACTACTTCCTCAGATTCCCAGTATGTTTCTGGAGAGCCGTGTCTAGAACTGGAGCGGCTTTGGGAGGAAGAATGAGCAAACGCTCTAGAAGAGGAAGAAGAAGGACTATCTAACCTCCAACAAGATTTGTCCTTTTTCTCTGGAAGGTGTTTCTGGTGCTCAAACAAGGGAAACACACTATTCTGCTTTTGGGATCCTGTCCCTTTAATTTTTCCCTTACTCAAACGAGTATGAGGGGAAGGAGGAGCAGAAAAAATGTCCTTAGGCGGGGAACTGGCAAAAGAGATCCAGCTGCCTTTCTTTATTTTTTTTACATAAAACTGGGACCATATCCTCTTTAGAAGATAAAGATGATAGATCCCTCCCAAGAAAAGCTCCCTTATGGAGCTTTCTAACATTGAGGCATCCACTAAATAAGAGGCAGACACAGATATGGAGTCCTCCATCAATGATTCCATTTAAAAAATCTGAGGTAATCAGGATTCCTGCGATCAGCATGGCTCTCCTTTGCTGGTAGCTCAAGGAAGCAAGGTGAATGGGTAGTGTAGGACCCACCTGAGAGATCTGCCTTGACGTTGGCAGGCATTCCCTCTAATGGCCATTGGAGTAACTAAATAACCTCCATTTGTTGTAATATACATAGGGATTCAGGAGAGAGCGCAGGTAACTATTTTTTTTTTTTTTTTTTTTACTGTGTATATTGGGACTGATGTATACTACGGTCGTTGCTGCCGCCCAGGAGTGATGGGAGTTTGAGAGAAGAACTTGTTTTTTTGTATTTGTACTCCTGATTACCTGATTGGCTAAAACACAGCACAGCGCAAGCGATATTTCAGCTCTGGCATTTGACTCCGGGAGGCTGCCACATAGGTGGTTAGCCTCCTGGAGGACAAATATTATTGTTCTACATATTTATATATATATTATATTACAATTATAGAATGAGTAACTAGTGAAATTAATAATTTTAAAATTGATGAATGGTCACTAAACAAAAGCCAATTTCATTATATGGTTCCCTGGCATATAAAACCATGCGAATGACCATCTAAGCCCTAAGCAGGTGTTTTCAATTGCCATTGGAGTGATACAAAAACCTCTAGTTATCTGCATGTGCATAAGGATTTGAGGCAGTTCGCAGGTGACTTTTTTGTTTTTTTGTTCTATGTATACGGACTGATGTATATTATAGCCGTTGCTGTCGACAAGGAGAAGTGGGAGTTTGAGTGCAGGGCTATATTTTGAGGTTTTTAATGTGTTCTTGTGTATTAGGGCGTTGTGTGTATTACTGCATTCCCTGTCTAATCCACAGATTCAGAAATAAAGTCAGTTGGTATTCTATCCATTCTCTCAGAACGCGTTGTGGGACTCTGACAACAAAGGACATGGGTTAAATCAGAATTCTGATTAATGATGTCTATCTTTGCTGTCCATACACCACTATTAAAGTTATGTGTGTAATGCAACTGTATTGCATTTTTAATAAAGATTTATATGTTTCTGATCTTGTGCATGTTTTTCACTCCGTTTCCAGAAGAGATTTGAAAGATAGATACGGTAATTGTTGCTAATCAGTGAAAGAACCAAAACTAGCTCCCATCTTCACTGCTGCCAAGAGTTAAAACAATGGGAAGCTTTGTGAATAGTAGTTCAAAGGTTAGGTCCATGAATCTTGGTTATGATTTAAAGGATCAGTGATTAGGTCTCATTTTCACCCCCCTCCCCCTCCCCAGCAGTTACCTGTACTACTGTGGAAGCATATTCTACTAATACTAAACGGCTAATGTTACTTCGACAAAGCCGTTAAAGTTCAATAAATGTATGTCTCTAAACAAAACAACATTGCATTCAATATTCTTCATGTCAGTCCAGTTCTCTCATAACATACTGCCTTCTTGGGACAAGCACCTAGACCAGGCTTCCCCAAATGCCGGCCCTCCAGATGTTGCTGAACTACAACTCCCGTGATTCTCAGCCTATTTCATTCATAGAATCATGGGAGTTGTAGTTCAGCAACATCTGGAGGGCCGGAGTGATGAGTGTGGTTCTTATGGCAGGGGGCATGGGCAACCTTCGGCACTCCAGATGCTTTGGACTACACTTCCCATGATGCTTTGCCAGCACTATAGCTGTAAGAGCATTATGGGGGATGAAGTCCATAACATCTGGGGTGCCGAAGGTTGCCTATACCCTGCAGAAGGGTAAGAATTCAAGTTGAGTTCAAAGTGAATTTCAAATTTAACGTCAAATTAGCCAAAGAGGAAACATTCAGCTACCTTAAATGTGATATTTACCTTGAATTCTTACTTTGGTAAGTAACCCAGTTAGTGTAGAAAGTGTGAAGTAGGTTGTACTAAATCTTCGGTTGAAGGTAATATGACCTTACATAACAGGTTGGAAGTATGTGTTAAGTGGTATGAGAGATGAATTTAACTAAATTGGGGCTGGTGAAAGAGACATGGCGAGTTTGCATTACATACATAAACATTGTCAACAAGCTTGTTGGTTTGACAGAAAGTACATCTGCCTTCAAATGTGAGGCATTAAAAGCAAATTTCTAATTTAAGGGCAAAAGAGCCAAACTGGAACGTGTACTAAAACAGTCATCTGAATTATTTATTAAAATGGACATCGGAGAGAATTCAAATGTATTTGCACATTTTGGATATTTGTTAAATGTTGATGTTAAAGGGACACTATAGTCACCAAAACAACTTTAGCTTAATGAAGCAGTTTTGGTGTATAGATCATGGTTCAATTGTCTGCCATTTAGGAGTTAAATCACTTTGTTTATGTAGCCGTAGCCACACCGGCCTGCATGTTACTTACGCAGCCTTCCTAAACACTTCCTGTAAAGAGTCATTTAATGTTTATACTTCCTTTAGTGCAAATTCTGTATAATTTAAAATGTCTTATTTACTGCTCTGTTAATAGCTTGCTAGATCATGTAGGAGCCTCCTGTGCGTGATTATTAAAGTTCAATTAACAGAGCAGGAGATAAAAGTTTTAAAGCAAGTTACGTCTGAATGAAAATTAAGCCATTTTGTTTTCATGCAGACCGTGTCTAGCCAGGGGAAGTGAGGCAAAAACTGAATTAAAAGTGATTTAACTGATAAATGGCATAGAATTGAGCAGTGAAACTTCAGATGCATGATCTACACGCTAAAACTGCTTCATTAAGTTGATTTGGTGACTATAGGGTCCCTTTAATCTTGATTTATTCCTTTTATTCTGCATTGTATTTACTACTCATTTAGAAGAAGTGATACTTTACATCAACCATGGGTCTGGTTTGCCTGAAAATTAAGGGAATATGATTATGCTAAAAAAAATAGATTTTATTATAGCTTGAATAAAAACAGAAAGCATACGTCTTTGAGCACACATCTCCTGAGAATTATAGTTCATATTACAAGTACTTGAATAAACAAGCCATTTATATAATAAAAGATAAAGAAAATAATCGCTTCAGTTTCATGACTGCTTTAAACTGGTTTGAGAGATTGTGGATTCTACAAAAATTAGTTGTTTCCCAGACTCTGTTGAAATAATAAGCACATAAAATATCTTAAGGTTTCATGAAAAGAGGGGGGAGGAGGACTCAATCTGATTTAACCATTTCAAGGTACACTAAACTCATAAAATGTAGAAGAGCAAAATCCCTTAACCCATACCTCCCAAGTGTCCCTATTTTGGAGGGACAGTCCCTACTTCGTGCACAAAACTCTCTGCCCCTCTTTTCTGTCCTAATATTTGTCATGTCTAAGAGCTCCATATTGTTGTCAATTGGAGGTTTGTTCCAACTTGGCTGTGTTTGCATACATTTTGTTAATTAGTTGCCAATGCTTTGCATGTTACTGTTAAGTAAACAGGCTTCTCACATGGCTAAAAATTTGAGGCCGAAGTATCGAAACTTGAAGCATAGCCGATTTAGAGAATGTTCCCAGTTTGGCTACTTTTATCCTGAATTTGAAATTCATGTCAAGTTCACTTTGAATTCTCACTTTCTGCATTTCTTTTCAATTCATTTCAGCATAGCTTATTATATGTAGAAAAAAAAAAAAAACAACAACAACAATTAGAGGCCGGAGCGGGTAGGGGGGGGGGGCAATCTATACATGCAGTTATAGTGAATACCACACTATAGCAAACAACTCTTTTTCTGTTGTAAATTAATATTAAACCACTTAAATGGAATGTATTTTAGCATATTTAGAGCGCAGCCTTTTTAACTTGATTCATTTAAAAAAAAAACTTCCAGGTAGGTAATAAAGTTGTTAATAGCGTCATATTTATTAATCAGTGAGGATCTCTATTCAGTCTCTGTACTCAATCATTTACAGACCAATCATTGGAAGGCAAGACCACAATACAAAATCCTCGTTTTGCAAATAACAAAGTGATGCTGCATAGAAGCCCTCTGGTAATTGTAGATACTTTGAGCTATTTAGTAAATAAAAAATGGTAAACTAATCTAATCTAATCAAGGAACTACAGGTGCATTCCTCTCATAGTTTCTGTGTCACATGTACCCGCTTTCAATGTCACAGGTCGCACAGGTATTAACCCTTTGTCACAGGAGTGTTGGTGACTTAACACCAAAGAATTAATAGCTAGTTTAAAAAAATACAGTGAAGTGTATATATAAACATAAATAGGGAAACAACCTCAACTTGTAAGAGGTCTGACTCCACCACTTGATGCCCTGATGGCCTTATGCATCAGGGGTCCCAAATTCGTAAAATAATTAGTTGCTTGTGTGTGTGTGAGAATTAATAACTGGCAAATTTCAATCCCACTCAACTCAAAATAGCCCCGACTAGCTCAGGAAATGCTCAGGAACATCCTCTTTATCTATTTACTAAATAATACAGATTATTACACTAGCAGTTCAATTTTAAACTGCTGTAACATGGGTGGTCCCAGAGCTTGTATCACAGCTAAAGAGCTGGAGGTGATTTGCTGGGATCACCCAGTTGCTGGAGATAATACTATGGTAAAGTATGTGCATATATAAGCGGATGCTTATTGCGCAAATCGATTTCTTTATTGCAGCATATAAATTCTACATACTTTACATCATCCTTTAACACAATGCCCTATATTATGTATGCAGTAACATGTAGTCAACCTCAAAACCCTATGTGTAGCAGCTATAGAGCATGGTCTGAAAAACCATTGGTGAATACAGAGCTGACTATACTAAGAGTGCTATATACTATAGCAGGGGTTAACAATCCTTTAACATGCCAGATGTGGACTACATGTCCCATAATGCTCTTACAGCCATCATGCAGGTTAAGAATCAGAGGAGATGTAGTCCACAGCAGCTGGAGTGTCGAAGGTCTCCTACCCCTGTACTATAGTAATAAACATAATATCTGCAGAGAGAGTTTCTCTAAATTACATTATATATTCATATTATCACCTTTTAATACTGATAATGTGAACTACATTCCAGAGGCCACCTGTCACCAGGTCTAAAGTGACAAAAGTCCCATCTGTAGTGTTTATAGTTGATACTAGGAAGAATGTTCTAATTCATATTGTGCCATGAAGTAGCTCTAGATGTAATGTCTAATAACACGATGTATGTGAGTTATAAACGGAAGACTCTCTGTGCTACAAAAACATTAAAAAAGTGTGATTAAAGAACCTCCATGGAATTTAATTTGTTTTTGTTCTTGACCTTTCTTTTTAACCTAATTACTTAATTTTACCTATCCCCCTCATGTTTTAGTCCAGCATTAACAAAGTGATTTCAATTCTAAATGGCAGAGTATTGAGCAGTGACACTGCAGGGAAATGATTTATACCGCAAAACTGCTTCAATAAGCTAAAGTTGTTTTGGTGACTATAGTGTCCCTTTAAGTCAACTATGCGTTCAAATCGACTACTCTGGCCTGAAATTTTAAATTCATTTTCAATACTCACTTTAGCGAATAATCCTGAAAGAGTAACGTATGATTACCTGACTGTTTCCTAGGTGAACCACCTTCCCTTAGTAAACTACTGTATTAATCTGACAAATGGACTACATTCCTATCAGAGCTATAAAGCATTAACTTTATTTCCGAAGCAGTAGTAAAAACAAATATAATCATGTTCCTCTAATGTAGTAAAAAAATGTTTCCCACTGTCATAACATATGCATCAGCCTAAATGCATTTTCTGAAGCATCTCATTCACTCCCCGGTAGTTGAAGTTGATACAATGTTGCTTTGTGTGGGTGCACATTGCATTGTCTGCTGTGGCAGACACGGTTGCCCAATAACAGTGACAGATGCAAACAGAATCAGGTGAACATATCGTTTTCTGGCAAAGGAGTGAACAGTGTTGGCTTAACACTCTAAAGCACCATGCTCCCTCTGCACTTATTAACTAGTTTTCTCTTGACGTTTGGAGATTCATAAAACAAATATTTAATTCATACAATAACTAGCGTACACTTTTAGAAACCGTTGTTAAAATATTTAATGTGAAGACAAAATGATGTGTATAGTGCATTGCATGCAGTATAAAAGTTATACTCCCTCCCTGCATTAGTTGTGGTGCAAGGTATTAGCCGTACGTGGGCCTAGGTCACTAACTGGCAGTGATATTTTATAATATATGCTAATTTATCAGGCCCCTACTTATTAAATAAAAGACAGTTTACAAAATGGAGGAAAGCAGGGAAGGCTTGGAGTGAGTGCGTGAAGGGAGGGAAGATCAAGCTTCCCCTTGTAGGTGCAATGCCTGTGCGTGCTGACGACAGATGTATTTTTTTGCACTGAACTGACATTGCTTAGCCCAGAACAAATATCTGGGCTGCCTAAAGCATGTGAGCTGGGGTGCAACTAGCCCCAAGCACAAAAGGTGAAAATATCTGTGTACTTGAAGTGTTTCAAGCACATAAACAGACGCTGCACATACAGACTCCTACCATCACGAGCACCTCTAAAGCAGAAGTGGTTATGGTGGTTGGAGTAAATCTTTAACAAAGGGGTCCCTAAATATTAAACTTGTAAAGAGCACATCTAACTTAGTATGTATGCATGAGATTTAGTGAACGTACAGCAGAGGTGACTAAAGTAAGATATGAATCCAGCAGAGGTTTATGGGATATGTAGTTTAGCTTGCAGCCAAATGTCCTCTCATCACATTTGAGTGGAACTGCTGAATAATTCGATATCAGCCATACTGTGACTGCTATCAGCCATGCCACACTTTCAAACTATTTTGCCACAACTGTGTCTACTAACAGCTTTTAGTATTAAATTCTCCCTTCCTCCATATACACAACTATTGAACACGTTATTATTACTATGAATTAATT
Source organism: Pelobates cultripes (assembly GCA_933207985.1). NCBI lineage: Eukaryota > Metazoa > Chordata > Amphibia > Anura > Pelobatidae > Pelobates > Pelobates cultripes. The sequence goes on from OW240919.1 coordinate 46,641,973, forward strand.
TTCTGAGCTACATAGCAATGTATATGATATTATTCTGTTCTCTCTTCACATATACCTCTCAACCTGCTGGGATTTCATATAAAACACGTCTGTATTTAAATGTATTTTCCTTAAGGGCTCTGAGTATTTTAAACCAGGATATGTTTGCACTCTATATAAATATACAAAATCTATATTGAAAGAGCTATTTAAATCAGAGCATATCTTTGTTCTTCAAAGAAACACTCTAAGTATCATAACCACAACAGTTTGACGTCTCACCTGGGATCCGCCAGAAGCTCTCTACCTGAGATGAGCACGGCAATGCACGGCTTAGCTCATTGGCTAACAGCAATCAGCTGACAATCTCAGTTAATAAGATATCCCTGCACTATCTTCCTTAGCTCATGAGAGCTAATAGAGAGACTCCTAAGCCGGAGCTTCCGGATCTCAGAGTTAAAGAGAGGAGGAGGAGTTTGACTACTTAAAGGGGAAGGGATGGGAGAGGGCACTCCTGACACTGTGGTGCTTCGATGTTTGACGTGTTACTTTAAAAATACATGAAACTTTTTTATTGAGTATGCATAAAGGCAAAAGGAAATGTTTAGTCTGAGAACTAGTCTAGTCGACATATATGTTGAGAAACACATGTAAACGAATGTTTTAACCCCTTAAGGACCAAACTTCTGGAATAAAAGGGAATCATGACATGTCCTGTGTCCTTGAGGGGTTAAATAAGTTCTAAAAAGTACAGTCATGATCACCTAGGGTCAGTCATTGCTACCTACAGTCTGGCTGATTTTTACACAGCTGAGATCCCAGGAATTAGAGTCACAAAAATACAAGGGGCGTCAATCCACGGGTAACTATTGTGACTCGTCCAACGTATCTGTGGACACCAGGAAACTTTTAATACCATATTAACTCCTGATTATTCAATGCTTCTATTCCTTTAGTCAGCATTATTTATAGCATTGCACTAAGATGATTTGTTGACATGAATGTTACCTATCAATAAGTAGAAAGCATTTTGTATGCTGATTATGCTCATCACATGCTTTGGATTTGTTTTTTTAACTACAAGAAAAACACATCTCGAGAAGGTTCAATGATCTGTAATTTATCCTGTGGATAAGAAGGGATGTGATAGGAACAGGGAATTTAAAATGAATCACAAATTACAGGAAATGTAGCATAGCAGTATTTTTCAAGTTTGGATACTTTGGCCTTAAATTTGAAAATTCTCACTTTAGTGAATAGTCGCCAACATAAAGAGATCGTAGTGGAAACGGGAAGAGTTTTTAATAAAGAAGTTATTGTTTTAACAAAACATGACTTGATGTTGAGACTATCCACAAAGAGGTGGGGTTTGCACACAGTATGGTTTATTAATCCAATTAAATCATAATCTGTGGCAAACCTCATTACACAATGCTAATCCATCCGGGCACTCAACAATCGTTTATAACTAGGCTTTAAATTTGACCAACCAATAGTTTGTTTTTTTCCCTTTATCTGTTGTTAAACGATCACTTTGTTGGTAGTTGTACCACGTTTGGCCTAACCACAATCATGTTGGCACTTAGGAAAATCGAGGAAGACATAGAAGTGGAAGAGAGATCGACAGACACATATCAGTGGCAGGAGGATGCAGGAAGAATGAGAGACAGAGTGAGGATGGAGGGAGACAAGTGTACAATGGGAGATGGAGAGTAATACAAGTTGTGACTGAGAGAGATAGATGTGTGGGCAATGAGAGGTGTATGTGATGTCAAAAGACATGGGTCAATGAAATGAAGAGTGCTAAATGAATGGGGTGGGATGTTAGGGGGAATAGGAGATTAACAGGAATATAGTGGGAATAATGCACACTTGAATCACACAAAATCTCCTGAATTCTCACATGTAAAATATACTCTCACACATTGAAACTATATACAAATACATTTCTGCATTTACTAATGCTGACACAACATACAGTACATGTACAGCCCCATATTACATGCCAACAATCCACAAAAACACACTCACTGACACTTCACACAAACTCCACCTGTGCACTCACACTGACACTCCACACCAGTACATCAATGTATTCAAACTCTGACACTACACACCAGTACAACAATGTATTCACACACTGACACTCCACACCAGTATAACAATGTATTTACACACTGACACTCCACACCAGTACTACAATGCATTCACACACTGACACTCCACACCAGTATAACAATGTATTCACACACTGACACTCCACACCAGTACAGCAATGTATTCACACACTGACACTCCACACCAGTATAACAATGTATTCACACACTGACACGCCACACCAGTACAACAATGTATTCACACACTGACACTCCACACCAGTATAACAATGTATTTACACACTGACACTCCACACCAGTATAACAATGTATTCACACACTGATACTCCACACCAGTACAATGTATTCACACACTGACACTCCACACCAGTACTACAATGCATTCACACACTGATACTCCACACCAGTACAACAATGTATTCACACACTGACACTCCACACCAGTACAGCAATGTATTCACACACTGACACTCCACACCAGTACAACAATGTATTCACACACTGACACTCCACACCAGTACAACAATGTATTCACACACTGACACTCCACACCAGTACAGCAATGTATTCACACACTGACACTCCACACCAGTACAGCAATGTATTCACACACTGACACTCCACACCAGTACAACAATGTATTCACACACTGACACTCCACACCAGTACAACAATGTATTCACACACTGACACTCCACACCAGTACAACAATGTATTTACACACTTACACTCCACACCAGTATAACAATGTATTCACACACTGACACTCCACACCAGTATAACAATGTATTTACACACTGACACTCCACACCAGTATAACAATGTATTTACACACTGACACTCCACACCAGTACAACAATGCATCCACACACTGACACTCCACACCAGTACAACAATGCATCCACACACTGACACTCCACACCAGTACAACAATGCATTCACACACTGACACTCCACTCCAGTACAACAATGCATTCACACACTGACAACCAGCAGATTACATTCACAACCACCGACAAACAATACAAATAAAACCTTGCATTTCCACTCACTGGCTGACCACACAGATAAAGCATACCTTCACAATTACTAACAAATCACACGAGGAATAAAAACATACTTTTACACACAAAGGCACAACACACAAATAAATATATTTGTCCATTCTTAGCTAGACCCTACACACAAACTCACACCATTTCTGATTCGATTTATACTGTCAGGGGTATTCACCAACACATTACAGGGAATTGAACTTTTTAAACCTAAATAGTTGAATGTAGAGAACTCTCCCTCTCAGTTATTTTGTGCTAATATTTGCAATCCCCTGGTCCACCCCTGACACTGCCTGGGTGAGTAACTAACCAGATGCTGCACATTCAGCTCCCACCATACTTAGCAGGGGCTCACATTACTGACACAGAGACTTCCTTCAGGGAAAGCTAACCTTTGCAACCCAGATGTTGCTGAAAAACATTTCCCATGATGTACACCCAGCCTTCATCAAAGGAAATGCAGCTCAGACAAAAAAATAAAAAATGTAAAGAATAAAATAATTAAATAATAATAATAAAAAAATACTATATATATAAATATATCTGGGTGCCTAGATCAGCCATGGAAAGCTTGTGGGTCACGTGACGGTCAGTTATGCCGAGCGGCACTGAGAAGGTTAATTCCCAGATTCATTCCAATAACCCCGAGAGCGTCGCCAGCCAATCAGCGGTCGCTTTCACTTTAGCCCATCCCCTCTGGGCACCCTGCGCTCCTTCCCCATTGGCTGAGGCGCGCCGTTCTTGTCGGTCTGCGTGCGGGCCACGCCCACTTCGAATCCCCTTGTTGGGAGCTGAGACTAGAAGGTTCTGTTGGCGCCGGTTCAGTCGATACTAAGGAGTGGATACGGTAACTGGTCCAGCAATACACACAGGGAACAAACCGGAGCGACATGGCCAACTTTAACAAGGGACCGGCCTACGGGCTCTCCGCCGAGGTCAAGAACAAGGTGAGCTCACTGGAACCGTTACTCAGGGCATCTCGCAGCTTTAGTACATTGGGTCACAGACTTCGCCTCTATCTCGCCATATGACGACGACATATGGTGCAGTAATTCCAATTCTCTCCTATGGCTGTCTCTGGGACCATTGTGTGTCCATATGGAGTGTCTATGGATGGTCCCACTTTCTTTTCTAGCTGGAGACAGAATTTATCCCGATAGTTCAATCAGACTGCTAAATGGAATTTATCCAGATAGTTCTATCAGACTGCTAAATGACTCTACAAATAGTATTAGAACTCTATGGATGTATCCATCACTCCAGAGGGTTCTAACAGTCTGTCTATAGAGTCTTAGAATTCTGAACCCACTGTTCCTTTTTTTTTTTTTTTTTAATCCAATCCTGAGTTTAGATATTTGCTTCTATTAGTGTTTTCATTCCCTAAGTAGACATAACTTTGTTTTATAGTTTGAGTAAAATATCTAGAATACTCCATACACACCAATGTTTATATATTATTTTTTTTTCACCCCAAAAATTACATTATTACTTTTTATGCTTTTTCTCTGTGCAGTTAAAATAATTTATTTTACACTCATTGTCTGTCTGATCACCCAGGGCCTTTTCTGGGAAGGCCCTCTTTGGACTGCACCCTTTCCTCATGCTGGGTTACATGCCATCATTTAGCTGATGTGGCAGTGCTGTTTGTTTCTGCTTTAATAATTCGTGTTAATTTGTTCACAATAGATGACGTTTGGTATTGTTTTCCTTTTTACTGATAGCTACAGAAACTGCTGACCAGCATTCTGCCAAGAGAGATTTATAGAACAGTGAAAGTACTGTGAGGAATGACTTTTATTGTGTCCTCAGAATGCATTCATTTTTTAAATATTTTTTTTTTTTTTTTTTATGCCAAAGCTTATTTAAGGAATTTGTCCATAGCTATTTGGCTGTCATATTGTAATGCAGATAATATGTACTCTTATAAAAATCCATAAGTCATATCCCGCATTATTTAAGCAAATTAAGGCATTGTACGGCGCTACAGAATTTGATGACGCTATATAAATAATATAATAATAATACTATTGTCACTGTATACAACCATGGTTACATTGTGTTTGTGGTACCCACTGGACATTACAATTTCAGAGTGTATAATATTCAGCAGTGCGGATCCTGGAACAGTGAAGATGGCTCTCACTAAGTGGTTGCCTCTGGCAAGGATTGCGAACAATGAATATCGTGACCCCCAGGTGGCCTGCGGAGCTGAGCTGCACAGTAGGTTGTTACAGAAATGCACATCAGGATATTGCTTAATGCAATTCGTCAATTAAACAGCTGTGTGTGCGTCACTTTATTGACTCTTCATCGGAACTATCCTTCTAAATTACTGATGGACCTGCATCTTCCATTTAATTTAATCTTTGCTTTGTACAAGGAAACCCAGGAGCATGGTGTTATTGTCCTGTCTGGTGGATGTTAATTAGCCTTGCCTCCATGGTCTGGGAAAATTCATATGGGGGGAAAAAAAAAATCTCTTCTCATGGCTCTCCGCCCCTTCCCCCACCACATTCCAGGGGCATTACCTCATGGCTTCTGGGAAGGGGAACATCCAATGGTGTGGGCTCCGCTTACAGAATACTCATTGTCTGCTTCTAAATTCTCCAGCCAAGCTACAGAGGCACAAAGACTTGCTGCTGGTTTTTACATTTCAATAACCCCTTCAGGGATTTTTTTTTTTTTTTTTAGTTTTTTTTCCTTTAACTTTCCTCACACTTAAGTTGTGATAAAAATGTTTAAAGCATAGGCTGCTGCCAGCCATTCACTCCTCTATTTCCAGTTATTTGCAAGATCATATTGTCCGGTTTAACTGGTTTGTTGAATGAACAAAGATTAACTTCCTTGGCTTAATTCTGAAGGTCTGTTAAAATGATGCATTCATGACTGTTTGGAAAACGTAATCCATTCAGGAGTTAATGCCTATTGTAGTGTTTTATTTTTTATATTATATTTTTTTGTAAAGAAAATATATTAGTCTTTTGCTGTTTGTTCACACTGCTTCACTGCTGTTTAGATTAGATTAAACCCGCTTCACAGACTTTGCAATGGATGCAATATGACGTTTATGCAATTGCAATGGATGCAATATGAATAAAGCCTCAAAGCTTCTTCAAGCTACGCAGTGAAATATTGTAGGCTTCTGGCCCTCCTATTTTAATTTTGATACTAGGGTTTTATTTTTGGGAAATGTAAGAATGCAGTGCCTTATCACCCCTCGTTCCGAAAGACCCAAAGAAACAATGAAACTGTGCTAGCTTTATATTTTCCAGTAACCCCTGTGCAGCTTTTTCTAATGTAGATTGATAAACTGCACGAAGTATGGGTCTGCCCCCAGGCTTTTCTATGTTGAATGCAATTCTGCTTTCGCAAGTCAATAAAGGCTTCCGGCAGTTTCAATTCACTTTCTAAGTAGGATTATTTTCCTTTCATTTTTGATTTCCCACAAAGTCAGTGGAGAAGCTGTGATGTTTGTGCACATACACGTCACTAAGCTTGCATGTGACATACATGTGCATACTCTGCAATCTTACCGTAGATTGGACAAAGGTTGGTAGTCACAGCCATTTCTTTGTTGAAAGCTCTAGAGCAGGGATAGGCAACCTTCAGCACTCCAGATGTTGTTGACTACATCCCCCATGATGCTCTTACACCCATAATGCTGGCAAAGCATCATGGGAGGTGTAGTCTAAAACATCTGTAGTGTCGAAGGTTGCCTATGCCTGCTCTAGAGGCATAACAGATGTTGGAAAAAATTAACTTGGTAAGCACGTGTTACCTCTGCAGTGTATTTATAAATGGTGGTGGTGCTTGGGGGAAAATACATTCTAAGACGGGTAAGGGGCTTTTAAAATTTATTTTAAATTCATGTTTGCCCCTTCACAGGTCGCTGATGTTGATGACCTTTCCAGTGTGCAATTAACTGCACTCAATCCTATCAAAATTAACTTAATTTTGAACCTATGGCTCTTCTGCGACTGCAGAAATTAGAAAAATGTACTGGATACAAGTGTACATGGATACAATAATTATGGGATGGGCTTTTAGAGATGTATATCTCTTTAAACCCTGCACTGGACCTGTGAAGTGTCAGTGTGAAGCATTCAGATTTTGTTGGTCAGTTATTCAATGATGCCTAATGTGTGTGTTTGGGACACCCTTTGTGCATTGCCCACAAATCAAAGTTCTGCTATTGCACTAGGGGGCAGAGAATGTAACCTGCTACCTCTAAATGGGGGTCACGATGGATACATGTCAGTGTTACTCAACAGTATTGTACTTAAGAACAATGGATAAAATCGGCTTGCTCATATAATGGAAAGGAAAATGGTCTGAGAGCCTGTTCATGCATTGTGTGTGTGTGTGGGTGTGTGCATTTAGTACTTACAGCTCATCAATAAACCAGAGATGCCACAGGAAGCTATGGCTGGCTCTCTGACACGGTTTCCATAAGATATTTAACATTCCAGGACAGTCCTGCTTCATCAGTAGAGGGTTTACGGTTACTTCAAAGAACTTCTGTGTTCTACTAGTTGGAAATTTTAGATTTAAAAGCATTTACATGGCCATTGGTGGCACATTCCAGTGTCTTTAGTGGCCAAAACCTTGCTGGGTTTTTAAGATACCTGTCAGTGATTCACTATATAACATAATTATTTTAGTAAACTTTTAAAACTGGTCATTGAGGACCAAAATGTCGGTATTAAATCATCCATTTAGACACGTGGATATACTTAATGTTGAGATATTCTTCCTATCTCTCCCCCAACCGAAATAGCAACAACTGTCCCCAATGTTTGCCTGTCAGTGAACAGGGCCAGGATAAGTAGCTTCTGTATTGATTTATTGCTGGACATGTACAGGATGCTGGATCACCTTTAGGTTGCTGTTGTAACATGAAAGCAGTATGTAAGTTTCATAAGATGTTTTGGGATTGGACTAGCTTTACTAACTGTATAGCCAGCTGATCCTGTGTCTTCGGTTCTAGTTGGTTGCATACCTGTAAGTGAAACACAAGCTTATTCCACCGTTTCTGCCCCATCTTGCATCCAAAGGAATGGAGCTTACTGGGTCGCATTGCATCTTGAGTAGAAACATTGCTGCACATGCATGGCTATCTATGTTAAGCTCTATATGGTTGACTTGATCAGTCTCTCACATTGTTCTTCTTTATAATGTTGCTTCAGTTCACTCAGCCTTCGCTTCAAACTATTCCTCTTCGCGCCTACCTTGTCCACATGCTTACCTTTAATTTGCTGACGGTATTTCCTTCTGTGGGGTCAGGCAGTCTTGAATGCAGAAGTTATGTTATGACAGTGCATCTTAGTTATCAGTATTTTTGTTAACGCTTAGCTCAGTTTAGAATTCAGTGCCCTTTAAGGCACAGTTGTAGGGTTATAGCTAATACGGTTAGAATTGGAATAGATTTGTGCTAAACTTCTAGTATTAAGCAATCAAGCGTTCCATTGCATGACACTTACTGATCAGAACAAGTGATTTTCCCTTGCTAACCCTCATAACTCTAAGCTTTTACACTGTAAGTGTATACTACAGATCTTATGCTATAACTATATGCACTACTTTTCTTTATTTCATTAGCTATTAGAGATAGGAATTCGCTACAAGTTCAGTTTCACTGAACTAGACCTTTAGGTGATCTCCCCCCCTCTCCCTCAATGATCTAAATCTTTGCAACTTAAGAAATCTTTACCTTTCCTAAAACTGCTGCTATGACATTAGATACTTTCAGATAATTACTTTTTTGGAGTCATTACTCCATGACTAAGTATCTTTATGTTTTAACTAGCTCTGTGAAAGGCATTCACTACTTTTATATTATCTATTGTTTGTATATATCGTTATCCCCTGTATCCCTGAGATTCAAGGTTACTTTACCTTTTTTTAACCATATCTATTAAACGTTAGATTTTAAGTGTTTAATTTATTTAGGATCCCAGTTAATTAGGACAGATTTATGTTCTCTATATTGGTGGCATTACTAGTGCACACAAGCAACAAAATGCTGTATCAACTAGGTGGTCATTCTGATTGAAATAGCAGAGTTTAACTCCATTTAAAATGAAGTGCCTCTACTTGCTGTCTGTGTGCTAACGTGGTCTGGGTGTCTGTAGAGTCCCTTTTAAGCTAGCGGGAAGCCATGTACGCTAGCTGCAGGTCAATACCTTCGTTTGTATGTTCTGACATATCCCCAAATGCATGTAGAGAGCTGCAGGGTGGACCCTCTTGATTTTGAAGCTTAATAAGCTTACACTTTATTTACATTATGCAATATTTGTAGGGATTAAATCCCATGACGTCTCTATGGTTTTCCTTTGAAACATCAATGCTGCTTGCAAAATTCCCGACAGTCAGCCAAGCCTGTCATACTGACCGTACAAGCACTATCAACGTTGATATGGGCAGTAACCTTTATTACTCCTCCCCCCTCCCCCCCCCTCCAAACATACTATAAAGCATGTTGCTGTTATATGATGTATAATATTATACATAGTTGGAATTATTGTAAGTGTAATTTCTTTTAACCACTTACATTTCCTCAAATGATTATAGTGGGTTATCATACTTGAGGGGTTACTCCAAGCCTCATAACCACTAGAGCCCTTGACCAGTTCCCTTATAATGAGGCAAACTGTTGAGTAGCCTTTTGCCCCCTACCTGGGTCCTTGCCGGCCCTGATGCTCCCCGGTGGTCCAGTGACTGTCCCATTCATTGTTTGAGAAAGTCAGCTGACCGATCGTAGCCAATGACTTTCATTCTGTGCAATGTGATTAGCACAGAATTATCATTATTATTTATTATTAGTTATTTATATAGCGCCAGCTTATTCCACAGTGCTTTACAATTAGAGGGGAATTTACCACATGAGACAATAACAAAATGTAACCTGAACAATAGGTAGTTGAGGACCCTGCTCAAACGAGCTTACAATCTAGAGGAGTTTGGGTATAAAAAACACCATAGGATGAGGGAGACTGCAAATAGACATGGTGAGAAAGTAGCAGAACTGGAGGTGAGTGGAGTTTGGCCCTTTAGGAGGAATCAAAAGGAAGGTTTGAGAGAGAGAAGTTACTCTTGGAGGCCATAAGCATTTCTGAAAAGATGGGTTTTGAGGGACTTCTTAAAGGATTGAAGACTAGAGAAGCATCTGACTGGTAGGCAGGCTGTTCCAAAAGAAAAGAGCTGCCTGTGAGAATTCTTGCAGGCATTAATTTGCAGTAAGGGTGCGAGCAGCATACAGGAGAAGGTCACCAGTAGAGCGGAGAGACCCAGTGGGGGCATACCTATCAATCAGTGAAGAAATGTAAGAAGGGCTAGAGTTGGTTAGGGCTTTATAGGTAAGAGTTAGTATTTTAAATTGACACCTGTAGGGTACAGGAAGCCAGTGTAAGGATTGACAGAGGGGTGAGGTGTGAGAGGAGCGACAGGAGAGAAAGACCAGCATGGCAGCAGCATTCATCAGATTGTAGGGGGGCAGTACAGCTTCTGGGGAGACCAATTAGGAGAGAATTATAGTAATCCATGCGAGAGATTACTAGAGCATGAACAAGCTCCTTGGCAGCATCTTGCGTAAGAAAGGGGCGCATGCGGGCAGTGTTTTTTAAGTTGGAATTGACCGGTTTTAGCCACAGACTGGACATGAGGTGCAAAGGTGAGGACAGGACCAAATATTACACCAAGACAGCAAGCTTGAAAGGATGGGGTGAGGCGGGTACCGTCAACCTGCAGGGAGAGTGAAGGAGGAGGATCAGTGTTATGAGGAAGAAAAATAAGAAACTCGGACTCCGAGAGATTGGATGTTCTCCCGCTTTTTGAAACACAATCAGAGATGGAAGAAAGGCAATTGGTGACACGTTGTAGGACAGCAGGGGAGGAGAGGTATATCTGGGTGTCATCCCCGTACAGTTTGTAGTGGAATCCATATGAATTAATGAGTTTGCCAAGAGAGGCCGTATAGAGAGAGCACACAAGGGGACCAAGGACTGAAGCTTGAGGGACTCCGACTGAGACAGGACAAGGAGAGGTGTCGTTGGAAAAAGACACTGAAGGAGCGTTTGGAAGATAGGAGAACCATGAGAGGGCTGTGTCACAGAGACCAAGAGATTGTAGAGTTAGGAGTAGGAGGCCATGATCAACAGTGTCAAAGGCAGCAAAGAGGTCAAAAGGAAATAGTATGGACTAGTGGCCTTTGCATTGACATTAGTCAACCAAAAACTCCTAGTTCCAGGCTGGCGGCTGATACCTCTGTGACGCTGCTGGATATAACGTCACACCTCCAGCAGCAGAGGGGTTAATCTCTGCAAAACGCTGCATATACAGACCTCATGCACAATTACCACTTCAAATTGCTGATATGGTCATGGTTCTTGTAGTAACCCATTGATTCCTGGAATGTGGTCTGTGCTGTTTTGAGGAAAAAGGCAGAACTTTAAAAGAACTCCCTAGTGTGTTTGCTAAGATATTTGTTTTAAATCTATAAAAAGCTGTTTGACAAATACTATCTCCCACTGCTAATGCATCTAGTGGAATTTCTGCAGTCTGTAGAGCTGTTTCTCCTCCTGAAATAACACTGCATGCGCACGATGTATGATACACTGTAAAACTCAAGACTGTTGACTTTGATTCATTGGTGAAGTTTTATTGCAAGGTCTCAAATGATTTCAAAGATCTTCAGTGAACTGCATTCGAATACTAAGCTGCTCCTTTTGTATAAATCGTCTCTGGTTGCCTTTGTGCCTGTTCCTTAAAGTGACATGAAATAACAACATACAGGTTTTTTTTTTTTTTTGTCATTCAATTTGCTTTTATTGACATCATAACAATTGGCAATACAAAGTTATATGCCTCAATACAGAAGGTGGCAAAAATAGTGTACATGTCAGTTGTTGTTCATTTGGTATAAAGGTATCGTTAGACATACAGGTTTTTACTCTGAAGAATGTTGCAGAAATGTTTTGTTGGCATTGTGTAAAATTGTTCAGGTTTTTTGTAATACCTTTTGTTTTAAATATCGTCACAAGTCTATATAACCATTTCTGCCCTGATCTAAGGTTTGAAAAATTCTCAATAACAGTACTTTGCCAGTTACGTCTGGATATTTATTTATAAATAAAGCACAATCATTTTTGCAAATTTGGAGCTAGAAACCGCAAATGAATAAAACGTCTGCTCATTTTATTTGACAGATTTGTAAAAAGGAGACCTGACAAGTGAGACCTGTACCCAGGTTTTAAGAGACACTTTTTTAAAGGGGCACTGTAAGTAACACAACGGCTTATTGCAGTGTCCCAATGAGTGGTTTTAATTTGTCTCCCTATCTTTTAAACCATTTTTGAGTCATTTAACCGTAAATGGGGTGTCCTGGCCCCTCTGCTGTGGCTTGTATGAAACCAACATCTTTGTTTCTTTGTGTTTTCAATCCCAGATAAAGGATTTAACCCCTCAAGGACACAGCTTCAGAAGCTTGTCTTACGCTTAATGACACAAGCAACTTTTGCATAGTAGTTGTGATGCTAAATGTGCGCCCTTAACATAAACCCCCCTTTTTAAATTAACATGAAAAGGCTTTATTTAAAAAATAAATAAATAAATGTTTAAGTAATTTTGCCTTCTATATGTCCCAGCTATACAGGGAAATGTATTATTGCTTTAATTTCACATGAAACTGTGTAAGACTAGAACTGTTTAATATAAATTTTGTATTCTGTGCTGATGCTCCTCTCAAAAAGCAGACCTTTTCAGGAAGTTCTTATTTTTGGTAACAAACGTAATTTTCTGGCAAGGTTTATGGAATATTGATGTAGATCTAAATCTCATTTTCATGCCTTTTGACCTTTCACAGTATCGGGTCAAATTATATTATAATTATTTTTTCCTACACTTTGAAATTTGGATTTCAGGTTACTACAATTTGATACTGTGTGAATACGCCATGTGTAGATCATACTTCTGGATACAGCGATTGTGTGGAAATATAGTGTTAGGTCTTAATGTCAGGACCACTAAAGGATGTGATCTTTGGCGATGGGCAGAGCTTAAAGAGACACTGTAATGTGATTATAGTGTCTGGAATTTTTCCTTTCATTTAGAGTTTGTTTTTAATGGTTTAATGCTAAATTAGAGTTCTCAGGAGCCATTCCCCTCTGCCAAACCTACCTTTCAAATCTTTGTATAGGAAATTATCTGGTCACATCACTTCTATTTTCAAATGTTGTTTTGTAATTTTGTACTTTTATCTTGGGGGGGGGGTGGGAACTTTTATAGCGCCAACAAATTCTGCAGCGCTTGGATGTATAAAACTGGTTTGTGTGGTTTTATTTTTACTTTAATGTCTATGTGGCTGCCATAGACTAGCTCTTGATTCCATTTAGACTCATTCATGCCATTTTCCCTATCTTATAAATAATGTACCAGGTTGGTGGTTTTTTCACTAACAAAATTACTTTGAATATGTTCTCTAAGAGCCAGGTCCAGTGCGTTTTTAAAGTGGTTATGGTGCCAAGAGTCCCCAGCATTGTCCTTTTTAATAAGTCGTCACACTCTGCCATTGAGAAATGTCTATAATTGCACAAAACTGATAATGCAAATAGAGAAGCAAAAAGACAACTGCCACCTAAACTATTTTTTAATAAAACAACCATTCACCACGTTTCCAAAAGAAATTCTAATTTTTTTTTAAATTTTTTTTTACATGAACTTTGTAAAAATAATAAATGAGAAACCCATCCCTACATGTTGATAATGATTAGGATCCTTCAACCAAATACATGGACCTTGGGTCAGACAGTTTGATAACCAACAGTCTGTATTGTCTACTTTTGTTTTAATTCTTGATACTTCATTGGAAAAAAAAATTTCCTTTCCAAACATGATGAAATGATTATAATAAAAATGTGACAGTGGTCCTTTAAGCTTTAGCTTATATGTGTAGACTAGAAGTTCTGTGGGCTGCTCACAGAGATAGGTGAGTATGAAGACTTTCCGAAGAGCTCCAGGGGATTCTTGGAACCATAATCACTACAGCAGGCTATAGTAGTTGTGATGCTAAATGTGCGCCCTTAACATAAACCCCCCTTTTTAAATTAACATGAAAAGGCTTTATTTAAAAAATAAATAAATAAATGTTTAAGTAATTTTGCCTTCTATATGTCCCAGCTATACAGGGAAATGTATTATTGCTTTAATTTCACATGAAACTGTGTAAGACTAGAACTGTTTAATATAAATTTTGTATTCTGTGCTGATGCTCCTCTCAAAAAGCAGACCTTTTCAGGAAGTTCTTATTTTTGGTAACAAACGTAATTTTCTGGCAAGGTTTATGGAATATTGATGTAGATCTAAATCTCATTTTCATGCCTTTTGACCTTTCACAGTATCGGGTCAAATTAGTTTTACAAATGGACCAGATCTTACGTGTCTGTCACGTCCTTTTAAGGAGAGCTTCTGATATTCCCACTCATGCAATCCTACAGTAAAAGTTTAGCAATGGCTAAGAGCCAGAGACTTGTGGGGAAATTTGAAACAGATTTTTCTCCAGTTAGGTCATGTGAAAGTTTTTTTTGGGTGCTCCATGCAGAAAGCTAAAAGTACTTTTTTTGCAAAGTAGAGCGTCCTTGTCAATGAGCTATTGAGATTACTGCATGTAAGAGCATGACCTGCATCACATGTAGTATGTCCTATTCAACTGTGTAGTCTGCACTGCTAAAACTACATGGTATTGAGACCGTGTTAAAATAAAGTTTTTTTTTTTATATCCGGAATTCTAAAACGTGGAAAGATTATTCTGCAAGTTGTGGAACTTGACCATTCTAAGACTGGTCTCTAAAAATGTGGCACATCAGATGTTTCCCAAGTGCCTTTCATACAGAACTCAAATTATGTGAATGTGGTTTGAACACATCAGGGCTATTGGCAGGGCCGGTGCAAGGGTTCCTGCTGACTTCATGAATGCAGTTACATTCTCTGAGGTGTATTCCCTAAATTCCAAAGATTAAACAAAAACAGCTGAACTGTAGCCGAGCTGGCGAAATCGGCTATTTTAACCTAAATTCTGCCGTTTGGTTTCCATTTAGGTCTGATCAGTTGTCCATTTCCTCAGCAGTGCCCATTCCTCTCTCTACACAACCTGTGCATGCTCTCTCGTCAGCTTTTATCCCATCTTACCTCTCACTGCCACTGATTCTCTCCAGCCTCTCTTTATTCTTATAGGGATTATTCACTAGGTGACAATCGTTGGGAATTCCAAGTGATTTTTCGACACTGCGATCTAATGATTTGGTTTGGCTGCAGGGGGACTGCCTGTGTGAAGCAGGTCCACAATATATAATCATATCCAACATAAGTCTTCCAATATACTTAATTTTTCTATATGATGTTAATATAAATATATATCAATTTAATCTATCTTCATTCCAAGAGTATTTTGATATGAATAGAATGCAGCAGGAATGATCTAAATGTGACAGCCAAGTCTGTATTACATTTTCCTATCCGTTTCATTAATCTGACTTTGTTTGACAAGAGTCTACAAAGAGCTGTAATACATAATGGCCCAGATAATTTAATTTACAAGCCCTATATTTGATCCTGTAACTTTCCAAAACCCCCATAAAGCCTGCACATTGGGGGCATTGTACTTGGGCACCATCACCACATACAGCTGTGGTTTTTTTCTCATGAACAAAATGATAAATAAGTGTGGGTACCTTTTTAATATGAAAGGGGTAAATTATGGTTGAACAGACATATAGCTCAAATGCAGGATTAAGGCCTTAGGGAAAGTGCACCCAGACCACTTCAATGAGCTGATGAGGTCTGGGTGCCTATAGTGTCCATTTAAAGGGTTAATGCCAAAAACAAAGAAACCTGGAAACATTCTTCAGATTTGACTACTTTGACCTTTCATTTGGCGTTAACTTTTAATTCATTTTGAATCCCAAACAAATTCTTACCGTGAATAACCTTGTCTTTTGTCACTTTCTCTTATTTTCTCTTCCCTGTCTATTCATTAGAGTTGAAATATGACTAGCAACACTTAGTTACTTTAAATCACTTCTTTTTTGTCCTATCTCAATTCTATTTTGGAGTTTTTCCTAAGTGTCTAACTGCCTTCTTGTTTAAAGAGAGAGGCCAAGACCTTTAGTGGAAAATGTCTTGGAAACTGGGAAGACATTTAGGAAACAGACTGGGGAGACCTTTAGGGAACAAGGATGGAACAGTGAGATTGGGAAGACATCCAGGTAAAGGAAACTGACCCAGAGAGACATCCAGGGTAAGGAAACAGACTCTTTAGGGAGAGCTTGAGGTATTTAGGAAACCATAATAGACCGGGAGACTTTTATTTATTTATTTTTTTTTTTTTATTTTTTTTTAGGAGAGCGACACTGTGCATACGTTTAGGCAAAGAGACTGCCCAATATAAGCACACATCCAGTACATCCATCCACGCACGCTGCCTAATACATACAATCAACCACACACATTACATGCATCCATAAACACATACTTTTACTTAAAAATTTTTTTTTAAAGTGTGTGTGTGTGTGTGTGTATGTATGTGTGTGTATATATATGTATATATGTGTGTATGTATATATGTGTGTGTGTATATATATATATATATATATATATATATATATATATATACACTTCCCATTTACAACCATGCTGGCAATAATCAGTCCTCCTTATCCTCCATGGGGACCATAACCAAGTGACTGGAGAAGAGGACCTTGAATAGTATATGTGGAACTGCACTCACTCCCACAAATCTGAGCCAGGGTGCTTGCTGAGCCGGAATCAAACACCAGATTTCCAAACATTAGTAAAATAATAGGGGTACAGGCACTCCTTGGTTCACGACAGGCACTTTATTGAGAACCACAACAGCAAAGTTTTGACCCCAAAAGGTCTTTGTGAGCTTGACAAAGACCTTTTGGGGTCAAAACTTTGCTGTTGTGGTTCTCAATAAAGTGCCTGTCTTGAACCAAGGAGTGTCTGGACCCCTATTATTTTATTTGGAGAAGAGGACCAGCCTGCAGGAAGTGTCCTTTGTTAGTAATGGGGAGTAGGAGAGCCATACACTGTGAGCACAGGCTGCTTCCTGCTCCCTTCAGAGGGATTCTGGTGTTCACAGGCAGGAGGCAGCCAGGATACCAGGTCACGTCATGGCTTCCCCTGCCTGCAGGAAGTTCTGTTCGGGCTACATCATAACCCAAGCAGAAAACAGTCTGCATTAAGGCAGGGAGGGAACACAGCAGATTAAATGATTAACCACTCTGGGTGGTTAAAGAGCTGTTCGTCAAGAACTTTGGCCCCAGACAGGGGCAGCCCACAGAAAACTTCAGGGTGGGAGCCCTTGATAGGTCAGTGCCCCAGGTAAATGGCTGTTGGGGTATTCTGGGTGCCTGCATATCAAAGGGAAGAGTCCACTTTGTTAAACCGCTTGCTAAACTTAACTTTTTATTTGTAGCTTCCAGCAGAGGGTTAAAAAATAAAATAAAAAATCTTGGTTATTATAATGTAGATACGGCGATTTTATTTATTTTTTTCCTTCTCCCCAATACCGGTGACTTTTGTCTCAACATGGCTTTGTTATGGAAGTTTTGTCCTTTGCATTCCCGTCTGCATATCGATCTCCGTTAACAATTCTTTCTGTTCTTGCTGGCTCTCAATCAGACCTGTCCCGTGCTACCTGTGTAAGGTGTTCAGTGCCCCATCGGTTAACCTTCCCTTTATCTTTACTTTGCCTTGTCCATTGTTAAAAACATTGGCTTACAATGAACATGCACTTTCATTATAGAAACCTATTGACTCTGTCTGGTTATGCAACTGCTTATCTGCCATCTCAACTGCTGTTCGTTAGTGTAGCTGAATAAATACAGTTTTGCCTTTGGTGTCATGCTGTTAAACACAGATCTTTTTAAACCTAGTAATTGCTGAAAAAAATGCTAAAAATTATAGCTTATTTGTTCTGCCTGCTCTGCTCTTGTATTACATGTACATGTGTCAAATCACATTCTTCCATGGTCCAGTACTGGGTGATTGTGCCTTGTAGCACTTGTCATATCTTATCCTGTATTGACTCAAAGGTCTAAAAGCATTCATTGTGGTATTCTGAATTCTACAAACCCAAGGATTGAAGGAACATTCTAAGCGCAATAACCACTATAGCTTGCTGTAGTGGGTATGGTGTCCTGGCATCCCCTCATAGTAAGTTGTCTAATGGTATAACCATTTTCGCTGGCTTTTTAACTGGAGTATGTGGGCCACCACTCCCAGCCTCCACTACTATGTCCATAGAGCTGATACTTAAGCAGGCTTTCTGATAGCTCTTCCGAGCTAAGCTTTGCAGCACAGGGCATACCTCATTGCATTTGCCTAGACTCTAGGTAAAAAGTTAAAACATTGGCTTCTTACAGTAGGGGGGCTGCCAGAGCACTCCTGAGCATATCAAATAATCATATAACTTGGGCTTGATTGGGACTGCTATATATTTTAAATTCAAACTCTCTCTAATGGATATAAACTAGTATACATTAAATGCGAATAATACCTGATGTGAATTTGCACATTTTCGGGAGGCTGTAATACTAGAATACATTGTTTTCTGTGATTCAAACTTTTTTCCTTGGAATTGTGTATCTGACGGTGTATAAATGCAGCACAGACCTAAAGTATGTTGGCAGTAGATAAGGTAAGGATGTGAATAGATTACATTTACAATTTTAAAGAGCCCCTGAGAGCTGACTGGCTGCAAACTCTTTGATAATTGCTGTGAATTCTACAACCAGTTAGGCTTTGACATAGTTTAGGCTTCATAGTTGAGTAGTACATGTCATATTTATGATTTATCTTTTCTCCCTGCTAGATTGCACTGAAATATGATCCACAAGTAGAAGAAGATCTGCGTCTTTGGATCGAGGAAGTGACTGGCATGAGTATTGGTGATAATTTCCAACTGGGTTTGAGGGATGGCAAAATTCTGTGCAAGTAAGCATAGGATATTATTATGCTGTTTGGTGCATTAATGTTCATAAAATCCAATGTTCATAAACCTTTATGTTGCAAAATGAAGAGATCTATCAACTGCACATGTGTAAATTTGTCAGCAGTGCCCAATGTATCTTTCCTGCATTCCTAGGAAATAGGACACTGGTTAGAACGGTGCCCCTATATAAATCATATTCACCAGCTTCCCCTCCCCCCCTGCTGATATGCATAGTGGGGCAACTGTCTCATTCACAGCTAACGCATATGTATATTTGTATGCATAAAAAGCACATTATTTAACCTCTTAAGGACGGTGGGCGTTCTATGCTGTCCTTGGGGACCCGACTCTAAACGCTGGCGGGCCGCATAGAACGCCCAAGCAGTCCTATGTACTTACCCGTTAATAAATAAATAAATAAATAAGTGTGTGTAAATTCACTCTAACTGTATTTTAAAATTATATATTGATATTAAAATACATGTTGAATGAAAAATATATATATATATATATCTATATATCTCTCATCACTATATATGAATTAAAAAAAAAATTCAAAAAAAAATTGAGATTGTAGCCGTATTAGTCCAGTGATGTAGATTTAAAAAAAACAGATAAAATTTGTATCTTGTAATACCATTTTTTTTTTTCCTGCACTCCTGTCTCTTTAACCCCTGTATCACAACTCAACTTTGAATTCTATGTGTCATCTTGCTCAGAAATGCTTCAGACTTGAGAAAGGGAGGTTCTCCCAAAAGCTTGTCATTAAAAAAAATTCGGTTATTCCAATAAAAAAAGGTATTCCAAGATACACATTTTATCTGTGAGAGATATGTAGCGGTTACCCCATGTAGCAGAGGGGTTACAACCGCTGGAGGGTGTCCTTTTCCCGATCAGTGAGGAGGATTCTCAGCATCCAGTCGTGTTCCAAATGAAGAAGCTCTTACAAGAGCTAGTGGGAATAGCTGTATAGCGTTTCTGTTTTACTCGGAAGACTTTGCTGAACACAAATATTAGTGTTTCAAAACAGTAAATTGTATTACAACGATGATATCGTCAGTGACAGTGATTTTTTTTTTGATTTTTTTTTGCATTTTTTGCATTTTTTTGCATTTTTCACACACAAATGGTACTTACACGAACAATATAATTATTGATACGTTTTACTGTTTTGAATCACTAATATTTGTTTTCAGCGAAGTCTCCCAAGTATAACCGTACCCCTAATTTACAGGTTTTATGGTGTTTTCAAAAGTTACAGTCAAATATAAGTCTTGCGGTTCAGTTTTTTTTCACATTGAAAATTTGCCCGGTTGGTTATATTGCCTTTGAGACCGTACGGTAGCTTTGGAATGAAAATTACCCCCATGATGGCATACCATTTGCAATAGAAGACAACCCAAGGTATTGCAAATGGGGTATGTCCAGTCTTTTTTAGCCACTTGGTCACAAACACTGGCGTTCAGATTAGTTTTTTGCATTTTTCACAAATACCAACATTAACTTTGGCCAGTGATTGTGACCAAGTGGCTACTAAAAAAGACTGGACATACCCCATTTGCAATACCTTGTGTTGTCTACTTTTGCAAATGGTACGCGATCACGGGGGTACTTCTTATTTCTGGGCTACCAACTGTCTCAAAGGCAACGTAACCAATCTGGCAAATTTCAATATGGAAAAAAATGAAAAATGTAACATGCTATATTTGACCCTTTACCTTCCCAAAACACCATAAAATCTGTACATAGGGCGCCCTTTTTACACGTGAGACATCACAGAATATAAATGTGTATTTTATTGCAGTAAAAGCAAACCGTATTATGACATTCAGTTAAAATGTCATGTAGAACTAATTTTTCTTTTTAATTTATTTTCTCCCATTTTTAAATATTTTTTCATATTAAATTATGTTTCATACCTACATATTTGATGTTAACTGAAAGCCCTGTTTCCCCTGAATAAAATGATATATAATAAGTGTGGGTGCACATAATGTGAAAGAGGCGAATTACTCCTTAACAGACATATAGCGCAAATTCAAGTTTTTGTTTACGTTTTGTTTTGATCACAACGTGTACATTTGGCTCAGTCCTTAAGGGGTTAATGACAGAATCATATCTTGAGCCCCCCCATTGTCAAAATTCCAGAATATGGAGAGGAAAACTAGCATCGCACCTGCCAAGTCTTTTTATATGCAAGTTATTGACATGTATACAAGGGGTTGTGTTATGGATGCAAACACTTGCTTCCTGTGTGTAATTCTTGGTATAGTGGGTGTTAATGGCTAACACCCTTTAGTCTGGTTTAAAAGTTTAAAATTGTTTGTAAAATCTATTTTTTTTTTATTTATTTTTTTTTTATTTTTTTTCAGTCTTATAAATATACTCCATCCTGGTGCAGTAAGAAAAATAAACGAAGCAAAATTAAACTGGCATAACGTAAGTAGGATTGGGGTAATGGGGATTGTCCCTGAATATAATGAGAATGTGTTTGTTTTGTTTTTTAATTCAATTTGGTGTGCTTTTTAGACTTTATTCTGAATTTTTACAGTGGTGACTATTACAATTAGTAAAAACAGCAAAGATTGGGGTATGGGTCTGCGCCAGTGTGCACAATAAATAATAATATTAAGTCCAGTGAGATCTATATTGTCGTATCCAAGGATCTACTTCAACGATATCCAGAAGGTGTTGGTGGTGTGAAGAGTAATCCAAATATGTGAAAAATAGAAGAGATCTTACTTACAATTGGCAGAGCTTAATCCAGCTCTGGTGTGAATGGCTTACAGCGGTATTATCCCCGCTTGTAGGATATGCAGCAAGTGTCCTCTTCTTTGTAGTGGCAGGTAACCAAGTTTGAGAATAAAAATAGAGACAGTAATGGTGCAGTATGTTCCACACGTATGGAAAAAATTATAAAATATAGTAGATACACTCACATTCGGTAGAGCTTAGACTAGCTCTAGTTGATTTGGCGTGCAGCGGTATTATCCCCGCTTGTGGGATATAGGATGAGTGATCTTGACTTGAGTCTCAGGAGCTCGGAGAGAAGATAAAACAGCGATAGTGCTCTCAATAAAATATTGGTAAAATAAATAAGATAATAAAATATACTCACAGTATATAGGGCAGGCTAACTGCTCTGTGTAACAGCGTGGGTGGTATAATCTCCACCTAGGATTCTTGGGAGTATAGTATCCAGGAAATAAAAAATAAGTATAAAAATGGATATAAAACGTATATATAAAAAAAAGGAAAAAAAACTATATATAAGGCCAGGTAATAAGAGACAAAACATGATGGTTTAAGCATAAAAATAACCAAAATCTTTTTATTGACAATATATAAAACAGTAAAAGTATCCAAACGCGTTTCGCCAGTATGAGGCTTTATCAATGGATAATAAACATTTAAACCTGGCTAGTAAGAGTTTATATAGGAATAAAATTAATTTAAAATTGGCGCCAAAATTGTACAACCAATGGTAAAGCAGATCTTATATGCATTTACAAAACAGCTTTTAGTGTTACAAATTCAATAGATTTGACTTATATAATGCTTATAATATAATTTGTGAATAAAAACAAGCGTTATTTAATAACAATATTTGTGTTATAAGCCGGACCACGTGACGCGTGTCATAAGTGCGACGTCACTTCCGGTCGGCGGTATCATGGGGCATGTAGTTTAGAAGTAAGCTACATGTCTCAAAGCTGAATGGGGACCCACATTAGGCTAGGGGAAGCCACTTTGTGGCTTTATGCTAATTTTAAAATTATGCAATTCCATTGAGGTATTTATTTGTGGATGTGTGCACAGCTACTGCAACATCTCTGTTAAAGAGAAGCTATTCCGTAGATGCCCCCCCCCCTCCCCTGCTTTCATTGAACAAAAAGTGCAGATTTCAGTGTTTTTTGTTGTTGTTGTTTTTTTATTTTTTTTATATGGAGCTTTTATAAATTGACCTTGTTCCACCTCCCTGACTGTCAGACAAGTCCTGTCACTTCCAGGTAGTTTAGCTCAGTTGAGCCAAGTTCAACAGGCAGCAATTGCTTGGAGCCACCTGCCTTGCAAAGTCTTCTCGTTGAGCTATTGGAAAGTCTGTGATTTGACAGCCACAGAAAGGCTTTAACTTAATTTCTGGCTTTAATCTGATGAGGGCTTGTAAAGGCAGCAGACATGAGAAGTGCAGCTTTTGCAAGCTGTTTTAAGATATATCCCCAATGAAAAAAGAATATATATGTAAATGTAGGTTTTCTAAGGGTGTATATCTACTAAGCAGTGAATTAATTTTTGTATTTGGGCAGTAAAGTTGTCGGGTTTTTTTGTTTTTGTTTTTTAAAAAAGGCAGCAAACTTTGCACAACACTAAAAAAAAAAAAAAAAAAAAGTATTTGCTTTGTTTTTGCTACTGAGATAATATCGATCAAACAAACTACACATGTGTATGTCTGCTTGGGGTATAACGCAGGACACTTGCAATCCTGTTAATTTTCTAATGATAACCCCATGTCCAGTGATATGTATTTATTTTTTTAACTTCGTTCTCCTGCAGATATAGGGGGTGGGGGTGCAAAGAATTACTTTTCAATACATTTCAAATACTGCAAAAAAAAGTTTGACGCCCAGGAAAGAGTTGGAAATATCTTAATCATTTCATTCACAAGTTGCAGCTGCCAAGTCAAAACAAATCTTTTACGATGTTTAGTGCAATGCTTCAAAACTATTACAAAGTTATATTTGAGGTTTTTGCATTGGATTTTCTTTTGTGTATTCAGTAAATGTTACATTGTGCACAATATGATAAATTCTGGAACTGTAAAGAGTTTCACAGGCATTCTTATGTGTTTTTTTTTCTTTTCCATTCTATATATAATGTTCTTGATTTTGTTTTAATCCTTTTCTACAGTTGGAGAATATTGGAAATTTTATTAAGGCGATACAGGAATATGGAATGAAGCCTCATGATATCTTTGAAGCAAATGATCTCTTTGAGAATGGAAACATGACCCAAGTACAGACTTCTCTGGTGGCTCTAGCTGGTCTGGTAAGCACCTGCAGACTGTTTGCCAGACAGAACTTAGTCCTTATATTAATGGCTGCTCTCATAGTCTTGTTCTTAAATAAAAAGAATCCAATCTCATCTATTAATTTTTATTTGCCTAAAATCCCACTGAACAATCTTATCGAAGTCCAGCAAGACAGGCTAACTGCCTGCAAGTACACCTTCATGAATGTAGCGCATTCTGCCTTTTAATTGTTACTTCTGATTTATGCCCCTCAGACTCCAATCTCCTCTCTTGTTTATTTTGTCCATTTCCTCTTTATCAGATTGCATGCAAGCACAGTGCTTTAAGTTTGGTAGGAAACTGCTGTGTGCAGCACACGCACAGCACATCCCCTGCTAGTCAGGAGTGTAACTTGCTAAAACATAAAGAAAACGTGAATAAAATTATGGCACTCCACTGACCATTCCATTGCATCGAATGTTCCATTAAAGTATAGAAATCTGTTAAGTTTTTATGTGATTTTTTTTTTTTTATTAGGCCACCATTAACCAAAATAGGTTGTTTTTTTATGTATTTATTTTTAAGCTCATTTAGATGTTTGCTTTTTGTAGGCAAAAACAAAAGGATTCCACACTACAGTAGATATTGGTGTAAAGTACGCTGAAAAGCAGAAGAGACAATTTGATGACAATAAACTAAAAGCTGGACAGAGTGTAATTGGCTTGCAGGTACATTTCTGAATTTATAATTTCAGGATTTTGACAACGTATACAGCATAAGCTTCAATTTCTATTTAAAGGGACATTTTAGTCACCAAAACAACTTTAGCTTACTGAAGCAGTTTGGGTGTATAGATCATACCACTGTAGTTTTACTGCTCAATTCACTGCCATTTAGGAGTTAAATCACTTTTTTGTTTGTTTATGCAGCTGTAGGTACACCTCCCCTGGCTGTGCTTGTCACAACGTGAATAAAAAAGTTTCATTTTCAATCCGATGTAACTAACTTTAAACGTTTTTATCTCCCAATTTGTAAATTGAACTTTAATTACATACAATAGGTTCCTGCTGTATCTAGCAAGTTATTAACAGAGCAGGAACTGAGAAATTTTATGTTAAACAGAATTTAAAATAAAGGAAGTGTACACATTAGCTGACTCTTTAAAGGAAGTGTGTAGGAGGGCTGTGCAAGTCACATGCAGGGAGGGGTGTCTAGGGTTGTATAAACAAAGTGATTTAACTCCTAAATGGCCACGAATTGAGCAGTTAGACTGCACAGGCATGATCTATACAGCAAAACAGAAGTTGTTCTGGTGACTATATAGTGTCCCTTTAATTTTGTACTGGTTTGCATTCTAGAAGACTAAGGTTTTGAAGCTGGACTTTTGAATCTCAGACTAAATGTATTTAAATTTACAGGTCTCCAGGATAGTTCTTTGCCCATTTATATTAAACTAATTGTAAATATTTTCTATTTTATCAATATGTCTGCATTTGTACATTTCAGCTCTCACCTGTTTTCGGTTTTGTTTTTATTTTTTAATTCCAGATGGGAACCAACAAATGTGCAAGTCAAGCTGGGATGACTGCCTATGGAACCAGGCGACACCTGTATGACCCAAAGATGCAAACAGACAAGCCTTATGATCAGACAACAATAAGTTTACAGATGGGCACAAACAAAGGTGCTAGTCAGGTAAGAAATGCTAAAATGTTCTTCTTTTCAAGTCAAAATCACACTTGGCGCCCTGGCCTTTATTGCATTTGGTTTTCAAGATCCAATGGTCATCAAGCCTCTCTTAAAATCTACAAAACAAGCAGGGGTTGTTCTTCGCTGCTGGTGTTCAGTACATCTGAATCTCATCAATGACTGATGGAACTTTGCTCATTTCAAAGCAAGTTACAATGTCGGGCCACTTGATGTGGCCTGGCTACATAATGGACGCAATTGTTAGATCTCTAGTGATGTTTGCAGCTGCTGATTTATTTTTAGTTGAAGCGTAGGCCTATCATATTGGGTTTTTTTTGGGGGGGAGGGGGGGTAGGGATTTGTAAACAGGAGAAATGAAATTAATGGTTTAGGTTTTTTTTTAATTATGGTGGTTATGTAAGTGATTAACTATATTGGGTATTGTCTACTCTAAACTCTTCGTAAATAACAATTGGAAATTACCAACACCGTATGCATGCTTGAGAGATTCTATGAATAAAGTGCTTTACAAACTGCTTAACAATTTAGAATATAATATAGCAATTTTTTTATGTTTAAAATGTTATTTTCACGGTCCGTGACCAATAGGGGTACTGTATCTAGACTAGAATCATTATAAAATGTACTAATAAATGAACAGCAGCGTAAGCAGTTAGTCCAACAATTCAGTTAACATTAACTTTGTCTTTTTACTAGGCTGGTATGCCTGCCCCAGGAACAAGAAGAGACATCTATGATCAGAAAGGAATCTTACAGCCAATTGACAATTCTACAATTTCATTACAAATGGGAACCAATAAAGTAGCCTCTCAAAAAGGCATGAGCGTGTATGGTCTTGGGCGACAAGTATACGATCCCAAATACTGTGCTGCTCCAACAGAGCCCATCATACACAATGGAAGCCAAGGGACTGGAACAAATGGATCTGAAATCAGTGACAGCGACTACCAAGCAGAATATCCCGATGAGTACCAGGGAGAGTATCCTGAAGAGTATCCCAGAGATTATCATGGGCACTACAGCGACCAGGGCATAGATTATTAGATGTATACAATGTACTCTGTATTAGTTTATTTTATTCCATGGAGACCAAGCTAGCCTTGTGTAATTTTACCAGTCTTCCTTAAACACTCTGCTTTAATACGGAAACAAATTATTGCCTTACATTCCTTTATTTCTGCCTTCTATCCCTAGTTGCCTTCTAGTGCTGAGACTGATTTTATTTTCTACAGCATTATGAATAATTGCATATGAAGTAAAAGGAATACTGTGAATAATGAAGGGAACATTTGTTCAGTTATGCTATATCCGGTCTATGCAGTTTTGCTATTGATATCATGGAGTGCATGCTACAAACAAAATCCACACCTGTTTTCCCTTTTTACTTCTTGCAGCAGTAGTAAAAAGTGACGGTAAAGTAATGTCTTATGTAATTTTATTTTTTAAATTTAAGTTGATTCGATAAATAGGTGTTGTATTTTTTTTCTGCTTTGGTTTCAAGCAATATATTTTCTGCTGATTCTCTGGCTTTCTCGAGGTAGATGGCACTTTTGCTTCTTGACCGAAGGAATATAGGGGTTTTTAACTAAACTGATCAGTCTGGAACATGTTACAATCTTGGCAGCTCATTATTTAACGAATAACCCTGTGGTGTTTGTGGTGACAGGCAGCATCTTAATTTTGCATGCTCCTCTCACTGTAAGTAATTCGTTACAAGCACTTCACTATTTCAGTGTTACTCCAGAGCTACATTGTATGGTAGACTTTGCTGCTTGTAACATTTTAAGACTTAATATGGGCATGTAGAAATAGCTGTAGATCTTTTGTGGTTTAATTGTGCTGCATCATTGTGATACACATTCCATATAGCTTTGAAATCTAAAGGGATTTGTTTGTGTTCATAATTTTAACCCCTTAAGGATGTGTGACATGTTATGATTCCCTTTTATTCCAGAAGTTTGGTCCTTAAGGGGTTAAAGAAGCCAGTTCTTGGAATTTTTAAACAAGCAAATGGGTTTGGTTTAGATAGTCTACATTGCGAATTCAAACTATCGATCTTGCCTGTTATTTTAAAAGTTGTCTATGACGTGCCACATAGGATAACAAGGTTTTTATTGTAGGTGAAGGACCAAGAATTGTATTATGCTAAAAATAATGTGCTTTGTTGCTGCTGAGAGAGCATGATTTAGAAAGCCAGAGAACGTGTAACCTGCTCTACATTCCTTGCCTTTTCCAATAAAGGAAGGCTGTATAAAGTTTTTAGGACTATGCAAATGTTAACTCCTCTATCAAAATGAACTGCAAAAACAAGCCAGATTTGCTGCAGCCATTCTGATCACTGAGAGTTAATTTTAAAATTTGCATTTACATTATGTCTGTGCCATATTGTACTCATGTAGTATGTGCTTAATTTCTTTTATGTATATTTATTGCCACATTTCTCAGCATAAACTGATCCCAATGTATTTTTTTATAAATAAATTTTGATATTTTTTTTTCGTTTGCATTGTTTTGCCACCTGCTTGTGTTTGTTATATAGATTTAGCTTTGCAAGGGAATTTATTTACAGTTTTATTCTTGGTATGCTTTATGTCTAATACAAAAGATGAAATTGGTGTGCAGCTGTGATGGTCAGCGAGTTATGCTAAAGTTTAGATTATTCACCAAACTGTAGTTCTGAAAATTGGCAACTTTTTTCTCTTGAGGCCATTTACAAAAGTGCCACCAAAGTTGTATGTTAAACCAGGGATTTTAAATGGTAAACTTACTCTAGATTAGGGGTGGGCAAATTGTAGATCCCCCAAATGTTGTAAAACTGTAACTTGCATTATGCTTTGCCTTTCTAAAGGCTGATAAAGCATCATGGCAGTTGAAGTTCTAGAACATTTGAGGATCTACTGTTTGCCCAACCCTGCTTCTAGATCTAAAGTGATTTGTTTAGAAGTAAATGCAAAGTGCCAAGAGTTAACTAAAGCAGTACTACACACAAAGCACTTAGCAACTTGAAGTGCTTTGTGTCAAGGGCATCTCATGTTAATTGCAAATTATAAAACTAGTGTATGTTTTCTTAGCGTTCCTGCCTTCACCTCCAAGTCCATTTTCCTACAAGCATGCACACAAGTCCCCAGGTCTCACTCTATGCGTTACGCATGGTCACAGTTTAAAATCAGAGGCTTCTCAATTAACCTCTGTTCAGTCTGTGACAGGGAAGTGAACATTTTTACAGAGGCTGCAGATAAGAGATCTGCAGCATGAGCAAGCTAATTTTAGGTACATTTCAAATGAAAAACAAAATGCATACATAAACATGCATGCTTTCATTGGGGGTATATCCATTTACAAAAAAAACTGCCAATCAATTGGTCCTTTTAAATCTGGGATGGATGCACCAAGCAATAGGTGCAACTTGAAGTCTGCATACAAAGTACACCGTAAATTTAACAGGCATGCCACCAAAATATTCCAATATGTGCAGTTGCTACGAGTAAAGAGCGGGTCATTGATAAGACCCCAAATGTAAATCCTGGACAAATCAAGTTGTTCAGGTGTGTGTTTATTTTTATTTTTTGAATGGATTTTTGATTACATAAAAGTGTAGTACTGTGAAATAAAACATTAACACATGATCTAAAGTATCCATTTTATTCCATACTGCAAGTATAAATGGTTTCAAAGTAATGGTTCATAAATACTTCTACACTGTATAAAAATAGTAACTCTACATCAATAAAATAGACTTTCCATATTTTAAGTCTTTCAGGATTTAATCCTTATAAGCCAGCAGGTATTCCTGTAAGAGAATTTAAATGTTGAGTGAAGAAAGCCAGTATGCTTTTTTTTTTTTTCTTCCTCCAATGCCAGTACTTCAGCATTGACACAGAATGTGCACCCTACTCATATAAAAACTATTGGATTTTACTGTGGAACACACTACACATTGATCTTTCAAGCTTTACCTGCAGGGTAAAGGGCATCGATAGGGAATGATGTTGCTGTGCTGTGTGATGAATACATAGTTTCATTCTGGGTAACAGACTGCTTTGGGGAAACGTTCTGGGTCTATAAGGGTAACCAGGATAAATTCTAAAATGTGAATTGGCCTTTTGAGAGCTCCATGATGTCCTTCCAGGACTAGTTATGGCACACAAGTTTAGGTATCTAGGCCAGTGTTTCCCAAATGGGGTTCCGTGAGAACACAAATTGGGTTCTGCCAATATTTGGGAATAAAATGGCCGCTGCGATAACTGAAGTTGGCGGCGAAGGAGCTGAGCAGGGGAGAGTGCTCACTCGCTGCCCGCCTCAATTATCGGGGCAACCATCAGAGCAGCGCTCACAGCAGTGATGCTGGAATAGGACGTCACTCCGGCATCACTAAGAGGCGCACAAGGAAGCTGAGCAGGAAGATCCTGCCCGCAAGTTGTTCAGCCCAGCGGCCCCACTGGACCCCAGGGACTGCACGCCAGCCGCTCAGACCCACTGGACCACAGGGAATAGAGACTCCATGCAATCCCAAAGGTAGAGCGGGAGCGGCTGGGTAGAGTGAAATTTAAAAAAAGTGTCTGTTAAGGAGTTTGTATGTGGGTATCTGTGTGTCAAGGTTTGTGTATGTTGATGCACTATGTCAAAGGGTTCCACGGGAAAAAAAAATAATTGGGAACCCCTAAACTAGGGAGATGTTCCAACTGATGGACGATCACAGGGTTGCTACACCTGTTATGTTTGATAGTACAGATTTTTCAAATCCTTATATGCAATTGTGAAGAAAGGCTGTGATTCACGAAGTATATTGGGCACTTAAGACACTTGCATGTAAAATGTAAAGAGAAATATATATTTTTTACTATCCACACTAAAACTCATGCATACTGTAGTACATTAAGGGAGCCACTTACATGTGTAGTGAAATGGCAGCTCATAAAATTTTCACAATTTTTTATTTACTTTCTCGCTGAGCAGCCATGTTGGTTGAGAATCTTCTCTGATTAAATGCTGTAGTTTAACACGGCAGCAGGCATGTTTATTGCGCAGCCGCAATTGGTCATATAACAAACATGGCTGCTCAGCCAAATAAAATAAAAAATTGTGACATTTTCTAAATGGAGGAGAGGCGGGGAATAAACATACATTTTTTTTTTCCATTAAATAGTTTAAAAGTGAAGCTGAATTTTACTTTTAAATTACTAAAATGTGTTTTGTTTTTTGTAATTTATGAGTGACATACTACAGAAGTGTACAAGTGCAGTTCTTGTTTTGTAGGGATTAGCCTGAAGGATCAGAGTTGAGAAAGCAAGAAGAATAAAAGTTGTCTATATAATGCAAACAAAGGTGGGAGTAGTAACAAAACACATTGGAGAGCATCTTTCATCCTCAACTACAAGTTTGAATTGGCATCCATGCAAAAGGAATGGCTTTAAAAAAAAAAAGTCATTATGGTAGGCTGTGCAAAGCACCATATCAGTCTGTGTTACCACTTGATACAAATGCAATGCATTATGTTCTTGCACTGTGCATCAAATGTTGTAGAAATCCTTCTGGGAACTTTGGCATCAGATTTCATTATAAAGAAGCAAACTGTAGTGTTTCCTAAGCTCTTGTATTGCAAACAGAATACAAAGCTTAGTGTTAACCTGCGTGAAGGGAAGCTTTGTGATGCAACCAGTCATTAAGTCTTTCAAATGAGCCATTCTCTTGTCTCTAACTGTACATTTGCAGAGCTGTAGTTTATCAGCAGACAGGAAGCTCCATTTGTAATAAAAAAAGCAAGCTGATCATTCTGCTCTGGCTATTGGCTGTAGTTCTGTACCTTCATCGCCATTCTGTGTTGGTATGTTCAGTTTTTCAGGTAGACTGGTAGTTCGGTGAATTAATGCCTTTAAAAAAAAAAAAAAAGTACTAATTTCAGTGATTATTTTATTTACATGACTGATTTGCTTAGAACAGCTATAAAAATAAATATATACATCTGTAGGAGACACTCCAGTAAAGGTGAAATTAGATCATAACTGGTGTATCAAACACTGTCTACTTACAATTAAAGGAATAGTAAATAAGTTGTATGGTGTGATCTTCAGTATTATATTGCAACTTTTTATGGGGGGAGGGGAGTATGGAGGAGATTTCATGTCCTGATGTAAAAGGAACAAATGATCTGAAAATTGCATTGCTGAGATATGTTTGAGGTCTTCTTGAAATTGTGAACCAATAGAATTTTAGGTCACTTTTCACATTAGTTCTTAGTAGGAAATGCTGTAAATAAGATTCCACAGGATTATTCTCTGTGCGAATTGTCTGAAATTCAACATGAATTTGAAATGCATAGTAGACTTATCTAAAATTTTCCAGTCTGGCTATTTTGGCCTTAAAGGACCACTAAAATTACCCAGGCCACTTTATCTCAAATAGTGGCCTGGGTGCAATGGTCCTTTCGTTTTAACACTGCAATGTAAGACTCTGTCACATGACACAGAAGCCCCCATAGGAAAGCATTGATTCAATGCTTACCTATGAGGAAATTTTGGATGAACGCAACACTTGCCTCTGAGGAGCATTGGATTGAATCAACTATGGAGGCCATGTCTCCTCCCTGATAAGCAGCATTAAGAGTCTCGTGCTGAAAAAAAATTAAGTAAATCTTTAATTGAATTCACAACCATTCTTGCTTCAGTGAATAATCTGCCAGTGTATAAATGCTCTATGGGAGACTTCCAAGTTGCATAATAACTAGACTATTTTAACATCATATTTCTGATTGAAACTGCACATCAGAAAAGTGGCATTCTCTTTATAGTTATCACCGAAATAACATTTTCAATCTTTACAAAGAGTAATAAGACAGAAAGAACCACTTCAGATACGTTTTTCAGAACAATCTGTCAAGCATGGCTGCAGCATAGGCGGAATGGGAAGATAAATATTTTGGTGGAAAGAGTTTAATGCAAAATTCACACTTGAGTCTGTGTGTAATCCGATGCTTTAAAAAGATATGGGCTATGAACATGTTCTTTTGAATTAAGGAGAGTGCATACATATTTGTATGCAATTTGATTATCCCTATCTCTTTTTTGACTTAACCATTGGTTTTATTTCAGTGACCTATGCCATTTTCAATGGCTCTCTTTTGCAAGTCAGACGCTTTCCACTAAGCCTAACCCTGTATTGTAGGGAGGCACTCATTGATTGAGAGTATGTAACAAACTCAGCAAGTAAGCCGGCAGGGTTGACCTTAAGTGTAGATTCTAGCTGCAGGGGAGGCAGATACAGGCATCTGGGGTAGCCCAGTTTAGTTGTCAAAATATACTTAAACAGGTTTGACTACTTGCTGTGGGACTGCGCTAGGGCACTCGTGTCACGATAAATACCAAAGAATGCTGCAGTGTTTATAGTTCTTGAGTTTCCTATTAGTCTTACCATTTTGTTGTAGAACGCCAGCTCCTCATGTGGCTTTGCCGAAGTACATTAAGCCAAGCCTCAAAGGTGCAGCTGAACTACAACTTCCTTAAAGGGACATTCTGGACCCCTAAGGCACTAATCTTGCTGGAATGCTTTGTGTGTGAATAGTGTAGCCTCTTGCATTTTACAACCGTGTTACACTCCATGGCTTGCAAACAGACAACAGATCCTGTTACTTCCTGCTTCAGTTAGCTCAGTGGAGCTAAACAAGAGGCAGCAATTTCCTAGAGCATCTGCTTTGCATAGACTTCTCACTGAGCTGGAATGTCTGTGATTAGGCAGCCACAAAGTCTGGGCTCGGCAAGGATTCCAAAGATAGCAGACAAGAGAACTGCAGCTTTTGCAAGATATTTTTAGATGTACCCCAAATGAAAAATGCATGCATTTGTTTGTACATTTATTCGCTGGGGGTATATCTACTATTTTGGAGCGTCCCTTTATTTCTCAGTATACCTTAGCATAATCCAGCGTTATTGCAGTTATGCCCAACAAATGTCGGGTGCAATGAGACTTCCCTAGCTTACAAAGGTTTACCTCTAGGTACTGCGTGTTGCACTGGTACTGAAATGTTCAGCTGGCATTGGTGCTCGGCCAGTGGGTAAGTTACTATTCCAGTAAGTAGCTTTCATGTCATTTTGATCAATTATACAACTTATATTATACAACTTGACAGTACTGGCTGGGCAGGAAGCTCTCAGCAGTTTGCTTTCTGTTCTAAGGAGATACTGATTCCCGGTTTCACCCCCAAAAAAACAAACAATACTGAAAAACACCATAAACATACACATGCCGCTTCCTTACAGCGGAATTGTCACTTCCAGAGAAATCTTTATTCCTTGTTCCTTCACCCCAGTAAACAGGGTATACTGGGATGAATGAAGCAGCAAAGGTAAGTAAAGTGTGCATCTGGCACCAATTGAAGAATTCCACACAAGAGCATGTGTGTGTCGTATACACTTACAACCGTGCAGGGCTGGTGGGTCCACTGTGGCATGCACATTTAGGTAAAAAGATCTATTAATATCTGTTAAAACAATAACTAACTTTTAGTAAGCTTGGTGGCTGAGCTAAAATCTAGGAAGAGATAATCCCTCCTCAAAAGAATACACTGGTTACTATGACTTCATCTCAATGTTATTTTAACCTATTAATTCAGCCTTTGTAAAATATTTGGGAAATAAACAACTTTATGTTACAACAGAGTTCTGTGTTGCCTAAAACAACTAGCCCCCAGCACAAAAGTGCAAATATCTATGGTATGTGCAGTGTTTCAAGCAAATACCTACCACCATAACCACATTCAAAAGCATAAGTGGCCATGGTGGCTGTAGTAACCCTTTAACACAACATGTTTAAAGAAACATTCCACATATATAGCACTAAAGTGCATGTATTACCAAAAGTGTCATGCTAACAATTAATAGACATGTTGCAGCCAAATGTACTTGTAAACTCCTGTAATCTAATTGCAATGATTACTGCTGATTCAAACTCCTATCTCTGTACCAAATTGAGAATTACTGGGAACAACGTGGATTTCAAATTTAGGGCCAATAGAGCCAAACTGAAGACAGAATTGATCTTGGAGACTTTCCCTAATATGGCTATTATGGCCCATATTTTTTTATTCTCACTTTAATGAATAACCCTGAAGATGTTCATTATTATTATAGAGCCAGCAAATTCCATAGCGCTGTAAAATGGGATGTCTTTAAACCTCCAATATGGTTTCTAAAAACTATATAACATGATGCAAATAATCAGATTTCAAACCTGTATCCTGAGAAAATGTCCAAATGTTGGAATACAATTCAAATAATGTGAAAATATTGAAATTGCAATTCTCAAATATAAAAGAGACAATGCATTTCTGTCTTTAGGGGGCACTGCAGGGAAAAAAAAATTCTGTTACTTTTGCCTATATGCTTCATCTTTTTGGTATAGCTGGTGGAATTGTTTCTGTCTTCTCAGTTAAAGGACCACTCTAGGCACCCAGATCACTTCAGCTTAGTGAAGTGGTCTGGGTGCCATGTCCTTCTAGGGTTAACCCATTTTTTTTTTTATAAACATAGCAGTTTCAGAAAAACTGCTATGTTTATGAATGGGTTAAGCCTTCCCCCAAATCCTCTAGTGGCTGTCTCACTGACAGCTGCTAGAGGCGCTTGCGTGCTTCTCACTGTGAATCACAGTGAGAACACGCAAGCGTCCATAGGAAAGCATTGATAATGCTTTCCTATGCGACCGGCTGAATGCACGCGCATTCAGCCGACGGGGAGGAGAGGAGGAGGATCGGAGGAGGAAAGCTCCCCGCTCAGCGCTGGAAAAAGGTAAGTTTTTACCCCTTTCCAGAGCCGGGGGGGGATACCAACAGCTACCATTTGAAAATATTACCACAGTATTTTCTTCTGAGAAATAAAAACAACAACCTAATTTGCAAATACAGGCAAAATAAATTTGACTTTCTGAATACTTATCTAGTAAATTTAAACTGGTTACTGAATACGTTTAATACAAGCATCATAATATTTTACACACATTGCATTTTATGTCCCCAGTGTGAGAACATAACTTCAGTCCCTAAAAGAATATTTGTTTTTCTCATAGCTTTAAAATTTCTGCTCTAGACGAGGGTCTCTCTAACTTAAAAGGGTATTCCAGACGTGGATCCCTTGCACACTGTACCTAGTGGGGTTTCAGCTACACTCGCTGATGAGGCACAAAGGAGGCTGAAATCGATCATCTAGGATTCTGGGGGCATTTTGGATCTAGACTGCCCTTGCAGGTGGGAGAATTCTAAAAGGGAACTAGCTATGGTCCTCTCTGTAATGGCTCAAGTGAGCTGGAATCTGTATGAGACCCAAGACCCGTTCATGTTCTCATAAAATTCTGTTTTTGGCCATGAACACAAAATAAAATCAGTTTTAGTGCTTGGAACAAAATTGTCCAGAATAGCAAAGTAATAAAAAGGAATGCATTCCTCATAATGTACACAAGGCAATTTCCTGGATCAGTGTTTCAGCTTATTCAGTTAGTATGTGCCATGAAGTTATTTTCCAGTTGTCTCATTACTGGGCTGTACTGTGACAAACATTTCCTACCTGCAATAACCCTTTTGCCATGAGGTAGTTGTACTTCTCATATTAGTCCTCAGGTGTTATTCCATTTTATACTTCTATTCCATTTGGAATAAAGCAGAGTATTCCATAAAAAGTGATTGTTTTGGAAAGAACGGATTTATAGAAAGCACCACTGCTGTGAGTGACTAGAGGGCATGAGGTCAACATATATAACCAACTCACGTGATGTACAAATTAATGTGCTACTCCAAGCAAAATACACACATTTTACACGGGTAACGTTGTATAAGGATTTCTCCTTCCCTTCATTCTATTCAGAAAAGCTGCACCAATTTGTAGATATGCTTTGTCCAGACCATAGAATATCTTGTATGACATTCAAACAATGTGACAGGTGATCAGTTCTACCCAAAACAATCCATAAAATAATGAATACTTTGTTTTATTCCAAATGGAATAGAAGTATAAAACTGAATAACACATGAGGACTGATTTGAGAAGTGCAATTAACCTCATGGCTAATATGCAATGATAAAGGATCACTAAATTTGCCCAAGTCACTTCATCTCAATGACGTGGCCTCGGTGCACTGATCCTGTCATTTTAACCAAAGTAAAACATTACTGTTTCGCAAAAATGGCAATATTTATCTTGAAGGGTTAAACACACCTCCAGTCACTGCTACACCGACAGCTACTGGATTATTTTCTGCTGCAATGACCAAATAAAACTATGTCGCGTGACGTTGCAATCCCCATAGAAAAGTAGTATCCTTTATTATTTTTATTGCACACACAGTGGGGGAACCACAATAACTAGAACAGGGACACTAAAGTGTTAGGAATACAGGTATGTGTTCCTTCAAGCATTAAAAAGGGTGTCAACTCCAGTGTGACCTATCCTTTCAAGGATTGACATGGAAATTACTATGCCTAGTACAAATTTGTTCAGCACTAAATTAAAAGTAAAGTGAAAACTAGGTCAAAATGACAGTAAGTTGTTAACACATTTCAAAAAGCTGGTATGAGTTAATTAAGAATGTAATTTGGTATAGGTAACATCTGTGAAGGTGCTTACCATTAGATCTTGTTCCATAAAGTATGGTCTTTCAGGAGTTCCGTCATTGGTCTCGATGTCCACTGCATAACACAGAAACAAACTGTGCACAACCGTTTCGAACAGCGACAGAAAACTGTGGGCAACCAAATAAGCAAAAAAGGCAACCAACAGCAGAGGTACAACCCAAACATGTAGTTCACGGTGATAGTTGAATGCCATAAGTCCTCCAAACACCGTAAAACACACTACAAATACCTAAAAAAATAAAATAAAAATAGAAATATTGTAAGTAAAATTCTGAATCCTGAGAGACTGTATGAATAGATTTGATTGGTTTCTGGTGGGTCTGTGGAAGCAAAATAAATTTAAGCGGGCTCATACTTCACCTTTCCGAGGAAAATCATGAATACCCCAGCACAGTTCAGGTATGATACAAAGGGGGGATTTTTGATCATGAGGTTGTAGCTATCCTTTGCAGAGGCACAGAATGGTGTTCCATTTATTA
This sequence comes from Pelobates cultripes, assembly GCA_933207985.1. Taxonomy (NCBI): domain Eukaryota; kingdom Metazoa; phylum Chordata; class Amphibia; order Anura; family Pelobatidae; genus Pelobates; species Pelobates cultripes. The sequence goes on from OW240919.1 coordinate 46,679,938, forward strand.
TTGTTGCAGCATACGCATTCTTAACAGGAGAGAAACATAACAGTTTTAAATTTAGTTTTAACTGTGAGAATCTTTAGAAATAAAAAATAATTACATTAACTTTTTCAAATATGTATCATGAGGTTCACATTGTACTATCCTTAAGTTTAGTAAATCATGTATTCCTTAAACATAATTCTGTTTCAGAACAAATAGTTAATATATGATACTATTGTGAATATTGAATTTACATTTTGGACAAGCATTTTAACATTTTAGAATTTAAAACAATTCAAATTGCTTTTTATTGTTTACATACTTGTAGAGGGAATTACAGATGCAGTTTTTACTAAGAAACATTGGGCAGACTAGATGGGCCGAATGGTTCTTATCTGGCGTCACATTCTATGTTAAACTGCATACTAGTGAAAGCAAAAATAAAAAAAAAATGTCGATTTTTAATAGATATACTGTTATTCATCAATAACAATGGTAGGTAATATAATCTAAGATATCTCTGCTGGCAATAATAATGCATTATGTTTTGCCAAGACATTTTTAGAAAAATAAAACTGCAATGTAATGATTTCGAAATGTGTTTTTCTTTAAAAATCAGCTAATGTCTTTGAAAAAATATCACTATAAATAATGAGATTTATTTTTGGTTTACTGCAAACAGAGAGCATACCCTTTCATGAAGGACCTTGTAATTTCATATTACACATGCTAATTATACATTAAATATTACACAGTTTACAATTCAGGGAACCCAATGTAAACAGAGATTGCATTTATCTAAAAAAAAACATTTCAGATGTTATCTTTGATGTCAAATATTATCAGATCACACGTTTACATTTGTTCAAAACAAAAATTGTTACAGCAAATTTCAAAGTTGTAGCATGGGAAAATGTTAAATGGAGGGTGAAACAGAACGATGATTTCTTTCTAAAATGGTATGCCTGTAGGTAAATAACCTGGGGTGTTTTTGCTGGACTTTCTGAACATCAATCATTTACTATCCCAGCACACTACATTTTGCAAAATTTTAGCTTTAAAACAGCCACCCCAGCCTCATCGTCAAGTTAATGTAACAGCAATGGTAGGGCAGTAGGTTACTAATTTGCCCCCGCTGCTCTTTTAAACTACTGCCTCCTCACCATCTCATTTAAAGTTCACTCAAACCATGTGTACAAACCCATCTCTGCTCCCATTGCCATTTCATTCTGTAAATGTGTTTTGTGCTTCTTGGACATTTAGACATCTCTTTGTGTACCCTTCAAGATTTAGTACATGCTACTATCACTCACAAACAAAGCTTTTAATAACTCCAAATCATAGGCACACCCCTCCTTGGTCACCCTGCAATATTTGTGCATCAAGTGGAGGACAGCAAAAAGCAATTTCCAAGTTGACAACATGTGAGGGTGATTTGCATTGATATTACTTGCATGAAATTTCCACCTCATATTGCAAAATGAGAGGAAGTCTTTACATTCAAATAGTCTTCAGTACAAAGAACACATTGGATTATCTCATTTTGGAATTATGCATTTCCCAGTTTTGTTCCTATGGGCGTACTGATAAAACCTGGACCTGGTATGCGTTGAGGGTAGGATTGGGAACCAATCAAGCCAACATTACTCAATACATTTTTAGCATTGGGGAAAAAAATCTTATTTAATAAAATTAGAGGATGCTCAGCATTGTGCTATGAAATATTGTGGAAAGGCATAGCTCTCCCTAAAAATGAATCCATGACTTGTCTGTAACCAAACCGTACGGATTGTGCAGTCGCTGCTTTTACCACAGGAAATGCTCTAAGTTCCACAGTATAATTTCTGTCTGGCCGACCATCAATATTTGCGTTTGACGTGAGGAAAGGTTAAAGTGCAGATAGTTAATATTACTTTGGATTCTGATGATGCTTTTCATCTAAATATTTGCCAGTGTACGATGTTGCACAGAGTTATAGACTACTCAGTTTCTGTGATTACACTCATTGTTCTGTTATACTCTTTGAACCTGTAAATTCAACATATATAAACATGCCAAATTCTGGGATAATTCTTTGAGCAAAACATAAGATTTATATTTTGTGTGAAGGATTTAATTAAATGTGTCCAAATCTTGTTTAAATAATAAATTGTGTCTCTTAAATAAATAGATCGCAATTACTCTTTTAAAGAAGCTAAGAGAACAAACGTGTGATGGAAGCCAACTGGGCATGTGTTACAATAGCCTCACTGTTCTGTTAATATCGGACTTGGCTAGGCAAATTAAAACATGTGCTAATATACACGTGTGCTAATCTTCACAAAAGACAATCAAACAGTGGAGAACATAGTACCACTACACCCGATACTGTACAAATTTACATTTCTGATTATTAAAAACACAACATAGATATTCCCTATATAACATGTGAAATACCAGGAGTGATATGATATGTATATTTTCATACACTGTTTTCATGAAGGCATTGAAAATATTAGTAGCATTCCAAGCAACATAACCATTACAGCTCAGTGTAGTGGTTATGCTGCCAATTAACTCTGGGCACTGCCGCCTGGTTCTTTGTCAGTTATTCAACTATTCAGGATTAGTATTAAACACATTGGGGCTCTCCTCAGCACCCAGAGACCTCCCTCACTGCATTTATAATACAGAATGTACACTTCTGCATTATCAGTGACAATTTCGTTCAAATTGACTGGCGATAGGTTGAGAGCAGGTTAGCTCCAGCTGCAGTGGGTATGCTGCTTAGAATATAATTTTAATTTGGTGACAAATCAGTTGGTCATTTCAAAAATATAATTTCGGTATTTTACTGTTAAGGATTTGGGAAATGTTGCCATTTGGAAGGGCAAATAACTTAGTAATGATGCATGTGTATGATAGTGATACATTTTAGACTATAATACTTGTAAAAGCTAAAATCTAACTGAGAAAAAAACAATTTAAGTACTAGGCCAGCATAACCAATGTCTCCCACAACAATTCAGCAGTCTGTTACTAAAATGGTTAGTTTACTTTCAGAGAAATAAAACCGCAAACTCTGTAGCATTTACACAACATGGAGTTTAAATGTTGTTAACCTCTAACTGCAGTCTCCAGTGCTGCAGTAATATAAATGAACCTATCTCTCCTGGATAGTCAAATAGTAATATACCACAGTCTGATCGCTGATTACTGAGACAGCATCTAGGGGACACTTACCTGTATTGTATCCAGCAAAATAACATCTAAGCTGTTGATCCGGGACGCCGTGAGCAATACAAGGTCTGCACCTAATATGCACTTTGTATATCAGCTTATAGACACATGTTAATGAAGTCTGATTATTATTATATTATTGGAAATTTTTATCTGAGCTTTTACATACTGATTTTAACTGAGGGCTGAGACTCTAATAAAGCAAGTTTTATTTTTAATTAATCTGGACTGCTTCTCATGTATTGTATTAATACAGAGAGTCACTAATTCATTTTTCTCTGTATCTTGTTTACATATTCATCTTTATTATGGAGTGCTACTATCCAAGTAAATACCTGGGATAAAGGAGACTTGCACAGACCAATATTGAACTTTATTATTTAGTCTGTTGCATTCAGTATATAAGATCTGATATTGACTCTTATTCTAATTGTAATTTGTGGTATATTACTATTTGAATATCCAGGAGAGATTAGAGGTTAAGGGTATAACCTGTCTTTTATTGTATTTTATACATTTTAATAGGTTGTTAGGTCTCCTATTTTATATACCCTTTTCTTAACCTGACAAATTTATTCAGCGCTCCACTTTCTAAGTATTTTGGAGTTTAAATATTATCAGGTCAGGTCATACACTAATTTCATATTTCAAATTGTCATGTGATCCTTCTTAATATGAGGCAGGTCTATCTTAAATTCCCAGGCATATTGCAACTACCATACACAAAGGATTATGAGAGTTTTGTGGTTATATAAATCCGGTTATATACAATCTATCTCTAACAATAAAGGCACATTGTAGACTCTATAACCATTCCATGACCCTTGGTGTTTTCTTTGCTTTCAGTGTTAAACCCTTTCCACAATTTAACACTAATTAATAGTCCTTGGACATTCGTTCAATAGGCTGAAATTGGGCTGAAAGTGGTCACTCTCTCAATCACAGCAGCCCAATCTACTTTAGTTTACAAGAAGAAATACTAAACATTTACACAAAAAGGCAAATTTATAACTTAGTTTACTAAGATCACACTATAAAACATTTATTGATAGCTGGTTACTTCTATTCAGCTGTCTGCTTCTGAAATTATTAGTTTGGAACGTAGCTCATGCTATTATATATTGTTGATTGTCATCTATGGTAGGCTGAGCACATTCTTTATTATTTTGGAGAGTAGAGCAGTAATTGTGCTGATTTATGATCTTTGTTGCTAATCTCCAATTTCAGATTTATGACATCACATTACATTATTTTCCAGGAATAGTAAATTGCTGTTGACATCACTGTGACTTACTATGTGCTGGTTTCTCTGTTTACCCTCTCTGTAGAGGGACAAACTATGCAGTTTTTTTGTTTTTTTAAGAGATGCCCATTTAAACTTTTTCTCTAGAACTACCTGATTACAAAAATAATTTTTAAAATTTGACTCCAAGATGGAAATAAATTATTCAAAAAGCCAAATTATTGAGTTCTTTGCCACAGCAAGATCTCTTTTTTCTAAAAACTACCAGTTCCATAGTTCCTGATCCGTATCTGATCCAGGAGTGATTGCTGGTGGTCAGTATTACCAACTACTAATTAGTTATTTAATGCAGTGCAACCAAGGCAAGCACCACAGTATAGGACACAGGGTTAAATCTCCAAAATTAAAGGGAATGGGCTTAATTTATTAAGTAGAAGACCGAGGTCCATTTTAGTAGCCAAGTTGTTAAGGCAGAGAATCCTTAGTAAAAAGATTTAGAGAACCACTAGTCATAGAGCCAACTTGGTGTAAATAAGAGGAACCAAACAAAAACAGCCACTTGCAAAATCAAAAAGTCGATATCTCATGCACGTTAAATTCCAGAGACATAGAATACACAGACCAGCATCTAATGTGCATCACAAACGAAAGAAAACAAACTTTTCAAGATTAAGAGACGGTATCAGGGAAGGTTTGCTAGAAACTATGTTGGTTGCACTTGCTTGCTCCTTGTACAGATATTACTTATACTGTAAAAACATAGTGCCTAATCTTAAATAAAAATAAGCAATAAGGCATTACAAATAAACTATTTTAATATATTTCTAATGCAAATTTTAAAATGCCTGTTGCACATCACACTCAAATTCCTGACATGATATTTTTCTTGTTTTCATCAGTCTATCAAATTTAGTTCCAGATTTAAACACATTTTATTTTCCAATATATCAATTAAAGGACCACTATAGTAACCCACACCACTTCAGCTCAATGAAGTGGTCTGGGTGCCAGGTCCCCCAGGTTTTATCCCTTCAGATGTAAACATAGAAGTTTCAGAGAAACAGCTATGTTTAAATTGCAGGGTTAATCCAGCCTCTAGTGGCTGTTTCCGCTATTTACACGGAGTAAATCGCACTTATTTGACGCTGGAGTCCCCATACGAAAGCATTGGGCGGGCTTGAATGCGTACCCGCGCCTCTGGCCATGCACGCGCATTCGGCTTCACTCAGAAGCGGACGATGATGTGCTGAGTGAGTGGATTAAGGTAAGCAAATAAATGGTTAAATAACCATTTATTCGACGCGGAACGGTGACTAGGGCTCTATAGTGTTAGGAATACATATTTGTATTCCTAATGCTATAGTGTTCCTTTAAGTTACTTGTAGGTTCATCAGTATTCCATCTCCTAAATGAATCCCTATTAAGGCATATAACTGTATTAATGCAGGAAATTTTATGCTGGTATCGGGCATGCTATACATTCTGACCAGTGTTAAAAGCAGAATCCACAGTGTCCTATGCAACAGAAAAATGCATCCAACAAAGGTTATTTCATGAATATATTCTTCCATTTCAGAATCAGAATAGCTTAACTGATGCTTCCAGATACTGATCTATTATAGCAATAATAAAACAGTTACAGTCTGTAGAAGAGCCCTTGTTAAAATATCATCATGTCTACGGCGTCAGAATGTAAAATTAATCACAGGATGAACAAGAAAGCCTTTAACCTCAGTGGGATAGTTTTGTGAATCATAACAGTTTCATATCTTTCACATATGAAGAGAAACTATTTGGATATTTGTCAACTACTGACGACTTCACATGTGGTGTTACACATAGAATTCCCAATTACTAAGTAAAAAAATGAAAAGTTTTGTTGGGCGCAAAATAGCTATACAGTGAAACTCACAGTTACGCATTTTGTGTTGGGGTTTAAAGAGCAGCTGCTGTGTGGTCTGCAATGATACTAGCAAGGTCTTTTAGCAACGCCAGAGGCAAAATTCCATCATAGTGACTTATAACTTCCAGCAAATACAGCAGACTTGTCCTTTTGAATATATAGCCATTATCATGTTTCAAGAGTTGCCAAATTCAGGTGTTTTTTTTTTCTCAGCAGAAACATGTGATTTGATGGATTTTAGTCAAAACAGAACGGCATGTTTTAAAACAACTTGCATTATCACCTGTGGATAGAACATACAACATTCTATAAATGAATGTGAATTTTTTTAGGAATCTGGTGATTTTCAAATAAAAGGAACACGCCAGACACAGAAAGCACCTTAGAGGGGGGCGTGGTCAACGGAGCAACAGGCAAGACGTGCTTGTGAGGAGCTCCGGCACAGAGACTCAAAAAACGGAAGATTAATCCACCCAAAAAAACTCCCACAAACACAGAGACATCCCCCCCGCAAAAGCTAACAAAATGGGGCAAAAAAACAAAAAAAACACGCGCCGGAGACCCGCAAACTGCCTGATATCAGGCTATCATTTGACAGGCCGGCCCGGCGGGAGGCACCCAAGATGGTGCCGGAGGCACAGAGCGAAGATGAAGCCTCAGAGGCATCGCAGGATGCGGTGCTGCCCATGGAAAATACCCCACCGAGCTGCACGGACAGTGAGTCTGACCCAGATGTAGACTCAGCTCAGCAACAAAAAGAGATATAAAAAGCCTTCTAAACGAGATGAGGCATATATGGAAGTCAGACCTGCGGGCGACACAAGCTGAACTAGGCACCCTGGGTAATAGAATTACAGCAGTGGAATCCAAAGACAAAGAGAGGGAAACACAGCTGCAGAATGCCCAGCAGGAGATTCAAAGCCTGGCAAAACAGGTCCAAAACTTATCCAGGACTGTGACAGTGCTGGAGTCGCGGCACAGGAGGAAAAACATCCGCATCAGAGGAGTGCCTGAGGGGATCTCAGGGGATGACCTTCTGCCCTTCCTACGCCAAATGCTGATCCACATGGGAGCCAAAAGTGGAGCTGCCGAGGAGGTGGTAACGACCGCATTCCGTATACGGAAAGCCACCTCAGCCCCGGCGGAGGCACCCAGAGACATTATCGCAGTAACCAAGAACACTGCGGCCAGATCCGCCATCATGTCTCGCTCAAGAGAGCTAAAAAATGTGAACTTTGAGGGATACACAATAGCTATATATGGAGACCTCCCGTTCGCTGTACTATCGGCGAAAAGGCAGCTAGGGGTACGGTATAGGTGGGGAGTAGATGGATCACTGGTTACACAGAGAGGAGAGGAAACACTAACCTTGCCCCCTAACTGTGACCAGGAGAATTTCCTCAGACGCCTAAGAGTGACAGACACAACCCAGATAAAGACCCCTAAGACCAAGCCGAATGCTCAACAGGGACCCATCGGCCCACCACACGCATAGACGGGTCACAGACCACCAGGCTAACAGATAGCTGACAGACGTAAGACCCACAAACAAACACAAAAAGGCCCACACTACAATAGCGAACCACAACAGACTAAACACAGAGGGATAACGCCCCGCCATAGCCCACACACATAGACAGACCAACATAACAGAGGTAACCAAGCAGCACATATTCCTGTACAATGTACAAAACACGCTTAATTTTTATGTATACAGTTAAGGTTAGGATATTCCAGCTGGACCACTGTTGGTACCTCATATCACATACCGCAATATGATAAAGTTGTATGTTTCTATGCACGAAAATCTATAAAATAAAAAAAAGAATAAAAAAAAGAAAGCACCTCAGCTTGCTGTGTGTGCCTTATGGGAGAGGAGTAGCCTAGCTTAAAGGACCACTATAGTGCCAGGAAAACATACTTGTTTTCCTGGCACTATAGTGCCCTGAGGGTGCCCCCACCCTCAGGGTCCCCCTCCCGCCCGGCTCTGGAAAGGGGAAAGGGGATAAAACGTACCTTTTTCCAGCGCTGGGTGGAGAGCTCTCCTCCTCTTCTCCTTCCCGTCGGCTGAATGCACATGCGCGGCAAGAGCTGCGCACGCATTCAGCAGGTCACATAGGAAAGCATTCATAATGCTTTCTTATGGACGCTGGCGTGCTCTCACTGTGAAAATCACAGTGAGAAGCACGCAAGCGCCTCTAGCGGCTGTCAATGAGACAGCCGCTAGAGGAAATAGGGGAAGGCTTAACCCATTCATAAACATAGCAGTTTCTCTGAAACTGCTATGTTTATGAAAAAAATGGGTTAACCCTAGCTTAGCTGGACCTGGCACCCAGACCACTTCATTAAGCTGAAGTGATCTGGGTGCCTAGAGTGGTCCTTTAACCTCAGTTTATAAAAGTGCCGATTACACTCCTCTGGCTCTCAATCAAACAATCAGGGAGGTTTGCAGCCTCCTTTCATTAGCTCCCCTGGCTTTTTCCTCCTACACAGACCTCAGAATAGCACTTCTAGACCAGACGTGGCTTCTCATTGAGACACTGAAAGTCTCTCCCGGTAAAATAAAAAAGGGGGTGGGGGAATTGCTAAGGCTGCAGTTTATAATATCTGTAGCCTTTGCAAGCGCTTTTAAGATGTACCCCCAATGAACGCATGCATGAAAAATTGATGTATTAGTTGGGGTGTATGTCTACTAAACAGTGATTCTCTTTTCCAGTTCATCTATTTTGGCCACTTTAGCAAATAACCCTGTGTGTCACAGAAAATAGAAGGGCTTGTAAAGGTTGCATACAGCAGTTTTGCTGACTTGTTTTTCATTCACCACATAGAAAACATTCAGGAACAAAATATACATGGATGTTTTCTTTAGTAGTGTATCTACTAAATAGTTAAAAATTATGTAAATGACATGTTTTTTTAAAGGCCAAAGTGTCCCAACTGGTAGCAAGGTTGGCTTTTTATGACTTTTTTCCTCCCCAAGTTTGGATATTTTGGCCTTAAATTTGAAATTCACTTTAAATTAATTTACAATGAAAGCTATAGTGAAATAACAGAAATAGTAGAGTTGGAAAACAATATACCATTTACCAAGTTGGGGAGTTTTCCAGCTCTGCTATTTTAGCTTAAATAATCCATTCTAGCCTTTTTAAAGAAACCTCTAAATGATTTTCATAATTACAATGAGAACATTCTAAGACTAGACTGATCATTTATCGGAGTGAAATTTGACCAGGCTAATACAAAGCATGCTTGGGTGATAACAGTCTGGAACAGGGGACTCTTTTCATAAACCACAATTATTTATTTCACACATTCATATTCTCTTAATCACTTAAGGGCCAAACTAACCATGTACCGCACTTCCTATGATGCTCAGTCAGCCTTTAACAAACACCTGGGATCTTAAAACGGGAGCTGAGTCAAACTATTTAATGTTTTCAAACCATTATGCCCCCTTCTCCCCCCCCATTATACCCAATACAATGATTTTGTTGCCTTGCCAGCAGTACTGCATGGACTTGTAGTCTTATCAAATTAGGAAACATCTACAAACACAAATGTCAGTTCCTGCTTGTACATGTCCACTTACCATGACACCCGGGTGTGTTTGGTTTTTATTCCAGCACATTGCCTTCCAAGTCACATTCAATTAAAGCTACTCTCTTAATAAGCCAATAATTTCTCTACAGTTTAGATTAGATTAACAAATGTTCAAGTCAGGTTGTTTACTGAACTTCGGGAACAATAACAACACTTCTATGATTTGAATGCTCTTTTTTGGATAAATAATGTAATACAAATTTTCATGCTATTTCTTTTACATGTATTATAAAAACTGTGAACCTGTGCATTTTAAAACTGGTTTTTATAAATGTTTTTGTTTAGAAGTCAGATAAACAGTTACAGGAAAGGTAAAAGCATGTTATTCATTCAATAAGACAACAGAGATAACAACGAAAGTTAGATATAAACATTATTATTATTAGCACTTATATAGCGCCAACATACTCGGCAGTGCTTTACACTTGTAGAAATGGGATATGAAGAAGACGCTGCTCAAATGTGCTTACAATCTACAAGAACATAGATTGTAAAATATAACTAACATCATAAAGTAACCCAGGTCTACTTTAAGTGGTGCTTGGAATGAATACATGTAAATATCTGACAGGCAGAAAACAAGTCAATCCTTACATTGATAACAAGTTGACTGCAATCAAATATAAAATGAAATGCAACTCAACTTGGGTGTTTTGAAAGTCAGTAAAAATAAATTATTGTATCAACAGGTTTTCATTAAAAAAAGAGTGAGAACTGCCTACACGCTATAGTGATGCCGAAAGGCCACTTAACCCTCATGGCCCTGCTTCTATGAACACCGTTATGCACAGTCGTCTGCATGTTGATATGTTGATATAATGTTGCTACAAGGTGGAAATAATGTTAATCTACTGTCGATATAATGCTTGACTGCTTCATACTGTGATGAATTCCCCTCACCCTCCTTTTCTCTGTTTTGTACCCGTTCTCTGTGTAACGAGCAATTGAACAAAGCTTACCTACCTTCCCTTTTCTCTTCTGTACCCCGAATACGTTGTTTAATGACAAAATAAAAATTGTCAAATTTAAAATATAATATAAAAAAAAAAAGAGTGAGAAAACACCCCACAAAAAATTAGCATATCAGATAACACCGCACATATTTACATTATTTTCAGCATTTACATCAGCAACATATTCCCAGGTGAATAATAATTTTACAGCGGAGATATAAAACCACAAATAAATTATGAGCAATTTAAAGTAAACAGATAGAAGGAGGTGACAAGACTGTGAAAAAATGAGTCTACAATCCAGTAGGAAGGGCTGTAAGAACAAGAGTTCTTAGCAGTGGTGTACAGAGATACTCATACAATACAGAAATGTTCATACAATAGAAACATAGAATGTGATGGCAGATAAGAACCATTCGGCCCATCTAGTCTGCCTAATTTTTTAAATACTTTCATTAGTCCCTGACCTTATCTTATAGTTAGGATAGCCTTATGCCTATCCCATGCATGCTTAAACTCTTTTACTGTGTTAACATCTACCACTTCAGCTGGAAGGCTATTCCATGCATCCACTACCCTCTCAGTAAAGTAATACTTCCGGATATTATTTTTAAACCTTTGCCCCTCTAATTTAAGACCATGTCCTCTTGTTGTGGTAGTTTTTCTTCTTTTAAATATAGTCTCCTCCTTTACTGTGTTGATTCCCTTTATGTATTTAAATGTTTCTATCATATCCCTCCTGTCTCGTCTTTCCTCCAAGCTATACATGTTAAGTTCCTTTAACCTTTCCTTGTAAGTATTATCTTGCAATACATGAACCAGTTTAGTAGCCCTTCTGAACTCTCTCTAAAGTATCAATATACAACAAGTGAGGTCTCACCCATGTTCTGTACAATGGCATGAGCATTTCCCTCTTTCTACTGCTAGTACCTCTCCCAGGCATTCTGCTAGGATTTCCTGCTGCTCTATTACATTATCTGCCTACCTTAAAGTCATCAGAATAATCACTCATAAATCCCTTTCCTCAGATGTTGAGGTTAGGACTCTATCAAATATTCTGTACTCTGCCATTGGGTTTTTACGTCCAAGATGCATTATTTTGCACTTATCCACATTAAATGTCAGTTGCCACAACTCTGACCATTTTTCTAGTTTACCTAACTCATTTGCCATTCGGCTTATCCCTCCTGGAACATCAACCCTGTTACATATCTTAGTATCATCAGCAAAAAGACATACCTTACCATCAAGACCTTCTGCAATATCACTAATTAATATTATTATTATTTTATTATATAGCGCCAACAAATTCCGTAGCAACTAATAAAAATATTAAAGAGAATGGGTCCAAGTACAGATCCCTGAGGTAACAAGCCCATGCTTCAAATATACTCCATTAATACAACCTTCTGTTGCCGGTCACTCAGCCACTATCTTACCCATTCAACAATATTGAATCCAAACTTAAAGATTTAAGTTTATTGATAAGCTTTCTATGTGCAACAGTGTCAAAAGCCTTGCTGAAATCTAGCTAAGCAATGTCTACTGCACCCCGCCCGATCTATTATTTTAGTTACCCAATCAAAAAAATCAAATAAGATTAGTTTGGCATGATCTCCCTGAAGTAAACCCATGTTGGGATCATGTCTTTGATCTTGAAATCCATGTGTTTTTAGATGTTCAACAATCCTATCCTTTAACATGGTTTCCACCACTTTCCCCACTACTGAAGTAAGGCTTACTGGCCTATTGTTGCCCGAATCCTCCCTACTACCTTTCTTGTGAATGGGCACAACATTCACTAACTTCCAATCTTCTGGGACTACTCCTGTTAGCACTGATTGGTTAAAAAAATCTGTTAATGGTTTTGCTAGTACACCACTAAGCTCCTTTAATAACTGGGTGTATTAAAATAACTTAGTGGTGTACTAGAAATACAGAGATGTTTATACAATACAGAGAACTGAGCATAATACAGAGATGTTCATACAATACAGAGAGCTGAGCATAATACAGAGATGTTCATACAATACAGAGAGCTGAGCATATTACAGAGATGCTCATACAATACAGAGAGCTGAGCATAATACCGAGATGCTCATACAATACAGAGGGTTGAGCATAATACAGAGATGCTCATACAATACAGAGAGCTGAGCATAATACAGAAATGTTCATACAATAAAACAAGCTGGGCACAACATAAAATACATAGAGCGGAGTACAAAACAGAGATAATATACCACAAACAGAGCTGAGAAAAAAATAGAGATATAATACATCTAGAGGATGAGTCTGGTTTCCCACTATCTTAAAACTATACAATACACTGAGCTGGGTAGATTACATATATACCCATACAACAGGTAGAGCGGAGTAAATTACATAGAGCTGCAATACAGAGATCCCCACACAGTACGTGTCTCTGTATAATGCTCCAGCTCTCTCTTTCTTCCTAGCCCTCTAATGATCTCATCTTGAGTAGCGCTCCTGCTATGCTAACTTTACCTTTCTATTAAATATTGCTGCTCTTATCAAACATGTCAGCTACTCCATTAGTTCTCAGCACACACTGTACACCCTGTTTCAAATTATTATGCAAATTATATTTTTCTCATTTACCTAAATAATTGATGTAAATATCAGTCAGCATAATTCTCATGTTATCAACTATTAAGAGTACAATTCAAATTTTATTGAACAAACAATAAACATAAAAAACTTACAATGCACTGTTCCAAATTATTACGCACAGTAAGTTTCAAAACACTTTATAGGTTGTGAAACTGAAAATTGTCATTTGTTGTGTTTGCAGCATATTTACTGAAATCAAAAGCTATTTCAATCAAACTTATAACAACATTTTAACTTTTTAAACATTCTGACAGGCCACGTTACATTTTAACATAGGACCCCTTATTTGATAGCAGCTTCACAAGTCTTGCATCCATTGAACTTGTGAGTTTTTGGACAGTTTCTGATTGAATTTGTTTGAAAGATGTCAGAATAGCCTCCCAGAGCTGCTGTTTTTATGTAAACTGTCTCCCACCCTCATAGATCTTTTGCTTGAGGATGCCCCAAAGGTTCTCAATAGGACTGAGGTCAGGGGAGGATGGAGGCCACACCATGACTTTCTCTCCTTTTATCCCCATAGCAGCCATTGATGCAGAGGTATTCTCTGCAGCATGATATGGTGCATTGTCATGCATCAAGATGATTTTATTACGGAAAGCATAGTTCTTCCTTCTGTACCAGGCAAGAAAGTGGTCAGTCAGAAACTCCACATACTTTGCAGAGGTCATCTTTACACCTTCGGGGACCCTAAAGGGGCTGACCAGCTCTCTTCCCATGATTCCGGCCCAAAACATGACTCCACCACCGCCTTGCTAACGTCACAGCCTTGTTGGAACAAGGTGGCCGTCCACCAACCATCCACTACACCATCCATCTGGACCATCCTGGGTTACACGGCACTCGTCAGTGAACAGGACTGTTTGAAAATTATTCTTCATGTATTTTTCTGCCCAATGCAGCTGTTTCTACTTGTGAGCATTGGTTAGTGGTGGCCGAATAGAAGGTTTATGCACAATTGCAAGACTCTGGAGGACTCTACACCTTGATGTCCGTGGGACTCCAGAGGCACCAACAGCTTCAAATATCTGTTTGCTGCTACGTAATGGTATTTTAGCAGCTGCTCTCTTGATCTGATGCATGGATCTGGCAGAAATCTTCCTCAATGTGCCTTTATCTGCACGAACCCGTCTGTGCTCTGAATCAGCCACAAATCACTTAATAGTGCGGTGATCACGCTTAAGTTTTTGTGAAATATCTAATGTTTTCATACCTCGTCCAAGGGATTGAACTATTTCACTCTTTTTGGCAGCAGAGAGATCCTTTTTCTTCCCCATACTGCATCAAAATGGTGCTCTGTTTAATAATGTGGAACACCCTCCTTTAGTAGTTTTTCCTTAAATTGGGCTCACCTGGCAATCTAATTATCACAGGTGTCAGAGATTGTTTTCAGTGATCAAAAGAGCCCTGAGACACAATGCCAATCATGAGTTAAATTGAAAAACAAAATGTTTAATCTTTGTGACACATAGAATTTGCATAATAACTTGGAACAGGGTGTACACATCGTTAGAGCATCAATATACTGATAAGACTCCAAACATGTCAGCTACTCTTGACTCACTGTTAGCTTTTAGCACACAGTGTACACAGTGGTGTATTCTGGTTTTGTGCTGCCCTAGGCAAAACTCAAGATGACAAAACTCAGGCATCCCCCCTGCACTCACTCACAGATACACAGTCATTGTCACACACACTGTTTAACCAACACACGCATTCACTGAAACACATTCACAGACCTAAACACTCACTCACAGACACACACTCACATTCACCAACAGACACGCATTCACCGACAGACATATACACACTCTCTGACAAGACAAACATGCACACTCACTGACAGAAATGCATACACACTCAGTGTCAGACACACACATACTGGGACACACTGACAAACACATATACAACACACATTGGCAGACATATATGCACTTCGTGTCAGACACACACATTGACTTACAGACATACATACACTAGCTGACAGACACACACTCTCAGACACACTGACAAACACACATACCCACTCTGACAAACACACATTTACTAACAGACACACACTAACACTTACACATTCACTAACAGACACACACTAACACACTCACTAACAGACACACACTCACAATTTAAAATTGAAATTCAAATTGAATCCACCAGCCTCCATACCTTTGGGAGTGCTGGAGTGGATACTTCCCTGTGGTCCAGTGGGGCTGGTTGCAGCACGGCGGGCAGTCGGGCTAGCAAGTTCAGAGTGGAGTTCTGATCCTCTTACTCAGCTCCCTCGCGTGCCTCTTATTGAAGCCAGGGCAGGAGTGCCGTCATATTTCAGCTCCGGCATCACTGCGGTGCGTGCGAGGGAGCTGAGCAAGGAAGAGCTCAGGGGAGAGTGCTCCCTTGCCGCCTGCCTCCCACATAAGGTAGATACCAGCCTCGGGGGGCCCTTAGGTGGCCAGCCGGCAAGCTCCAGGGCCCGCCCAGCTGACTGAAAAAGCTGCCCACCCGAAAGTGCACCCAAGGCAAATGCCTTGTCAGCCTCACAGTAGATACACCACTGAGTGTACACATGGTTAAAGCAGCAGGATACTGATAGACTCCTTATTACCTTTGCAGCTGGCAATATAATTTATCGGCAGTGGTAATATGGAGCCAATAATTAGATTACATGGTTAACAGAAGCAACAATCATTAGTGATTTACGAAATATTGAAATCAGAATCAGATCAGTTCTCAGAGTCATTGCCCCAGTCCTGCATTTTCGCAACTTTTAAACTAGCTGCAGCATGAGTGTCTCAGGTCTCAGCTGTAGAGTGACTGAGCACTGTAAACAAGATGGTGGGTATGGGTAGAAGGAGATTAAAAATATTAGTGACAGACAGCACAGTGCTCTGTGTCAGAAAGCTCCAATTCCCCTTGTAACCCTTTGGCTTCCATGGCTTTATATATATTAATTATGTATTGGAGTAAATTCCCTTGCTTAATCATCCATCAGGCAGTTACTTGGGCTAATGGGTGAGAGAAAAAGATGTTATTATACACTTACATTTGGCAGGAGCCAGGACCTGCTGCTGATGTGCTATGTGTTACTTTCAAGATGGCCTCTTGCTTCTCTCTCCTGTAGGCATTGTAAACCCACCCCCTGGTGCAATCATCCAATGATGGCCCCTGAACATTACATAGCATGCCTGTACTCATGGCCAGCTGGCTCTGCTGCCCGAATGGCAACTCAATGGAAATTCCTTCTTAAAAGAGACTAGGCATGTGCAAAACCTGCTGAAACATGGCAGCTTTCAAATCAGCACAATTTTTTCGGCATGCCGAGATGCTTTCAAGTATACTTCTCCAAACAGCTACCAATAAGGAGGGAGGGGCACTGCAGAACTGAAACCTATTACTGAATTAATGAGACACTCATCGTTTTTCCATTTTTTGTGGCTTACCACCCTTCCTCCAGAAAAATAATTTTAGTGTCTATAAAATACTGGAAATAATTTTCTTCCCCCACATAAAAACTGGTGAGGCGCTGCCACAAGTGCCCCAATGGACAAGCCTCCACTGGGTTTTAGTCATACTGTATTCTCACCATACCCCAGGCTTTCCCACTTCATGTCTATATTGCGATATATTCACTAATGTTCTGCTCATATACTGAATGCCTTTATGATATAATATTAGATTTAAATTAAAGGACCACTCTAGGCACCCAGACCACTTCAGCTTAATGAAGTGGTCTGGGTGCCAGGTCCAGCTAGGGTTAACCCATTTTTTCATAAACATAGCAGTTTCAGAGCAACTGCTATGTTTATGAATGGGTTAAGCCTTCCCCCATTCCCTCTAGTGGCTGTCTCATTGACAGCCACTAGAGGCGCTTGCGTGCTTCTCACTGTGATTTTCACAGTGAGAGCACGCCAGCGTCCATAGGAAAGCATTATGAATGCTTTCCTATGTGACCGGCTGAATGCGCGCGCAGCTCTTGCCGCGCGTGCGCATTCAGCCGACGGGGAGGAGAAGAGGAGGATCGGAGGAGGAGAGCTCTCCGCCCAGCGCTGGAAAAAGGTAAGTTTTAACCCTTTTCCCCTTTCCAGAGCCGGGCGGGAGGGGGTCCCTGAGGGTGGGGGCACCCTCAGGGCACTATAGTGCCAGGAAAAAGAGTATGTTTTCCTGGCACTATAGTGGTCCTTTAAGTTAAAAAAAATAAAAAATCACCACACTAGCTCTGTTGCATTGGTCAAACCATAAGAAAAATACACGAATGTCCAGAGGATTAAAACCCAATGGACACACAAGAGTTCGTTGTGAAATATAGAGCTAATATAGTACTAGAAAAATACATACAATTAGATACATTCTATTTTATATTTAGAGAAAAAGTTATAACATAAACAAGTAAAGGCTCTATAATAACAAGTGGGGGCAGACTCTGAAGTAGACTGGATGGGATGTTGGCTGAGGATGATAAGGATGGGAGATAGAAAACCTATAAAAGGTTTGAATATCAACTGCAGTAGACCTCTTGTGGCTATAATAAAAGGCAGTATAAAGAACTATAAATCAACACCACTATTATGGGTAAACTGTGTTGAATAAAATGTATCAAATGTAACAGTGTAATAACACAAACTGCTACCTTAAAAAATGTCAACCAAACATAGATTTGTATATCACCTACAGTGAACCATTTGTGGCTATAAGAAAAGGCAATAGAAGAGCGCTATAGATCAAAACCGCTATTATGGGTAAACTGTATGAATCAAACGTTTCCAGTGTGACCCTGTTTCAGTACAGACTACTACAAAAAAATGTTACAGAGAATGTGTTATGAATGGCATCACTGTAATTCATTATGGAAATAGGGACCCCCCTTAACTTCCTAGACTGTTCATGGACTATAACTGACACGTTTGAGATTAGCACAACTCTTTGATTCAAGTTGGGAAGCAGCCAGGAGAGTGGTGGATCGTTTCTGGCATCTCCTGACTCAAGACCCACATCTATCCAAAGTTATCTCCCCAAAAGCTTCCTTGACAGCTAAAAGGGGGAAACCTTAAATATTTGCTAGTGCCTAATCACCTATTGACCCCAACTGTCAAGAAAATCTGGATCTCTGTAGTTGGCACTTATCAGTGCAGTCACTGTGTGGCATGTCGATATATTCTAAAAGGATCGAAAACGATCACAGATTCTATGAAAACTCAAAATTCCTGTCAAGCTATTTTTTTAATTGCAACACTTCGAGTTACATATCTTCTAACTTGCGAGTGTGCTCTTAAATATGTGGGAAAGACAATATGCCCATTTAAAAGTAGGATCATGGAACATGTCCACTCTGTGACTTCCTCTAACCCCTTAGTGACCAGACCACTTTTCAATTTTCTTACCGTTTAAGACCAAGGCTCTTTTTACATTTCTGCAGTGTTTGTGTTAAGCTGTAATTTTCTTCTTACTCATTTACTGTACCAACACATATTATCAGTACCGTTTTTTTCACCATTAAATGGTCTTTCTAAAGATACCATTATTTTCATCATATCATAATTTACTATAAAATGTTGTTACAAAAAACACACTTTCTCAAACTTTGACCCCCAAAATCTGTTACGCATCTACCACCACGAAAAAATACCCGTGCTAAATAGTTTCTAAATTTTGTCCTGAGTTTAGAAATACCCAATGTTAACATGTTCTTAGCTTTTTTTTTTTGGAAAGTTATAGGGCTATAAGTACAAGTAGCATTTTGCTATTTCCAAACCATTTTTTTCAAAATTAACGTAAGTTACATTGTAACACAGATATCTGTCAGGAATCCCTGAATAACCCTTCACATGTATATATTTTTTTAAAAGAAGACAACCTAAGGTATTAAACTTGGGGTATTTTGACTCTCTTCATGCAACCATTTTACCAACAATCAGTGCCAAATAAAAAAAAAAAAATAATAATTGGTGATTTTTTTTGACACACATAGCAATTTAAGAATACATGTACGGAGAACTTTGAGGGTTACTGCCAAAGAACACCCCAATATGTGATTAGCAACATCTCCTGAGTACAATGATATCCCCATGTATAGGTGTCTTGGGTTCTCTAGGGGCTAAAAGACCTTATTTGGAGGGTGTGCATTCTAGTTTTCCAACTTGGAATTTTCACAGCTGGTCATCGTGCACCCATGTCCTATTTGGGCCATTTTTAAAGCCGGCCAATGTAATTTACTCCCATCAAACCATATATTTTTGAAAAGTAGACACCCTAGGGTATTTCAAATGGTGGTATTTTAACACTTTCCATGCACTAATTCTACCACCAGTCTTTGTAGAACTTTTCGGTAGTTGTTTTTTTTGTTATTTTTCTCTCACATTGTACTTTAGGCATGGATTCTCAGTTCCTGTTATGTGTTACTGACAAACAAATATGTGTTCAGCAACATCTCCTGAGTACAACAGTGCCTCCAATGTACAGGTTTTATGGGTTTTTGCAAACTTACAGGGGTTAAGTGTAGGGCTTTCCAAGTATGCACATTGAAATTTGCCAGATTGGTTTGCTGGGCCTATGTTGCCTTTGAGACCGTGGCATACCATTTGTGCAATTAGACAACCCACGGTATTCAAAATTGGGTATGTCCAGTCTTTTTTAGTAGCTAGCGTTTGTTTTTTGCAGTTTTTTTTTTTTACACAAAAACTGCACTTTTACTGGTGATTTAATTGTCGTGATAGGTTTTACTGATTTATAACACTCGTATTTGTGTTCAGTGAAGTCTCCAGAGTATAATAACAACCCCCATGTAAAGGGTTTTATGGTGTTTTTGAAAGTTACAAGGTCGATATAGGGCTTGCCCAATTCAGTTTGCCAGATTGGTTTGATGGGTCTGTGTTGAATTTTTAAACCATATGGTATCCCAGGAATTTGAAATAACCCCATCATGGCATACCATTTTCAAATGTAGACAAACCAGGGTATTCAAAATGGGGTATGTCCAGTCTTTTGTAGTAGCCACTTTAGCGTCAAAGTTAGCGTTTTTTGTTTTTTTTTATAAATGTCTCTTTTGTTGCAATTTATATTATATAAATATATATGTAAATATATATATATATATATATATTACGCGTGTGTGTGTGTATATATACACACACACACACATATATGTGTTTATATAATTTGTGTGTGTGTGTGTGTGTGTGTGTATATATTTTAAGGCAATTTGGCCTGGATTTGTGGGAGGTGCTTGGTATCCACTCCTAGCCTACATAAGGCACACCCCTTATCTTGCTCCTTACCGTTCGAGGTCAGCGTTGAATGAGGATCCATTTCCGGGTTCTCTCAGACGCCATCTTGGTTTTCAGTATCCACAAGGTTTTTTTCCCGTGGCAAGCTGTGTCCAGGATTCCTGTTTCAGGCCTTTTCCGTCCGTCCAGCTTCTTCTGACCCCGGTCATCGTCGCAGATCGCGTCCCAGGGACTCCTAAAAAGTAAGTTAGACCTACCTGTCACGCCAGGATCGGTTCTCACGGGGTACGGTACAGCACGGGTCCTCGCTTTACGTTGTTTTCCCTGTTATGTCACAACTTGAACAAGCCGTTCGCGGTTTTCATTTCGTACGGACATTCGGCTAATCAGTATATTAGTTAAAGTGGTCATTTCGCATATAACTATTCCGTGTTACAGTGAAACAAGTAATCATTTTGGTTGTTTTTCCATTCGGCACTTTTTCATGATACGCTTAAACACGCTTGCTGTTCGCATAAAATTCATGCGTTTAAACTATTCGTTACAGCTTCTGTTTTCCCTCTCATTGGGTTTCGGTTTTATTTCTATGTATTACACATAAATCCTTTCGTAGATTACATTCACCATTTCATGTATATACCATTCGGGTAACGAATTGCTTGGTTAAATAGACAGATTATTTCCATTACTGTTTAAAGGTATCAGTATTGTATTAATGTCCATAGAAAACCAAGCTCACTTATCTGTATGGATCATTTTGACTCCCACGCTTTCAGGGGTCTGCCATACTTATCCATTTCATTCAAATGGAATCAGCCTACATTACAGGCCTCATTTCTATGTTATAAACTACGACACATACATAAGGATACAGTTTCCTTTTACAAGCAATAAATTCTCGGGTTGAATCACGTACTGATCCAACCAATCATACGTCTTTTTCATTACAGATATATTATATATATATAACTTTACATCACTTTAAAGCATTTTGTGTATCCTTGCCCCTTTTTTGTTATTCTATTACATATCAACATAAAACTGTTTAAATATAGGCCACGGCCTCCCTCACCCATGTTCTTTTTCTACTTGACATCATCATACATTACCCACTGTTTTATACAGAACTGTGCATTAAAGACACGGCATCACTTTGCCTTGGTAACACATTTATACTCTACACTTCATTTACCAAGTAATACGCCAATCAAGCCTTAAAAAACATCACTGGTACGGGCTACACAGTCTACTTCATTCCCACACAGTCCACACTCACTATACTACTCTCTTTTACCCGTTTTCAGGCTGTCCAGGTTTAAATAGATATTTCACCACACAGTTTCCTGTGAGATATTCATACTACCAGGTACATACACCTGCTCATATGGTATTTTGCCATACATTTCATTTCTCCCCCCTAGGTTAGAGTACTGGCAATAGGGTCATAGGCTTCCCAATAGGTATTTACCCCTTCTTGGCAATTGCCATCAGTTAGTGGTCCCGCAAGGCCAACACCCTGCCTCAATGTTTCAGAGGCAAACACCCATCGGGCCACACGTTAGCTAGCCGCCTCGCATGTTGCATAGAGAGGGCCTCACCTGTCACTCCCTTTCCCTGTTTTTCTATGTTACAGTCACCGAGAGGCCTAAAATTCCTGCCACCACGACAGGTGGCCTCAAATCCCCTTGCAACAACGCATAGATAGAGCCTCTCAAGCCACTTGGCAACTAGTAGGGCCTCACCTGTCACCAAACAAGTGTAATGTTTCGCCATCCGGCTTAGCTAGCCTGCCAGTACGATTTTGGTGGTTTTTCATACACTAATTAATTGTTTTGGTTATAGTATGTCTCAGGAAGGGTTGGAGGATTTCTCTCTGCCTAGCACTCCGGCTAGAGCTATCACTCCTACACAAGGAGGAGAGGTAAATAGTCCAGCATCGATCAGATCGTGGACGATCCCTCGTATAACTACGGAATTGAGGAGACGGCAAATCCCCTACCCAGCTACAGCACGGAAAGCAGAACTTTTCAAACTGCTACGTACCTCAACTAACAACATGGATCCCGGGGAAGGACCTAGCCAGTCCAACCCAGGAGACATACATTCCATGTTATCTTCACTCATGGCGTCCATGAGCAGGGTCAACTCCAGGCTGGAGAAACTCGAGTCGGTCACCACGGTCCTTACTCTAGCAGGGCCACCCACTGCTGCTTCACAAGCACCAGCCGACTTGCTATTGGTTCCTCCAGCCATCACCCCGGATGACCAGGAAGTAAGCCCTGCTCATATGATCCCTGAGCACATAAAAAGAGATTTCCTGGAAGGTAAAGACGTCAACCTAGCTTCCCTGCTGATTGCCTCCCAGGATATTGTGGAAAAGAAGACTTATGCTTCTGATGATGTGTCTGTTGTTGTCAGATCTAGGGACGCCCGCCTAAACAGGAAACTGACTATCCCAGAGTTTGTACTGGCCTTTAGTATTTACCGGGATGTCATCTGTGCGGTCTATCCCAATAGAAGAGAGGAGTTTGATCTTTATATGCACAAGCTGGTAGATCTGGGCAACAAATATGGTGGTTCAGCCTTTTATGACTACCATAGTGTGGCGAAACCAACCTCGCCACTGGGCATTGGAGAAGCTTTGCCCGCCTCCTGCCTGCTGACTATGGCCCCTGGGAGATTTGGCCCTTTAAATACAGTATTTGGGCATATTGTATTTTATTATGCTGCTGCTGACACTTTAAGAGCCATCTGGGGACATACTGTGGAGTTACTGGGTGGCCACCATTTCATGTAACAGAGGCACATGGTGAGAACAATGGATGGCGGCCATTTTAACTCACAGACACTGTTTGGACTTTTCTACACGGCGCCATCTCGCCAGTATTTGGTGCACGAAGACATCGGTCAGTAGTTTTAAACTATACAACAGGGGACACATTATACAGTAATTATTTTTCATATAGCCTGTATATGTTCTGCGGAATCTGCATTAAACTGCATCTTCCAAACTACTGAACGGATCTGGGTGAATTTTGGATATGTGGTTCACCCAGATCCCCTGGTTCCGAGGATATACTTTTTATGGGGTTATTGCATGTTTTGGGGTCCCTGTGATATTTTTTATAATACTGTATTTCTCTGCCTGTGATAATTAGATTAACCATTGTGTTCAGTAATCATATCACAGGCAGAGGGGAGGATTTTGTGTGGGAGTATCTGTGTGTATTGTACGGATTGATTGGTTGTATTTCAAAACCCTGTGGGCAGTACTATGTTTGTGGATTGTGAATAAAAGAGGCTGTATGTGCCAGTACAGTTAGTTCTGCTTGACCTCAAAACGAAGTGTTGTCTCGTTATTGAGGGAATTGGATTGTATGCTGATTGCTAGGAGTGTAAGCTGATTGTATGCTTTTCCTGTTCAGCTGCTTACAGCATTCATATGCTTGAGAGCATTCTATGCTTCTCCGCTTCGGTGGTTGTGGTGTCTGCTGCAGTGCTTGGAGTCCTCAGGAAGCGCTAGGAGCATCCTTCAATGGAGGTACCCAGTCGGGGTGCCAGGTGATCCGTTACACATAGGTCTTTTTCTGCAAAAGTGTCTGGCGCCTTCTCCCAGTATGGAACAAGATCCAACTGGGGAAGGATTTATAACATCATATTTTGCAGACACTTTGCAGGTCTAAGAACACCGGCTTGTGCATACTGCTCCTCTACAGCCCATACGACAATTTCTGTCCCAACACGGCTGACGAACATGCCTCCACGCAAGGAGCTAGTTCCTCTGGTGTTCCAGAGAAATTGACAAGAGACAAACTGGGACGCCCAATCAAGTTTCTGGGCAAGTCCCAGATATGTAACAATTTCAATGTTGGGTCTTGTAATTATAGCGGTTGCAGATTATTGCATATCTGTTTAAAATGTTTTAGGGCAAATACAAAAACCATGTGTCCAAATAAAATGTATTCTAAGCCTTACCTCACGTCCATTAATATGCCGGTATTTACTGCATTTATGTCACATCACCCGTCTAAACACTTGGTGGACTTTCTTATCTCTGCTTTAACAGAAGGCTTCCACACGGGTATTCAACACATACCATCCGGGACTCTGGAATGTCCTAATCTACAATCCGCACAACATAATCCCACAGCTGTTGACACTCTCATAGCCCAAGAAGTTGCTGAGGGTTTCGTATTGGGGCCTTTCAAAGCTCCTCCATTCAAAGAATGGCGTATTAACCCCATTGGTATTGCCACAGGGAAATCTTCCCTTAAACAGAGACTCATCATTGACTTGTCTGCACCACACTCATCGGCCAACCCCAGTCTTAATTCCCTCATACCCTCCGAGGAATTCTCCCTGCAATACACCACCATAGGTCACGCCATTACAGCGATCATACAAGCAGGGGTCGGAGCCTGGCTTAGTAAGACCGATATTACTAATGCCTTTAAATTGCTACCAATCCAACTCACACTGTGGCACCTGCATGGAAGCAAGTGGGCCGGGCACTACTATTTTTTTTCTCCCGTTTAACTT
>OW240919.1:46705318-46718588 GCA_933207985.1 Pelobates cultripes
TCACTGAGCTTGCTCACATTATTTGAAAGCAGCCTCTATTAAGTAGAATCTTTCAAGTAGGAGTTAGAAAACCAGGAGTTACTTGGAGTGGTTTGTATACTGTGGAGAGTGGTTTGTTTTTTATTTTTGTTTTTTTAAATTTACTTTTTTTTTTGTGTTCTGGTTTTCCCCCCCTTTTTTGTGTGCTGCTTGATTGATTGGGGGAGTGTTTATTAATTACACCTGTGTGGGATTTGTATCCCCATAAAGGCACACCCCTAACTCACTGAGCTTGCTCACATTATTTGAAAGCAGCCTCTATTAAGTAGACTCTTTCAAGTAGGAGTTAGAAAACCAGGAGTTACTTGGAGTGTTTTGTATACTGTGGAGAGTGGTTTGTTTTTTATTTTTGTTTTTTTAAATTTACTTTTTTCTTTTTTTTTTTCTCTGTGTTCTGGTTTTCCCCCCCTTTTTTGTGTGCTGCTTGATTGATTGGGGGAGTGTTTATTAATTACACCTGTGTGGGATTTGTATCCCCAAAAAGGCACACCCCTAACTCACTGAGCTTGCTCACATTATTTGAAAGCAGCCTCTATTAAGTAGACTCTTTCAAGTAGGAGTTAGAAAACCAGGAGTTACTTGGAGTGGTTTGTATACTGTGGAGAGTGGTTTGTATACTGTGGAGAGTGGTTTGTTTCTTATTTTTTGTTTTTTTAAATTTACTTTTTTTTTTTTTGTGTGTTCTGGTTTCCCCCCCCTTTTTTGTGTGCTGCTGCTTGATTGATTGGGGGAGTGTTTATTAATTACACCTGTGTGGGATTTGTATCCCCATAAAGGCACACCCCTAACTCACTGAGCTTGCTCACATTATTTGAAAGCAACCTCTATTAAGTAGACTCTTTCAAGTAGGAGTTAGAAAACCAGGAGTTAAAACTAACAAGGGGTTTAAACTATCAAGGTAACTGTTTTTATTTACTGTTTAAAGGGGAAATGAGTGTTAGCAAGATTGCTGGTTTAACTCAATGCACATCTTGTTGCATGTATGGATGCCTGGATGTACCCATCCAGGGTCCATACCTCTGTGATGGTTGTGTGCGAGTGGCTTCTCTGGAAGCTCAGATTGGAGATCTTGAGAAGCAAATCGCAACATTGAGGGAGATTGATAATCTTGAGAGGAGTCTACTGCTCACTGAGCAGAGTTTAGTGGGGACAGGTAGTGGAGAGGGAGGAGATAAGACAGATGGGGAACAGGCATGTAGCTGGGTGACAGTGGGGCGAGGAAGCAGGGGGGAGGGAAGAGGAAAGGGCTAGCTAGTCCTGATTTGGTGCAACCTAGCAGATTTGCCCGCTTGAGGGAAGATGTTGGGAGCATCAGCTCAGGAGTAGCTGTATTAGAGGAAGCTGTTACTTCTAACAGCCGAGCTAACAGCCCCCCTAGTACGGGTGGGGATCAAAATGTAAGGAAGGCAAGACAGGTTGTGGTGGTAGGGGACTCTATCATTAGGAGAGCAGATAGGGCAATCTGCCGCTCTGATCGGCTCAACCGGACAGTTTGCTGTCTCCCGGGTGCTCGGGTCCGGCATGTTGCTGACAGAGTGGATGGATTATTGGGAGGGGCTGGGGATGACCCAGCGGTCATGGTCCATGTTGGTACCAATGACAAAGTAAGAGGAAGATGGAAGGTCCTAAAGAATGATTTCAGGGAATTAGGTAGCAAACTTAAGAAAAGGACCTCCAAGGTGGTATTCTCTGAGATATTACCTGTGCCACGCGCTACAGTGGAAAGGCAGCGGAGATTAGAGAGGTCAATGCGTGGCTTAAGTCTTGGTGCAGGAAGGAGGGTTTTGGGTTTTTAGAGCACTGGGCCGACTTTGCGATTGGGTACAACCTTTATAGTGGTGATGGATTGCACCTAAACGGGAGAGGGTCTGCAGTGCTGGGGGATAGGATGGCTAGAAGGTTGGAGGAGATTTTAAACTAGTAGTAGGGGGGAGGGTCATAGCAATCTACAAAATGGAGATAGGACAGAAAGGAGATGGGCTTTAGCACAGTATAAGGGGGGTGGAAACGGGGGGAGGGGCAAGCTCAGAACAGAGAAGCTGTGTAATGTTGAAAATTCACAAAATATACAAGTGACGCATAATATTAAATGTATGCTTACTAATGCAAGGAGCCTAAATAACAAAATGGGGGAACTAGAGGCATTAGCATACACTAAACAATATGATATAATAGGCATAACTGAAACATGGTGGGATGAGACACATGACTGGGCAGCTAACTTAAATGGGTACATGTTATTTAGGAAGGATAGGAAAAACAAGAAGGGTGGTGGGGTATGTTTGTATGTCAAACATGATTTAAAGCCAAATGTTAAGCAAATGGAATGCGAGGAGGATAATGTGGAAGCTTTATGGGTAAATATCTGCTTGGGGGAAAAGAAGGGAAACCAACTATTGGTTGGGATATGTTATAAACCACCTAATGTTAATATTGACGAGGAACAACAGCTGTTTGAGCAAATTGAGAAAGCTGCAAATCTGGGTAACACTTTAATTATTGGAGATTTTAATTACCCGGATATAAATTGGGACAGAGGGACTAGTGCCTCAGCAAAGGGAATTAGGTTTTTAAACTTGTTAAATGACACCTTCATGTCACAACTTGTACAAGCACCAACTAGAATGGATGCTTGATAAAGAAAGAAACAATGGCTACAGAGTTGGAAACAAACCTCTCCTGGGGCCAAAGTAAGGACTAAATGGGCAACAAGAAAAGGGGATAACCCAACCGAAAAGATAATGAAAAAATCCCAAAAATTAAGGGTGTGTGGAGAGAAAAACAAAAGTCCAACTCCCACAGCACGCTCAAATAAGGGTGTGCCCACTAAGGAAGTATATGAACTCCCTGGTGTTCTTTGAGTAAATAGAAATGAAAATAAAAAATACTTTATTATATACAAGTTAGATAAAATACATGGGGGTATGGCTCACAATCCGTGGGTCTATATTAGTGCGGTCGGAGGCCGCCTGGTAGGTATAGCAAAGAGATAACTGTATGGCAATATATTCAAAGAGACCTTAAGTAAATCAGGATATCTATGTAGAATGAACTCAAACTACTATTATGGGAATGATACCAAGTGGATAAGGTGTAATTCCCTGGAGTTTGTAACAGGTTATAAACCTGTTAGGTAGAGGGTAGATCAATTGAGCAAAGAGATGTGCTGACTCCACTATTGAGATAGCCTGGGATCAACAGTATATACATTCAAAGATAGAGGGAAGTAGATATTAACGAGATACCTCCTATGTATAGAAATATCCAGGTAACTCAATTCCATAAGAGAGTAGTCAGCCCCACATTCAAATAGTGGTATAATGTCTTTAAGCTCAGAGTAAATAGCAACATAGAGGGTAAATTGTTAGAATGTTATCAAATCTCAGCAGGATTCTATATACCCTAACATTGTTGCTTGAAACCGATACAGTGTTGCAGTGCAGGTGAGCTAGTTGCCTAATGTTACAGGATTTCCCCTGTCTCCTACGTGAACAGGAACAGCATCTCATAGCCGAAAAGCACATCACCCACAGATGACCAGCCCCATGTAATAAAGCACAAAGACTAATATGTATACTGTGAGGATAAATTCTACCCCAAAAGAAAAATAAAATAAAATAGAAATAAGTGTACTAAATATGTATATATGAAGCAGTGGCTCAAATAATTAGAGGAAAAAGGTCAGCCTAGATCTAAAAATCGAGCGTAGAGGAGAAAATAAGCAAGTGACTCGCTAGGCTAAACCTCTAGATAGATCAAACTGGCTAGCTATGTTAGTATTTAAACTTCCAGCTCAAGTAGTGTAAAAAATCAATCAGATATAGTAATAGTTGAAGTCAAACAGGAAACTAACTAGGCTGGAGCTGCTAGCTACCTAGGATCTAAGATCGAAATCGACGCGCGTTTCGGCGCTATGTGGCGCCTTTTTCAAGAGTGACGAGGGAAACCCCTCGCCGCCAGAGTTTATAAAGGGCTAGTGCCCACCCCTCCCGTGACGTCATGGCCACACGCATGAGGCCGCGTCACGGGAGGGGGAGGAGCCAAAAGAGGCTCGGACCGGCAAATCTGCCGGTTGGGAAACGATTTAAAGAATTGAGTAGTCACTGTTCGAAATTAATCACTGTTCGAAATTGATTTTTATAAGGTAGGTCAGTTACAAGAGTACAGCACCCTCTAGGGGGTAAGGAATATAAAGTGTAAGTAAAAGTATAAGGTGTAAATTATACTTAAAGTGAGAGCATTATCTGCTTAGCTAGTCTCTCAAAAGTGCCTAGCAACCTTAAAGTAATAGAGGTAAATCCCATGATAATGGTAAAAATAAATGGATACACAAAATTAAACCAGTAGGAATTAAAGATCGTATTAAAGACTGTATCATAAGTACTGTTGTTAGAACAGTTAGAACACACACATTAAAGCAGGCAAGCTTTACATATATTCTGTATGGCATTATAGAAAGGGGGAAAAGGAAAACCCCTCATTCAGGCCATTAGGACTCAGGGTCTTCAGGCGGTAGATCCAGAAACATTCTCTTTGTCTCAAAAATCGATCATAATCGCCTCGTCTAGAGTTCTTCTTAACTAGTTCAAGGCCGCAAAAGCGTAACCCTTTGGGGTCGCTATTATGATACTCACGGAGGTGCCTGGATATAGGGGTTTCAGCTGAATATTTACTGGATCTAATATGTTCTTGTATACGTTTCTTAAAAGGGCGGAATGTTTTACCTACATATTTCTTATTACATTCACATGTAAGCAGATATACGATCCCTGATGTATTACAATTGAAAAAAGAGGTTACAGTAAAAATCTCTTTCTCCATACTATCTTTGACTGTTTTGGAGTCTTTTTTCATGAATTTACATGAAATGCATCTCCCACATCTATAAGTACCGGACAGACCGGTTTGGAGCCATGTTGTAGATGCTGGGGTTTCGGTTTTGAAGTGACTTGGAGCTAGGAGATCTCGTAGGTTTTTGCCTCTCCGAGCTGTAATGGAGACATTGGGGGCCAGTACTCCTTGAAGGTGCTGATCATTAATTAACAGGGGCCAGAAGCGTCTGAGGGAGCTTTTTATATTTTCCCAACCTGCATCATAGGTGGCAATTAGGCGTATGTTATTCTTAGGGGTCTCTAGGGATTTAGGAATATCCCCACTCAGTAAAATCTTACGGTCAGAATCAAGTGCTCTTTGGTATGCACGTTTCAGGCACCTGTTTGGATAGCCTTTGGCTTTAAAAAAACCTCTTAGTTCTTTTGCCTTTATCTTGAATTCATCAATGGTACTACAGTTACGGCGGATCCTAAGGTATTGGCCCGTCGGGATACCCATTTTGAGTGGTATTGGGTGAAAACTGTCCCATCTCAGGAGGTTGTTAGTTGCCGAGGGTTTTCGGTAGAGAGTGGTGTGTATTTTATTCTCAGTTGTTATAGCAATCGTTAAATCCAAAAAATTCAAGCTTTTATCCCCAAACTCACTCGTAAATCTGAGGTTTTCATCATTAATATTGAGGATACGGACAAACTCATTAAATTCTTGTAGGTCCCCTAGCCACACTATAATCACGTCATCGATATAGCGGCGCCAGAGAAAGATCAAGTTGAGATAATGAGAGATTTCAGGATGTTGAAATAGATGTTCCTCCCACCAACCCAAATGAAGGTTGGCATACGATGGGGCACAAGCTGTCCCCATCGCAGTCCCCCTGATTTGATGATAGTACTTGTTTTTGAATGTAAAGTAGTTATGTGACAAAATGAATTCAAGAAGCTCCAAACAGAAGGTAGTATGTGCTACAGCCTCCGTGCCTCGTTGTTCCAAAAAATAACGTATATGACGGATACCATTAGAATGAGGGATAGATGAATAGAGGGCTTCGATATCCAAGCTACATAGTTTAGCTGAAGGGGGTACTTCCAGATCTACTAGGAGGGCAAGAGTCTGTTTGGTATCCTGAAGGTATGAAGGAAGTTTTTCCACGAATGGTCGTAAGATTTTATCAATGTATATGCTACCATTTTGTGTCAGATTTTCAATGCCCGAAACGATAGGGCGACCGGGGGGTAGAGTCATACTTTTGTGTACTTTGGGCAGGCAGTAGAAGGTCGCTATTCTGGGATGACAGTTGAGGATGAATGCATATTCATCCCCTGATAGCAGCCCTCCACTGCGGCCCTTATCTAATATTTCCTTATATTTCTTAAGGAAATCATTTGTAGGATCAGATTTCAGAGTTTTATATGTATTCTCGTCTTCCAATACTTTGAGGACCATTGTGACATAGTCTGTGATGTCCATCATAACTATATTCCCGCCTTTGTCCGCGGGTTTCATGATGATCTCTGTATTGTCTCTCAGGGATTTAAGTGCCCTTTGTTCCCTACTTGACAAATTCATATTTGGATGGAAATCAAGAGATCTGGTGTCTAATTTATCAATTTCATTTTTCATTGTTTCTAAAAAAAGATCAATATTGCGATAATTACTCAGATATGGAGTGAATTTACTTTTTAGTTTCAAATCGGTATATTTAGGATAATTAGATTCATTGCTTTCTTCCCATAAGTCCATGAGGGTCATGAGACATTCATATTCTCTATTGGACATACCATGGGATTTAGCTTTCTTTTCTTTATTGATCTCGTGGAATTTATGTAGAGCGAGTTTACGGGCAAACAGATGAAGGTCTTTTACCCACATGAATTTATTTAGGGGAGGTACAGGTACGAAGGAGAGCCCTTTCTCTAAGAGTGAGAGATGGTCTTTGTTCAAGATCTGTTTTGAAAGGTTAATGACTCTTCGGTCCGTTGCCGGACAGTTTTCTTGAGTCAGAATCTTCTCCTTCCGGGTCTCCTGCCTCTGTTTCCCTCCCTGTCTCGTGTGGGGTATCTGTTTTTTCGGGTTTGCATACCCTCCATGTGGCCCATCTCTAAAAAATTCACCCCTTTTTTGAGTATTCCTTTAGGATTAGTGTATGTAGGGGTTGATGGAGTCTGTAACTGTTGATCAATTTGTGATCCGCCGGAAGTGTCATTATCTGTATCTGAGGACTCATATTCTGATGTTAAATAGTTATCAGAATTGGTCCTAACTCTGCGATTGAAATGTTGATAGACCCTATTTGTTTGATAATCCCTTGAGTCTCGCACAAACTTTTGGTGTTTACGAATCTTAATAAAGAACACCAGGGAGTTCATATACTTCCTTAGTGGGCACACCCTTATTTGAGCGTGCTGTGGGAGTTGGACTTTTGTTTTTCTCTCCACACACCCTTAATTTTGGGATTTTTTCATTATCTTTTCGGTTGGGTTACCCCCTTTTCTTGTTGCCCATTTAGTCCTTACTTTGGCCCCAGGAGAGGTTTGTTTCCAACTCTGTAGCCATTGTTTCTTTCTTTATCAATTTTTATGTGGTTTTAATACCAGGACTATCTAGACTTTAAGACCTTATCATTAACAAATTTACTAATATATTTTGTTGCAAGTAACACACACTAATAATGGCAGGATTTCTATCCAATAAACCAGACAGCAACTTATGGTGTATTGATTCGGATAATGTGTTTTCGGTTGAACAACTAGATTATTCTAATTCCACCCTTGATATTAATCAAGCATTTAACAACCTACAAAATTTATATCAAAAGCAAATTAAATCTAGCTGGGAGGTATCATCTCTTGAAAATTATATTAAGAAGGAGATGATTCCACGGGGCCTGAGGGTTCGCAATGTACCATCTTCTTACACAGATAATACTGAATTAATGCACGAATGGGAATCGGCAGCTGGGGCTTGTTCCAAGCGGTTCATGGAGATTCTAATAAAATTTGAGAAAGAAAAAATCTCTGAAGTTAATCTTAACCTTGAACAGGAGATTGCAAGTGCACAACAATATCAATCTAATCCAGAATTCACCCACTTTGAAACTAGATTAAAAACCAATCTAGACAAATTCCAAAATAATATTAAGATTCGTAAACACCAAAAGTTTGTGCGAGACTCAAGGGATTATCAAACAAATAGGGTCTATCAACATTTCAATCGCAGAGTTAGGACCAATTCTGATAACTATTTAACATCAGAATATGAGTCCTCAGATACAGATAATGACACTTCCGGCGGATCACAAATTGATCAACAGTTACAGACTCCATCAACCCCTACATACACTAATCCTAAAGGAATACTCAAAAAAGGGGTGAATTTTTTAGAGATGGGCCACATGGAGGGTATGCAAACCCGAAAAAACAGATACCCCACACGAGACAGGGAGGGAAACAGAGGCAGGAGACCCGGAAGGAGAAGATTCTGACTCAAGAAAACTGTCCGGCAACGGACCGAAGAGTCATTAACCTTTCAAAACAGATCTTGAACAAAGACCATCTCTCACTCTTAGAGAAAGGGCTCTCCTTCGTACCTGTACCTCCCCTAAATAAATTCATGTGGGTAAAAGACCTTCATCTGTTTGCCCGTAAACTCGCTCTACATAAATTCCACGAGATCAATAAAGAAAAGAAAGCTAAATCCCATGGTATGTCCAATAGAGAATATGAATGTCTCATGACCCTCATGGACTTATGGGAAGAAAGCAATGAATCTAATTATCCTAAATATACCGATTTGAAACTAAAAAGTAAATTCACTCCATATCTGAGTAATTATCGCAATATTGATCTTTTTTTAGAAACAATGAAAAATGAAATTGATAAATTAGACACCAGATCTCTTGATTTCCATCCAAATATGAATTTGTCAAGTAGGGAACAAAGGGCACTTAAATCCCTGAGAGACAATACAGAGATCATCATGAAACCCGCGGACAAAGGCGGGAATATAGTTATGATGGACATCACAGACTATGTCACAATGGTCCTCAAAGTATTGGAAGACGAGAATACATATAAAACTCTGAAATCTGATCCTACAAATGATTTCCTTAAGAAATATAAGGAAATATTAGATAAGGGCCGCAGTGGAGGGCTGCTATCAGGGGATGAATATGCATTCATCCTCAACTGTCATCCCAGAATAGCGACCTTCTACTGCCTGCCCAAAGTACACAAAAGTATGACTCTACCCCCCGGTCGCCCTATCGTTTCGGGCATTGAAAATCTGACACAAAATGGTAGCATATACATTGATAAAATCTTACGACCATTCGTGGAAAAACTTCCTTCATACCTTCAGGATACTAAACAGACTCTTGCCCTCCTAGTAGATCTGGAAGTACCCCCTTCAGCTAAACTATGTAGCTTGGATATCGAAGCCCTCTATTCATCTATCCCTCATTCTAATGGTATCCGTCATATACGTTATTTTTTGGAACAACGAGGCACGGAGGCTATAGCACATACCACCTTCTGTTTGGAGCTTCTTGAATTCATTTTGTCACACAACTACTTTACATTCAAAAACAAGTACTATCATCAAATCAGGGGGACTGCGATGGGGACGGCTTGTGCCCCATCGTATGCCAACCTTCATTTGGGTTGGTGGGAGGAACACTTATTTCAACATCCTGAAATCTCTCATTTTCTCAACTTGATCTTTCTCTGGCGCCGCTATATCGATGACGTGATTATAGTGTGGCTAGGGGACCTACAAGAATTTAATGAGTTTGTCCGTATCCTCAATATTAATGATGAAAACCTCAGATTTACGAGTGAGTTTGGGGATAAAAGCTTGAATTTTTTGGATTTAACGATTGCTATAACAACTGAGAATAAAATACACACCACTCTCTACCGAAAACCCTCGGCAACTAACAACCTCCTGAGATGGGACAGTTTTCACCCAATACCACTCAAAATGGGTATCCCGACGGGCCAATACCTTAGGATCCGCCGTAACTGTAGTACCATTGATGAATTCAAGATAAAGGCAAAAGAACTAAGAGGTTTTTTTAAAGCCAAAGGCTATCCAAACAGGTGCCTGAAACGTGCATACCAAAGAGCACTTGATTCTGACCGTAAGATTTTACTGAGTGGGGATATTCCTAAATCCCTAGAGACCCCTAAGAATAACATACGCCTAATTGCCACCTATGATGCAGGTTGGGAAAATATAAAAAGCTCCCTCAGACGCTTCTGGCCCCTGTTAATTAATGATCAGCACCTTCAAGGAGTACTGGCCCCCAATGTCTCCATTACAGCTCGGAGAGGCAAAAACCTACGAGATCTCCTAGCTCCAAGTCACTTCAAAACCGAAACCCCAGCATCTACAACATGGCTCCAAACCGGTCTGTCCGGTACTTATAGATGTGGGAGATGCATTTCATGTAAATTCATGAAAAAAGACTCCAAAACAGTCAAAGATAGTATGGAGAAAGAGATTTTTACTGTAACCTCTTTTTTCAATTGTAATACATCAGGGATCGTATATCTGCTTACATGTGAATGTAATAAGAAATATGTAGGTAAAACATTCCGCCCTTTTAAGAAACGTATACAAGAACATATTAGATCCAGTAAATATTCAGCTGAAACCCCTATATCCAGGCACCTCCGTGAGTATCATAATAGCGACCCCAAAGGGTTACGCTTTTGCGGCCTTGAACTAGTTAAGAAGAACTCTAGACGAGGCGATTATGATCGATTTTTGAGACAAAGAGAATGTTTCTGGATCTACCGCCTGAAGACCCTGAGTCCTAATGGCCTGAATGAGGGGTTTTCCTTTTCCCCCTTTCTATAATGCCATACAGAATATATGTAAAGCTTGCCTGCTTTAATGTGTGTGTTCTAACTGTTCTAACAACAGTACTTATGATACAGTCTTTAATACGATCTTTAATTCCTACTGGTTTAATTTTGTGTATCCATTTATTTTTACCATTATCATGGGATTTACCTCTATTACTTTAAGGTTGCTAGGCACTTTTGAGAGACTAGCTAAGCAGATAATGCTCTCACTTTAAGTATAATTTACACCTTATACTTTTACTTACACTTTATATTCCTTACCCCCTAGAGGGTGCTGTACTCTTGTAACTGACCTACCTTATAAAAATCAATTTCGAACAGTGATTAATTTCGAACAGTGACTACTCAATTCTTTAAATCGTTTCCCAACCGGCAGATTTGCCGGTCCGAGCCTCTTTTGGCTCCTCCCCCTCCCGTGACGCGGCCTCATGCGTGTGGCCATGACGTCACGGGAGGGGTGGGCACTAGCCCTTTATAAACTCTGGCGGCGAGGGGTTTCCCTCGTCACTCTTGAAAAAGGCGCCACATAGCGCCGAAACGCGCGTCGATTTCGATCTTAGATCCTAGGTAGCTAGCAGCTCCAGCCTAGTTAGTTTCCTGTTTGACTTCAACTATTACTATATCTGATTGATTTTTTACACTACTTGAGCTGGAAGTTTAAATACTAACATAGCTAGCCAGTTTGATCTATCTAGAGGTTTAGCCTAGCGAGTCACTTGCTTATTTTCTCCTCTACGCTCGATTTTTAGATCTAGGCTGAACTTTTTCCTCTAATTATTTGAGCCACTGCTTCATATATACATATTTAGTACACTTATTTCTATTTTATTTATTTTTCTTTTGGGGTAGAATTTATCCTCACAGTATACATATTAGTCTTTGTGCTTTATTACATGGGGCTGGTCATCTGTGGGTGATGTGCTTTTCGGCTATGAGATGCTGTTCCTGTTCACGTAGGAGACAGGGGAAATCCTGTAACATTAGGCAACTAGCTCACCTGCACTGCAACACTGTATCGGTTTCAAGCAACAATGTTAGGGTATATAGAATCCTGCTGAGATTTGATAACATTCTAACAATTTACCCTCTATGTTGCTATTTACTCTGAGCTTAAAGACATTATACCACTATTTGAATGTGGGGCTGACTACTCTCTTATGGAATTGAGTTACCTGGATATTTCTATACATAGGAGGTATCTCGTTAATATCTACTTCCCTCTATCTTTGAATGTATATACTGTTGATCCCAGGCTATCTCAATAGTGGAGTCAGCACATCTCTTTGCTCAATTGATCTACCCTCTACCTAACAGGTTTATAACCTGTTACAAACTCCAGGGAATTACACCTTATCCACTTGGTATCATTCCCATAATAGTAGTTTGAGTTCATTCTACATAGATATCCTGATTTACTTAAGGTCTCTTTGAATATATTGCCATACAGTTATCTCTTTGCTATACCTACCAGGCGGCCTCCGACCGCACTAATATAGACCCACGGATTGTGAGCCATACCCCCATGTATTTTATCTAACTTGTATATAATAAAGTATTTTTTATTTTCATTTCTATTTACTCAAAGAACACCAGGGAGTTCATATACTTCCTTAGTGGGCACACCCTTATTTGAGCGTGCTGTGGGAGTTGGACTTTTGTTTTTCTCTCCACACACCCTTAATTTTTGGGATTTTTTCATTATCTAGAATGGATGCTTGTCTGGACCTGGTTTTAACAAACAATGTTGATCTTTTGACCAACATTCAAGTAGGTGAGCACTTGGGAAATAGTGATCACAATATAGTGTCCTTTGAAATAAACTCAAAAAAACAAAAGCACATGGGGAATACTAAAACATATAATTTTAAAAAGGCCAATTTCAATAAGTTAAGGGAAGCTTTACAATATATTGACTGGCATAAACTCTTTAGTGAAAAGAACACTGAGGATAAATGGATCATCTTCCAACAAATATTACAAAGGTACATTTCTCAGTATGTACCATTGGGAAATAAATATAAAAGAAACAAATTAAAACCAACATGGCTTAGTAGAGAAGTAAAACAAGAGATTACAACTAAGAGAAGGGCATTTAAAGCATTTAAATCGGACAAATCAGATGCATCTTATAAAAGATATAAGGATGCAAATAATGTGTGCAAAAAGGCAATTAGACTTGCTAAACTTCAAAATGAAATAATGATAGCTGAAGAGAGCAAAACCAACCCCAAAGCATTTTTAAGTACATAAATTCTAAAAAAAAACAAAATGAAAGTGTAGGTACACTAAAAACTGAAACGGGGGTGTTAATTAATGAAGACCAGGAAAAGGCAGGAATTTTAAATAACTTTTTCTCCTCCGTATATATGAAGGAAGAACCCATGGCAATAGATGTGCAAATGATTGCTACTAAAAACTTGCAGAATAATTGTAATTGGTTAACTCAAGACAAGGTGCTGCAGCAACTAAAGTAAGTTAATATAAACAAAGCTCCAGGGCCTGACGGTATCCATCCACGTGTACTTAAGGAACTA
>OW240919.1:46718688-46776498 GCA_933207985.1 Pelobates cultripes
AAGGCAGATGTGGTTCCTATATTCAAAAAGGGTTCAAATTATAGACCTGTGAGGTTAACTTCTGTGGCTGGTAAAATATTTGAAAGGTTATTAAGGGATAATATTCAAGAATTCCTTGAGAAGAACATAGTTATCAGCAAAAATCAGCACGGTTTTATGAAGCACAGGTCATGTCAAACTAACTTGATTGCGTTCTACGAAGAAGTAAGTAGAAGTATAGATCAGGGTGTTACCGTGGATGTGATCTTTTTTGGAACACACAATAGATTAGTGTTCAAACTCAAGGAAATCGGTCTAGATGAAAATGCTTGTTCTTGGGTAGAACATTGGCTTAAAAACAGAGTACAAAGAGTTGTCATTAATGGTAGATTTTCAAGCTGGACAGAGGTGGCAAGTGGTGTCCCTCAGGGTCTGTTCTGGGACCCCTTCTATTTAACATGTTTATAAATGATCTTGAAGACCGCATTGAAAGTCATGTTTCAGTGTTTGCAGATGACACCAAACTTTGTAAAACAATACAATGTGAGCAAGATATTACTTTGCTGCAGAGGGATTTAGATAGACTGGGGGACTGGGCACTCAAATGGCAGATGAAATTTAATGTTGAAAAAATGCAAAGTTATGCACTTCGGCGTAAAGAATACACAAGCAACGTATACCCTTAATGGAAGCGATTTAGGGATAACAACACATGAAAAGGACTTAGGAATTGTTATAAGACAACAAACTATGCAACAATGTGCATGTCAATCAGCAGTGGCCAAGGCCAGTAAGGGTATTGTCATGCATGAAAAAGGGGCATTCATTCTCGGGACAGAATATAATTTTGCCTCTTAATAAATCACTGGTAAGACCCCATATTGAATATGCTGTACAATTTTGGGCACCTGTTCTAAGAAGGATATTATGGCACTAGAAAAAGTGCAGAGGCCGGCTACAAAATTTATAAAAAGAATGGAACATATCAGCTATGAAGAAAGGTTAACAAATTTAAACCTATTTAGTTTAGAAAAACGTCGCCTGAGAGGGGATATGATAACATTATACAAATATATTCGGGCCCAATACAAACCATTGTGTGGAAATATATTCACAAACCGGACTTTACATAGGAAATGAGGCCATGCGTTTAGACTGGAAGAAAGAAGATTTTAAGCCTAAAAGGCAAAGGAAAGGTTTTTTACTGTAAGAACAATCAGGATGTGGAATTCTCTGCCTGAGGAAGTGGTTTTATCAGAGTCCATACAGATGTTCAAACGGCTACTAGATGCATACTTGCAAGAACAGAATATTCAAGGATATAATCTTTCAATGTAGGGTAATAACTGCTTGATCCAAGGATAAATCTGACTGCCATTCTGGGGTCAAGAAGGAATTTTTTTCCTAGCTTGTTGCAAAATTGTGCTTCAAACTGGGTTTTTTTGCCTTCTTTTGGATCAACAGCAAAAAACAAATGTGAGGAAGGCTGAACTTGATGGACGCAAGTCTCTTTTCAGCTATGTAACTATGTAACTAACTATGTAA
Source organism: Pelobates cultripes (assembly GCA_933207985.1). Classification (NCBI taxonomy): domain Eukaryota; kingdom Metazoa; phylum Chordata; class Amphibia; order Anura; family Pelobatidae; genus Pelobates; species Pelobates cultripes. Next base: position 46,720,213 of record OW240919.1, read on the forward strand.
CAAGCACCAGCCGACTTGCTATTGGTTCCTCCAGCCATCACCCCGGATGACCAGGAAGTAAGCCCTGCTCATATGATCCCTGAGCACATAAAAAGAGATTTCCTGGAAGGTAAAGACGTCAACCTAGCTTCCCTGCTGATTGCCTCCCAGGATATTGTGGAAAAGAAGACTTATGCTTCTGATGATGTGTCTGTTGTTGTCAGATCTAGGGACGCCCGCCTAAACAGGAAACTGACTATCCCAGAGTTTGTACTGGCCTTTAGTATTTACCGGGATGTCATCTGTGCGGTCTATCCCAATAGAAGAGAGGAGTTTGATCTTTATATGCACAAGCTGGTAGATCTGGGCAACAAATATGGTGGTTCAGCCTTTTATGACTACCATAGTGTGGCGAAACCAACCTCGCCACTGGGCATTGGAGAAGCTTTGCCCGCCTCCTGCCTGCTGACTATGGCCCCTGGGAGATTTGGCCCTTTAAATACAGTATTTGGGCATATTGTATTTTATTATGCTGCTGCTGACCCTTTAAGAGCCATCTGGGGACATACTGTGGAGTTACTGGGTGGCCACCATTTCATGTAACAGAGGCACATGGTGAGAACAATGGATGGCGGCCATTTTAACTCACAGACACTGTTTGGACTTTTCTACACGGCGCCATCTCGCCAGTATTTGGTGCACGAAGACATCGGTCAGTAGTTTTAAACTATACAACAGGGGACACATTATACATTATTTTTCATATAGCCTGTATATGTTCTGCGGAATCTGCATTAAACCGCATCTTCCAAACTACTGAACGGATCTGGGTGAATTTTGGATATGTGGTTCACCCAGATCCCCTGGTTCCGAGGATATACTTTTTATGGGGTTATTGCATGTTTTGGGGTCCCTGTGATATTTTTTATAATACTGTATTTCTCTGCCTGTGATAATTAGATTAACCATTGTGTTCAGTAATCATATCACAGGCAGAGGGGAGGATTTTGTGTGGGAGTATCTGTGTGTATTGTACGGATTGATTGGTTGTATTTCAAAACCCTGTGGGCAGTACTATGTTTGTGGATTGTGAATAAAAGAGGCTGTATGTGCCAGTACAGTTAGTTCTGCTTGACCTCAAAACGAAGTGTTGTCTCGTTATTGAGGGAATTGGATTGTATGCTGATTGCTAGGAGTGTAAGCTGATTGTATGCTTTTCCTGTTCAGCTGCTTACAGCATTCATATGCTTGAGAGCATTCTATGCTTCTCCGCTTCGGTGGTTGTGGTGTCTGCTGCAGTGCTTGGAGTCCTCAGGAAGCGCTAGGAGCATCCTTCAATGGAGGTACCCAGTCGGGGTGCCAGGTGATCCGTTACACATAGGTCTTTTTCTGCAAAAGTGTCTGGCGCCTTCTCCCAGTATGGAACAAGATCCAACTGGGGAAGGATTTATAACATCATATTTTGCAGACACTTTGCAGGTCTAAGAACACCGGCTTGTGCATACTGCTCCTCTACAGCCCATACGACAATTTCTGTCCCAACACGGCTGACGAACATGCCTCCACGCAAGGAGCTAGTTCCTCTGGTGTTCCAGAGAAATTGACAAGAGACAAACTGGGACGCCCAATCAAGTTTCTGGGCAAGTCCCAGATATGTAACAATTTCAATGTTGGGTCTTGTAATTATAGCGGTTGCAGATTATTGCATATCTGTTTAAAATGTTTTAGGGCAAATACAAAAACCATGTGTCCAAATAAAATGTATTCTAAGCCTTACCTCACGTCCATTAATATGCCGGTATTTACTGCATTTATGTCACATCACCCGTCTAAACACTTGGTGGACTTTCTTATCTCTGCTTTAACAGAAGGCTTCCACACGGGTATTCAACACATACCATCCGGGACTCTGGAATGTCCTAATCTACAATCCGCACGACATAATCCCACAGCTGTTGACACTCTCATAGCCCAAGAAGTTGCTGAGGGTTTCGTATTGGGGCCTTTCAAAGCTCCTCCATTCAAAGAATGGCGTATTAACCCCATTGGTATTGTCACAGGGAAATCTTCCCTTAAACAGAGACTCATCATTGACTTGTCTGCACCACACTCATCGGCCAACCCCAGTCTTAATTCCCTCATACCCTCCGAGGAATTCTCCCTGCAATACACCACCATAGGTCACGCCATTACAGCGATCATACAAGCAGGGGTCGGAGCCTGGCTTAGTAAGACCGATATTACTAATGCCTTTAAATTGCTACCAATCCAACTCACACTGTGGCACCTGCATGGAAGCAAGTGGGCCGGGCACTACTATTTTTTTCTCCCGTTTAACTTTTGGGTCCAAAAGTAGCCCAGCTATTTTCGACACATTTGCTGAAGCATTGTGCTGGTTACTATTGAACATAGCCAGATGCCCTACGGTATTACATTACCTGGACGACTTCTTACTGGTCGAGTAAAATACTTCCCCTCCTAGTAGCCTCAAAGCTACCACCAAGCTATTCGAGCAACTAGGTGTACCAGTCTCCCCTAAGAAAACAGAGGGGCCAGACACGATTATCACTTTCCTTGGTATTCAATTAGACTCAACCACAATGCAAACAAGCCTACCACACGACAAGATAGAGAACATTCTTACCTACATCAACCGCTACCTTCAGCTCGGTACTTGCAACCGCAAAGAGCTACAGTCCCTGCTGGGGTCACTAAATTTTGCCATGTGTATCATACCTTAAGGCCGCTCCTTCATATCACGACTCTTGTATCTTTTTCCACGCTTCCTACACGACACACACAGGTTGTCCTTAGGTAACCAAGCTACGGCAGACTTACGCATGTGGAAGGAATTTTTAACCACTTGGAATGGTAAAAGTATGTTCCTCCCTCAATTGACTGACTCATCACCTACCATTTGGTCAGTTGCGGCATCTACCACAGGTTTTACAGCAATTTTTGGGAACGAATGGCTTTGGGGCAGCTGGCCTACAGCAGTTCAGGATTTGGAAGGTTTTTCCACTACCTCAGCTCTCTTTGAGATCTGTCCCATCGTGGCGGCTGCCATAGCATGGGGTCATTTATGGGCAAATATGCCAGTTTGTTGTTACTCAGACAACCAGGCAACCTGTCACATCATCAACAAAGGTCGCTCCAAATCCCTTACGATCATGAGATTTTTGAGGAAACTCACGTGGTTGGCAGCTTGTCATAATTTCTTTCTATTTTGTTTCCATGTTCCAGGTATATGTAACACAGCTGCTGACAGTTTGTCTCGTTTTAAATTTCAGGCATTTCATCAAGCACTCCCGTCAGCTGTGCTCACAGCCACCACCACTCCAACATTTCAACAACTAATACTGGACTAGACATCATCATGCATCATAGCAGGACACTGTCCCAATTGGCACTGTCAAAAAATACACACAAAACATACGACAGGGCTTTTACACTATTCAAAAGATTCCTTTTGAAACATAACATCCTGCAACCATTTGTTATGACATCTTTTTGGGGTTTTGCTTCTTTTTGCCACCTTAAACTTAAAATGTCATATAACACCATCAAACTTTATCTCATAGGCATTCAACACCATATGCTAATCTTACAACCTAACAACACTAGTTTCATGGCCTCTCACCAGATTACGACTATACTCAGAGGCTTTCAGAAACCTGAACCCACACGTACATCACAGAGCCTACCCATAGATAACCATATCTTCAAGACATTATCTAACCTGCTTGATTTAAAACCTTTTGACACCAATACAAATTCTGTAATCAAAGCAGCAATATACAAAGCTTTCTATGGATTCCTAAGACCTAGAGAGTTTACTACAACCAACACAACCTGCTCCTATTCTCCTCTATTCCCACTTAACAAAACACATGGATCATTACATCCTGACGCTACCTCACTCCAAAACCAGCCAGCACATACCGGTAAACATTCCATACTATCCCACGCACAACAGGCGGTGCCCTGTCAAGGTTCTGGATGCATACCTACAGCATCATAATTCAATACCATCACAACCATTACTACTATTACAAAGTTTGGTACTCACCACTACAACCTTCATGACCTACGTCAGGTCTTTGCTCACTCAACTGGCCTCAAAGCAGCTAACTACTCAGGGCACTCCTTCCACATAGGAGCAGCGTCCACAGCCTCCAGTGTCAACATTCCAGTTCATGTTATAAAAACACTGGGGCGCTGGAAGTCATCCACTTACTCACGATACATACCGAACCCAGTACAAGAATTAAGGGATGCTTTCAAAAACATGTCTGGTTGATATATGTATCTGTATTGGTTGTCTGTAATAAATTTGATTACTTAATTTTTGCCCTCTTCTTTCTTAGGCCTACCTCATCGTCGGTTCCGGCACACCACAACCGACTTGCCCTTTTTACTATCCTACATTTAATTATGGTATTTTTACTCTGTACTATCATGAGCACCTAACACAAGTATTAAGGCAATTTGGCCTGAATTTGTGGGAGGTGCTTGGTATCCACTCCTAGCCTACTTAAGGCACACCCCTTATCTTGCTCCTTACCGTTCGAGGTCAGCGTTGAATGACCCTCCCACCACACCACATTTTAACATTATTTCCTTTCTATTTCTTTTTCCTGGGTAGGCCCTCTTCTTTCTCAGGCCTACCTCATCGTCGGTTCCGGCACACCACAACCGACTTGCCCTTTTTACTATCCTACATTTAATTATGGTATTTTTACTCTGTACTATCATGAGCACCCAACACAAATATAAATATAAATATATATATATATATATATATATATATATATATACATACACACACACACAATTTCATTTCCTATATATGTATAATATATTATAATTTAAGCATTTTATAATATATTATACATATATATGATTTCATTATAAGTGTATTTGAGATATATGTGTATATATCTCAAAGTACACTTATAATGAAATCATATATATGCATTATATATGTATAATATATTGTAAAATGCTTTAATTATTTTATAATATATTATACATATATAATATATGTATAACATTTAATTTTTACTTTTTAGCACCCTTGGGGACTGCCTGATAGCTCAGATAGTCCCCCTGCAGGCAGCATCTAGAGTCCTATTGCAGCAATATGATCATGGTGATCACATGGCCCTGGAGGGCCAGAGCTGCTGCAGGGGTACTGCTGGGGTCTCCGGCATTCCCCCCGAATGTGATCGCCGGTCCAGGTAAGTCCAGGGCTCCTATTTGCAGTGAACATACTAGGTACGTCTGTGGTCCTTAACGACCGTTTTTTGTCAGATGTACTCAGTACGTCCACAGTCCTTAAGGAGATATACATAGAATGAAATTTTATTTATATATATATATATATATATATATATGTGTGTTTTAAACTGTCAATGATTTTAATATTGTGGCTGACTAGTGTAAATGTGTCTCTTGTTTGTTTACACCCAAGAACAAGTGTTTCAAAGGTGTATTCCAAACCTTATTTCTGTCTGTACCACCATGTGTTTTTGAAAACTTCACTATATTATTAAATATATTCAAATATATTTACATAATAATGAATACATGAGAAAGAACAATGTGTCAGAGGGGAGGAGAGGATTGTGTGTATGATGACTGTATCTAGTTAAAGGAACACTATAGGGTCAGGAACACAAACGTATTCCTGACCCTATAGTGTTTAACCCATCATTTAGGTGGCTTGCCCCCCCTCAGCCCCACTATAAAAGTTTAAAACTCCCCTTATTTCCAGCACCACCCGGGTCTGCCGGCGCTGGCTCCACCTCCACAGGGAAAGCATTGGGTTGGCTAAAATCAGCACGGGGCAGGGCCAAATGCAGTTTTGGCCAATCAGGACCTCCTCATAGAGATGCATTGAATCAATGCATCTCTTTGAGGATAATTCAGCATCTCCATGCAGAGCGTGAGGACGCTGAACGTCAGGGCTGCTTTTTCGGCAGCACTTACCAGGAAGCATCTCCAGTGGCCATCTATGGAGTGGCCACTTGGAGGTGTCCTTAGGGGCACTGTAAACACTGCCTTTTCTTTGAAAAGGTAGCGTTTGCATGAAAAAAAGCCTGAAGGAACAACTACATTAAGCTGTATTTGTTCTGGTGACTATAGTGTCCATTTAAACTTGTAAAACAAAAAGAAGTGTGTGGGAACATATGACCATACTTTTGACCTCTAAACTAGACCCAAGGGCTTTTAGCTCAACAGCTGATTACCAAAAAAAAAAAAAAAAAAGAGTGAGTGAGCAAAACTAAATCGTAAACTTAGAAACCAGAAAAAAGGAAACTCCTACACGGTGTCGTATATAATGATTATATGAAAATATAAATGACATCTAAAGTATCTAAAAATAAAATAACACTCAGAAAAGTCCTGTTAAAATGTGTAAAATAAACCTAAAATCAAACAATAACATAATGCAATAAAGTACCCTATATACTCGAGTATAAGCCGAGTTTTTCGGCACATTTTTTGAGCTAAAAAACCCCAACTCGGCTTATACTCGAGTCACTGTCTGTATTATGGCAATTTACATTAATTTACATTGCCATAATACAGACTGGGGGCTGGCAGAGCTGTTACTTACCTCTCCTGCAGCTCCTGTCAGCTCTCTCCTCCTCCGCGCCGGTCCGTGTAGCTCTTCTCTCAGCTCACACTGTAAGTCTCGCGAGAGCCGCGGGGTCATAGTGCGGCTCTCGCGAGACTTACACTGGGAGCTGACCGAGGTGCTGCACGGACCGGCGCGGAGGAGGAGAGAGCTGACAGGAGCTGCAGGAGAGGTAAGTAACAGCTCTGCCAGCCCCCCTCCTCCCTCCACTGAACTGCCAATGCCACTGGACCACCAGGGAAGGAGAGCCCCCCTCCCTGCCATGTATCAAGCAGGGAGGGGGGACAACAAAATAAATAAATATAATAAAATATTAAAAATAATAATAAAATAAAAAATAATAATAACAATATTAATAAAACAAAAATTATTAAAATAATTTAAAAAAAATAATAATAAAAATGCCCACCCCCCACCAAGGCTCTGCAACACACCCAAACACACACACAAACACACTGCACTCATACACACACTGCATTCATACACACACTGCACTCCTATACACACACTGCACTCATACACACACTGCATTCATTATATACACACACTGTAAATAAATATTCAATTAATATAATTTTTTTAGGATCTAATTTTATTTAGAAATTTACCAGTAGCTGCATTTCCCACCCTAGTCTTATACTCGAGTCAATAAGTTTTCCCAGTTTTTTGGGGTAAAACTAGGGGCCTCGGCTTATATTCGGGTCGGCTTATACTCGAGTATATACGGTAACAGGAAAAAACAAAGCTCCAACAGCTGTAAACAATACAATAAATACATAAATATATCTCTTCTACAAGGTTCTAGAACATAAAATGATAAAAGGGTAATACTAGAAAATTTGATTGCATCAGTATCAACTTTTGTTTGACATTAAAAGGACAGTGTAGGCACTATAACAATTTCATTTTTTTGAATTGGTAAGTGCTTGAAGTCCCCGGGCACTGTCCCTTCATTCAGTGTTAAACCATTTTGAAGCAGTTTAACACTCAATAAAGGTCCCTGGCCACCGACAGTCTGGCCCGTTCTGGAGGTGTAGCTAAAACAGAAATTTCACTCTTCCTTGAAGTCATACTCATTCATACTGTCATTTGGAGCTCTGACAGGCTAAAAACAATCAGTTGGTACTCTCAACCAATCACAGCTGCTCTTTGCTGCTCAGGCTAACACAAAGCAGCACATAGGGGATTTGCTGCTGGGGACTCCAAGTTAGCATTAAATCTTAAAAATATTACAAACTGTTTAATGCTGAATACAATTATGGCACCAGGAGATTCCAGACACTATAACCAGTTTAATAAACTAAAGTAGATGCAGTGCCTGCAGTGTCCTTTTAAGGGCCCCAATCTCTATGGTTCAATATCCTGGAAATATGCCTTCTAATATGTAAAGTCTTAAGAAAGGAAAAAAGGAGAGTGTAAAATAAACAGATACTGCTCATCCCTAGGTACACACAGTAGCTTCAACCAAAATATCTTAGCAAGTAACATATATTTAAACAGCAAACTAAATAGGGAGCTAGACTGTAGTGGTTATGGTGGTTGCAATGTTCCTTTAACAAGTAACAGATATAGGTCAGCGTTTTGAAGAGAGGCCTGGGCAGTATAATAATAGTTAGATACTTTTAACTGTAAAAAGGTTTCTTCACTAAAGAGTGCTCTACAGTGAGCTGGTAACCGAAAGCAAAATTCAGGATAAAATAGCCAAGCTGATACTATAGCATTGGAGAATTTGCCATATCAGCTATTTTGTCCCAAATTATATAAATCACTTTAATTCACTACAATTCACTGTTCAGTGATTAAACCATATACATTCGGTCACTGGATTCAATCAATGTTTCCAGGTAAACAAAAACTATGGCACACAACTATGTGCACTCTTTAATGCTTACAGATCACAACGCCAAATCTTTAGATTTCATAGTATAGTCCATGGGTCATCAACCTGGGCCCTACCGCCCACTAGTGGGTGTTTCAGGATTCCAGGTTGGCGGTAGGGTGTTCATCTGCCCAACAAGCTGAATCCTCCTCCCATCGAGTGGATGGGCAGGCGCGAGTGCACAAACGTGCATGAACTCGTGAGCACAAGAGAATGCGTGCACACGAACAAGAACACATGCATGCGCGTGCGTGCCAACACGAGCGAGTGTAACACGTGGGAAGAGGAAAGGGAGGAGTGGGAGCTGATGCACGATAGCAAGGACAGGCAGAAGCAGAGCAGAGCACTTGTAAAATAGGAGAAAGAAAATAAGGCAGAAGAAGGAGAGAATTGTTGTTGGCTAGTAATAATAAGTTAGCTAACTAGCTCAGCCTTACTTTTGGACATTGCCATAAGGAAGGTAAAAGAAGAGCATTAAAAAAAGGATATAAAAAGGAAAATATCAAAAACAAAGTTTTGTTATCTTATAAAATAAAAGAAAGAAGGAAAATAAGTAAAGGAAGTAGAAGGAGAGGATAAAGAGAAAGGGAAAAGAGACCCCTGATATATTGATATATAATATAAGGAAGGTAAAGAAGAAGAAGGCAGAAAAATTTGCAAAATAAAGGGGAATTTCTTTTTATGGTGACACGTAATAAAAATTGGCACCTAATACAGTGTTGTTTTGGGTGTTTGTAATAAAAGGGAAAGTGGGGGGAACCACTGTGTGGAGAGAAAATCAAAACGTGGTAAGAGTAAAAGTAGTTGTTAAATTGTGTAACAAATTTAGAACCCACATCTGATAAAAAAGAAATATGCTCGTGGCTATTTACCAGAGTATCTGAAGACACCTGCGCTAAAAAGTTCGAGTTACTGCAGCACTTGTGGGCGGTAAGGAAATTTTACCATCAAGAAAGATGCATTAGTGGGCGGTTGACGACCCCTAGTATACTCTTTAATTTAAAGGGACACTATAGTTTAATTTAAAGGGACACTACAGCTTATTGTGTTTGTTCTGGTGAGTATAATCAGTCCCTTCATGCTTTTTGCAATTACCACTGTCTTTTCAGAGAAAATGCAGCGTTTACATTACAGCCTAGTGACATCTCCACAGGCCACCTCTTAGATTGTATTTAGAGTTGCTTCCTGGGGACATGGAGACACTGAACTTTCCTCATATAGATGCATTGATTCAATGCATCTCTACAAGGAGATTATATGTTGGTCAGGGCTGTGTTTGGTTTGCTGGCAATGCCTCTGATCTGCCTTCTTGACAGTGTCAGCCAATCCAATGCTTTCCTCTGGGAAAGCATTGTGATTGTCATAGAGAATCACTTCTGATGATGGCAGCCAAGTAGGCAGATCAGGGGCAAAGTCAGGAAATGCAGACTGGAATAAAGGTACGTTTTTAATATATTTAAGGGGGCAAAAGGGGCTAGATTATGTTTTTATTTACACTATAGGGTCGGGAATACATGTCTGTGTTCCTGACCCTATAGTGTTCCTTTAAATAACAATAAAGGCAGGACTTGGTAAACCCACGGAAACAGGTCACCTAAAAATGCCCTGTCTAGTATACTGTAAATAAGAAAAATACAAATCAGCTCTAGCCCTGTATTTTTATTATTTCTACACATACAGGTTATGGTTAAAGGTTAAAGAGTTTAGGGTCAGATGCTGGCTAAACCTGTCTTTCAAGAACACTCACGGATCATTATACTAGGGATCAGTACATATAATCTGTTCATTTTTTGTTTTGATTTTAAAAGTCGATGTAGGGGTCATATGTAAGTGAACACTGTTATATAAGGGTCATATGAGTTCTGAAAATGTTGTGGGTGTCACATGAGTGATGCATGTGATGTAGGTAATTTATATGCATAAAAAAAAAATTACTGCATGTGATTTGGGAATAAATGATAGGAACAATTTCAGTGCCATGTGGCAGAGTGTCTGGCCCATAAATAAGAGTGCTAACAACTAGAACCAGGCAGAATGTATTATCTCCTGAATTGTTGTTGTGTAGACAATGCATCTCAGCAGAAAAATGTTAGCCAGTTTTTCACAGTTCTAATCTTTACAATATTGTTTTAAAATATAGAATAAACTGCAATGAATGTAATCACATGCCAGTAATATAGCTGGCCCCCACTAACTCAATTCAACTCTGTGAATGTTAAGGTTTTATTTATGAGGCATATGACTGCAACAGATTAGTTAAAAATTGATGTAGAGAGGAACATATGCAATTATATAACCTCACCTGAGAGATAACTCCAATGTAGGCTCCGGGATAAAAGATTTCATTTAAAAAACAGAGGGAGGAATCCTGACAGTACTGATACCGACTGGCTAAACTATTTTTTTTACAACTGCTGCATGTTCATATAGGACTAATGGCCTGGGCATTAACTTTTTAAAGAACCTACTTAAAGGATCACTGTAAGCACCATAACCACAACAGTGTTTTGTAGTGCTTATGGTGCTTTAAGTGCAGTCCCTTCTGCTTTTGTGAAACCCTCGTAAAGTGGCACTCAAAATCCACGTTTTCTGCATTTGCCATTATAATGTGATAGTTTCACTTGCATTATCTGTAATAATCTGTTCTTTTTTTTTACTGTGGTTGCAGGTTATGAGCAAGTTCCTGTAGTGGCTGTCTGGTAGACAGCCACTAGAGGTGAAGTTAACCCCTTAAGGACGGAGCCAAATGTACACGTTGTGAACAAAACAAAATGTAAACAAAACCTGGCATTTGCGCTACATGTCTGTCCAACCGTAATTCACCTCTTTCATAGTAAATGCACCCACCCTTATTATATATCATTTTATTCAGGAGAAACAGGGCTTTCATATAATATCAAATATTTAGCTATGAAACATAATTTAATATGAAAAAAATGGGAGAAAATAAGTTGGTTTTTTTTTTTAGTTCTACATGACATTTTAACGGTCAATGTCATAATACTGTTTGCTTTTACTGCAATAAAATACACATATTTGTATTCAGCAAAGTCTCACGTGTAAAACAGTACCCCTATGTACAGGTTTTATGGCGTTTTGGGAAGTTACAGGGTCAAATATAGCACGTTACATTTGAAATTGAAATTTGCCAGATTGGTTACGTTGCCTTTGGGACTTTATAGTAGCCCAGGAAGAAATTTACACCCATAATGGCATACCATTTGCAATAGTAGACAACCCAAGGTATTGCAAATGGGGTATGTCCAGTCTTTTTTAGTAGCCATTTGGTCACAAACACTGGCCAAAGTTAGCGTTAGTATTTGTTTGTGTGTGAAAAATGCAAAAAACGCCAATTTTGGCCAGTGTTTGTGACTAAGTGGCTACTAAAAAAGACTGGACATACCCCGTTTGCAATACCTTGGGTTGTCTACTATTGCAAATGGTATGCCATCATAGGGGTAATTTTCAATCTTGGGCTACCATAGGGTCTCAAAGGCAACCTAACCAATCTGGCGAATTTTAATGTGAAAAAAATGAAACGCAAGCCTTATATTTGACGCTGTAACTTTTGAAAACACCATAAAACCTGTACATGAGGGGTACTGTTGTACTCGGGAGACTTCGCTGAACACAAATATTTGTGTTTCAAAACAGTAAAAAGTATCGCAGCAATAATATCGTCCGTGTAAGTGCTGTTTGTGTGTGAAAAAATGCAAAAAACTTCACTTTTACTTTCGGCATGGGTTGTCAGGCAGGTCCCGCTAATTGTAATTAATTAAGATACCTAATTATGTAAAAATATTACTTAAATATATATGTAGAATTAATATATGTATATATATATATATATGTATATATATATATATATATATATATGTATATATCTATATAAAATGTTTAAAATATTTTTATTTATATATAGGTATATACGTATATATGTATATAGATATATATATTATTTTGTTCTACGTGTATTTTGATATTTATATAATTTCACAATACAGTTAGAACGAAATAACACACATCTATATATTTTTTAATTTATTTTTAATTATTTTTTTAATTTTATTTTTTAACGTATTTACATTTTTTATATTATATATAAATATATATAACAATAATTATATATATATATTTAATCAGTATCAGTCTACGTGTAATTTGATATTAATATATATATAATTATATATATATTAATAGTAAAATACACCTAGACAGTGTGTGTGTGTGTATGTATATGTGTATATATATATACTTAGATCATATATATATAATATATATATATGATCTAAGTATATATATATTTTTTTTTTTACACTTTATTTATTTTATTTCCAGCCAGCAGGGGGACCACCTGTCATTACAGGCAGTCCCCCTGCTGGCAATGCTGCAGCCAGCTACCCCTGGCCATGTGATTGTGGGGTCCTCGCAAGGACCTCACTCTCACATGGCCGGGGGGCTTCCAGGGGGTCGGACGTGCCGCGGGGGGCTCCCTGGGAGTCCCCCCAACCGCGATCACCGGCGTGGGATCGCCGGCGACCGGGTAAGTAGGAAAAGAACGGAGGGCGTACTATTACGCCCGGTGGCGTTTAGAGCCGCTTAGAATAGGGCATAATAGTACGCCCTCCGGTCTTAAGGGGTTAACTCTAAGAGGTAATTACTGCTGTTTCTTAAAAACTGCAATAATTACCTTTGCAGGGTTAAAGGACCTGAGACAGTGCACCCAGACCACATCAGTGAGCTGAAGTGGTCTGGGTGCCAATAGTGTCCCTTTAATGAAATTGTCAACTTGGTTGAAGAAGATTTAAGCTTCTTTTTGATTACTATTATTAATAATATACTTTGTTTATTTCCAAATATTGTTTTTGTTTATTTCCAAATATTGTGATTTTCAACTAATTCAACCATCAACATATTTATAATATTGCATTTGATTAATCTATACTTCTACCGTAATCCTTACTTACCATTTTTATTAATAAACAAAAACCACCAAAATAATACTATTGAATATGTACACTTTTTATTCAGTGTGTGTACGGCTTTGTAACTTCTTTGAAACTCATCATTACTTTTGGCCATGCAATCCATGGATCTCATTCAGAGGAAATATAAAGCTGTCACTACAATCATTCTTCTAAAGATACAAAAAGCAAAACATTAATCTATGCCACCTAATTTATGCTTCATGTATGTTTAACTTAAGAAATACGTACTAAAAAATAAAAATAAAAGATTAGGCTGGTTATCATCCCTATTTTATGTTATACCTTTTTCCACATATGAAATACAATTATAGTTTAGTAAAACAGCATTTTGCCCTTGACCTTCTTAAATGTCAGAAGTTTAGGAAATGATGAGGGCTTAGCAGCAGCCAACTAAGACTTTCCTAGTAGAGGGATTTTTTTTGACACAGCTTGCTGGTCAAGAATAATTGTTCCTTTGTGTGACAGCTGAATTCCTTGCTCAGTTTAAAGATCCACTGTAACAAAATGAGTCAGAGTCGAAAATGAAAACCATAGCAACAAAAGCTTGAAAAATAACCAATAGCTAAGTAGAAGAATTCTATTTTTTTCTTGGAATTAACAGGAGAACCTCTCATGATGATCTAGATCAGGGGTAGGCAACATGTTTGTAGCACGGTACCAAGATCTTAAAGCTCCTTGGCCTGCTGGCACAGAGAGCACGGACCCCACCTCTGAACTACTCTTAACTTAGGGAGAGGTTTGGTGCCTTGTATATTTCCTAACAGATGTGAAGTTTGACAGTTTTAACTCCATAATTCTATCATGCTTACTTTCTCTTATTTGTTGAAGACATTTCTCTGCATGCACATCTTCACAACGTGCTAATTTCAGAATTTTTAAAAAACATTTACAATCTGTATCAAAATCAAGAGTTGGACCAGCCGATATCTCATTTACATTGCTGTTAATTTCACTTGGCTCTCTCAGTTCTCACATGCCACTAGATCCTCTTCACAGATTACTTTTACCACTAAACTGGTTCACGTGTTGCAGGATAAAACTTACCAGGAAAGGTTAAAGGAACTTAACATGTATAGCTTGGAGGAAAGACTAGACGGGGGGATATGATAGAAACATTTAAATACATAAAGGGAATCAACACAGTAAAGGAGGAGGCCATATTTAAACAAGAAAAACAACCCCAACTAGAGGACATGGTCTTAAATTAGAGGGGCAAAGGTTTAAAAATAATATCAGGAAGTGTTACTTTACAGAGTGGGTAGTGGATGCATGGAATAGCCTTCTAGCTGAAGTGCTGGAGGTTAACACAGTTAAGGAGTTTAAGCATGCGTGGTTATGGGAAATAAATTGTTTTACCTATGAAATGGTTCTCATCTGCTGTCACATTCTATGTTTCTATATCCCTAGAGCTGAGTTCTTTTTTTAAGTGTCTGGCACTGGAGGGAATATTCATTTCCTCTGCCTGAGGATTTGCTAAGCACTGCATGCTGCAGTACACATTTAAACTGCATGAATGCAATTCGGAGCAATGATATGTAATTTCTATAGCCTGGGCAAATGTAAAACCTCTAACACTGCATGAGTTAAAGTTATCACGTGTAGAGTTTATATTTTACTGATATATGTCATTTTGTAGCATGTCTGCGAGAGCAGCAAATGACAGCCTCATGCTTTGATATTTATTCCCAAATATTCCCAAAACACTTTCAAACTTTGCCATGCATAATGAAGAATTCGTAACTGTCCTAAAAAATATGCAACCCCACAGCAGAAGCTTGACTGAGTAAGGGGACACTGTGTGCCAGTACTGATTCCAACTTCTAAAATGTTTTCCATGCTATAGGTTGAGTGAGGATAAGGTACGAAAGAATGGGGCCTTAAAGGAGCACTATAGTGCCACAAAACAAACTCGTTTTCCTGGCACTATAGGGTTATTAGGCCCCCCCAGGGCTCCCCTCCCACTGTACTGAAGGGGTTGAAACCCCTTCAGCCACTTACCTTAATCCAGCGCCGGACTCCCTTGGTGCTGGTGACCTCTCCTCCCACTGCCGACGTCCGCTCCGAATTCGCATGCGGGGCCAGACCCGCACACACATTCAAACCACCCATAGGAAAGCATTACTCAATGCTTTCCTATGGACGTCAGCGTGTCCTCAATGCGATTTTCGCACACGCGGAAGCGGCCTCTAGTGGCTGGATTAACCCTCAATGTAAACATAGCAGTTTCTCTGAAACTGCTATGTTTACAGCTGCAGGGTTAAAACTAGGGGGACCTGGCACCCAGACCACTTCATTGAGCTATAGTGGTCCTTTAAGGATGTGGTGAAGGGGCCTGAAACATATGAGTGATGAAACGATTTTAAAAATGTTAAACTTTTGATTAAAGAAAACTGCATTTAAGTTAAATCATTAAGTCAAATAAGTGCACAGCAGGTGGAGGGCAGAAGCTGCAGTAACAATGAACCCTCTGAAGTTACGATTTCACCCTGTGTTAAATTCCAAGCAGTTCTCACTTTAGTGACCAACCCCTATATATGTGTGTACATGTGTTTCACATGTATTGCTTAGGGAGTCAGTGACATCATGCACATGTCATAGTGAGTTACAGCATAATGACCAGAAACTGCACAAGCAGCTGGAATGGGGAGGTAAAGCTATTTGCAACAATATTAACTCACCCAAACAATGTACTCAAATAGGAAGCGCGTGTTAAATTAATATGTGGGCTATATTAACTTGCAGAGTAAAAAAAATTATATAGGTGGGGTAAGAGGTTTTGCCCAACTTTAAGCTAAAGTCTGTATTACTTACAGGATATGCCCAGGAGGAATTAATGGGTTATACAAAGCAGAACAAGATATGTTAATGAAACAGCCTGGAGGTACAGGAAGCACAGTGAGCAAAAAGAAATGTATTTTCAAATCTATAACAAATGGAAATGTGACAGATTGAAGGTGTTGAGCTACTGGAGGTGTATTGTAGTTGTAAACATGAAGTAAACTCATGAACCCCTCTCTGTCTTGCAGAAACATGCTAGAATTCTATAATTATTCATCTGTGCACCTCTGGCACACAACAACAACTGTATTAGCCTATATCTACTTTTTCACCGAATGAGACACTTCTAAACATTGTTTCCTTGGGCAATATTGTTAATATTGTGATGTCAGTATCAGACATCTATGACTTCATTAAATATACTTTTATGCCTACACCATGACCACAATGTCTCTAAATATAATCAGTCTATTTCACCAAACCACATAAAAAGATTAATCACGTGGATTATTATCCAATCAACAAAAACAAGTCACATTACGACAATGCCTGAACTGGAGACAGATCAGTAATAGATCGTGAGAACAGATGAAAGGAAAGTTAAGTAAAAACCAGGACTCTGTGTGTATTGGGTGTTAGGTTTGTTGCTACCACATGGGAAATAAGCTTCTATAGCATTAAAAAAGTGCATTTTGTTTTTTTATTTTGAACAGAGAGCAAACCAGCTGATATGGACTTCATAGCCTCTTCAAAAATGCAGTCCACAACAGTGGGAGTGACAAAGGTTAGCCACTGCACTGTCCTATTCTAATGTATTATGCTAATGACAGAATAGCAAATAAACATATGTAACAGTGTGTTGTGTGATCATTTTGAATTTCAAATGATCTTCTAAACCGTTGTAACAACAAAAAATAAAGTTTTGTACACATTTAGCAGAGTAGCATGGTGAGTAAATCTTTTAAAGATATTTGGAGACTACATTTTTTTTTTCAATAATGCTGAGCCTGAGTCTGGATAAGAATAATGGGATATGTACACAAACATTTACAGTGCCAATGCTAGTCATTGATGTGGCCTATATGCCTCTTGTTTGTGGGCCAACATTTGTATTGATTTGTGAGTGCCCCTTTGTTCCTATTCATAACTTTATAATATCCATTCACTGGATATTAAATCCTCTCCCAAGGTTAAAATAACTAGGTCCTTCAAAAAATTTAATCTTGAATCCTTTCTCAATGACATCAAGAACCTCCCATGGCACAGATTAAACATTATCCCAGATCTAGACTGTGCTGTTGAATTCTTTCAGTCTGAACTCTGAATTTGGAATTTGCATGCCCCGCTGCGCAAGGTGAGGTTAAAAGGAGCACATATGAACTGGATCACAGCTGACCTCATCCAAATGTACCAGTTTCGGGATTCTTTGTGGTCAAAGTTTAAGCATACTGGCTCAATGAATGATCACTGTGCATATAGACAATGGCGAAATATATGCACAAAACAGCCAAAATTGGCCAAGGCCCAATATTTCTATGAAAATCTGAACAATAACATCTCAAACCCTAGAAACTTTTGGAAAGTCATAAATAAACTACAAACTCCCCCAATCCACTCCCAATCCTCCACGGTCATAGTGGGTAACCAAACCCTGCAACTTCCCTTAGATGTAGCAAATGCCTTTAACAATTATTTTGTCAGATGCTCTACTGCCCTGATTGCCAAGCTAATAAATGATACGCATCCTGAAACTTCTAATGTGGATCAGGTCACACTAAATTTGGCCCAATATAGACAAGTTTATTTTTAGACCTGTACCTATTAGTGTCATTAAAAACATCTTAATAATCTAAAAATGAAAAACCAGTCCGGACCCGATCAAATGCCAGCAATGCTGTTGAAGCTCAGTGCGCCGGCAATTGCTAAACCCGTCTCAACTCTAATTAACGAATCCTTGGTGTCTAGATACATACCCAAACTTTGGAAGACTGCAAGAGTAGTGCCTATCCATAAAAGTGGTGACACTACTTTGGTTTCTAACTATCATTGCTCCCGGTATTGTCAAAAATCTTAGAAAAATTTGTCCATACGCAACTTTGTGATTACTACCAACAATTTAACTATCTGACCCCTGATCAATCGGGCTTTTGCCAGAATCACTCCACTACAACTGCCCTCTAAAAAGTATGCAATGACATCCAAACTGGTATGGAACAAGGAGCCCTAACTGGAGCTATTTTCCATTCTACTCCACAAACTCAAAAACTCAGGTATTGATGATCGTTCGCTAACCTGGTTTCGATCGTATGTATTGGATCGCTCGCAATATGTGTCCATTTCTGACAGCGACTGCCTCCCTCTCCCAGTCACGTGTTGTGTTCCCCAGGGTTCCATTCTCGGCCCCCTACTATTTACATTATTTATGAATGATCTGCCTAATGTCTGCAAATCCTCAAATGTACACATGTACGCAGATGACACTGTAATCTATGCGAGCAAATCCGATCTACCGCAACTTGAGGCTGTGCTCCAAGACCAGTTTAAAGAGGTAGAAAGGTGGATTGCAAAAAACAAACTCTTCCTGAACACTGACAAAACTGTCACAATGATCTTTGGAACAGTAACTAAATTACACAAATTACACAATTCCCACCTATCCATCAAAACAAATTCAAATGGCACACTGACCGCAGTCCACTCTTTTAAATACTTGGGTATGTTGTTAGACCCCAATCTATCTTTTGGCCTCCACATAGAAAAGCTTGCATCTAAACTTTATCCAAAACTAGGTACCCTGTACAGAAACAAATCCTGCCTAAGACCTACAGTAAAGGAAAAGATTGTACAGCAAATGCCGATGCCAATCATTGATTATGGGGATGTAGTATATGCATCTGCATCGCAATCCCACATTAATAAACTGAATACATTGTATAACTCGTTCTGCCGATTTGTGCTACAATGTAATTACAGGACCCACCATTGTGACATGCTAAAAGAATTAAACTGGCTGTCGCTGGAATCCAGACGCACCCTTCATCTTTCCAGCTTGTGTTTAAGAGCTTTTCTGGGAAACTCCCACCCTACCTGAACAAAATGCTTTCCCCGGCTGTTCCCACTTCCTATAAGCTCCGATCCAGTACCCACACTTTACTTAGTCTACCTCAATACAAAAAGAAAACGGCCTGATCCTCCTTCTCCTACAGAGCACCGCAGTTGTGGAACGACCTCCCGCACAATTTAAAATCATCCCTAAGCCTAAAGTCCTTTAAGAGATCCCTCTCTACATACCTCAAAACAGAATGCACCTGTCATGGTTGATTATATATTTCCTACCTGTTCTATGTTAAATTTTGTATTTATTGTGTATTAATATTGTTTTTGTATTTTATTGTACCCTAATGTAACAATGCAATGATTTGTGGACCCAGGACATACTTGAAAACAAGAGAAATCTCAATGTATCTTTCCTGGTAAAATAATATATAAATAAATATTTTATAAATAAAAATATTCATAATTTCTGATGTATGGTTTCATTATAAATAACTGAAAAGAAAAATGAAGGGTGCTGCGTCACCTTTAAATGGGTCTGACTGAATTCTCAGTCTAGCACTGTACACATATGTTTGAGAACTGTAATTTAGTGGCACACCTAATATTTATGGTGAACAAGGTAACTTTGCTTTCATATACAATAACTAGTATGTTTCTTTTGCAATTCTAAAAATATCTGAAACACTTCAAACTCTGGGACCACTTAACTTCTACGAACGGCTGTGCTCGGCGGACACGGCAAACAAGGGACTCATCACAATACTTTACTCTCACCTTTGTGCTGAGAATAAGGAATGGGGTAGGTTGACATATGCGGACCAGTGGGAGGCGGACCTGGGAGAGGCATTGGAGGGCATCGAATGGCAGGAGATTTGAGAAGCAAATAAAAATGTTTTATATGTGTAACACTTCAGGAACAGGCATGGAAGACCATGTTCAGGTGGTATACTACGCCCATTAAGCTGTTTAGGATGCATAAAATGGATACGGATAGCTGTTGGAGGGGATGCGGAGCTAAGGGAACATATCTCCACTAGAGATGTCGCGAACTGTCCGCCGGCGAACAATAGCGTGTTCGCGTTGGGCGAACATATCCGATTTCCGGTCCGCCCCCTATACGTCATCATTGAGTAAACTTTGACCCGGAACCTCACAGCCAGCAGACACATTCCACCCAATCAGCAGCAGACCCTCCCTCCCAGGAAGTGTCTGCTGACTGTGAGGTTCCGGGTCAAAGTTTACTCAATGATGACGTATAGGGGGCGGACCGGAAATCGGATATGTTCGCCCAACGCGAACACGCTATTGTTCGCCAGCGGACAGTTCGTCGGACAGTTCGCGACATCTCTAATCTCCACATGCAGTGGGAATGCTTGAATATACTTGGCTTCTGGAAGTCGGTGGAGAATCTAATACAACAGATCTTTGATAGTCCCCTAAAACTGGACCCATGGGTGTACCTTTTACATAGATCACTAGAGGGATGGACCAGAAGATTACAAAAATTGGTAAATAAAGTTACATTAAGCGCAAGAAGAAAGATAGCGGCTGCTTAGCTGAGGTCAGAGGGCCCAAGGTTCTCGGGAGTAAGGTCTAGGATTAGAGAAAGCAAACTTATGGATGATCTGACAGCTAGGGTGCGGGGTACCTCAGCTTCCTTCCATAAGATATGGGAACCATGAGACAATAACATGGGGAGCACAGGAGAAGAGTAGGGGAGACCATGGAGAGAAGAGGGGACCTTTGGTGGAGTGGGCTGCGGTCTCTTGTGGACCATGTAGCCCACTGATGGATGGGAGTGGGGTTGCATAGCTTGCTGTTCTCCACCCCCCCCCATGCCCTTCTCCTTCTCTTTTTCCCCAATTCTTACTTTTTTTCCTCTTTCTCTTACATCTCTTTTGTTCTATCCTTGAACTCAAGGGATTAATCAGGCTGGTCAAGATCAGAACAGGAAGGATGAGTCCATAGAGAATTTAGAAGAACCTTTTTTTGATACAAAATGTTTTGTATGAAATGCCTGACAAAAAATGTAAAATACCCGGTAGGCAGCAGAAAGTAATGCACTGCCATAAGCAAATTGGTACTATATTCACGTTTTAGTAATGCAGAATATTTTGATGTATATTTCGGAATGAAGGCTTGTGCGTAAACCAGAATGTTATTTTTGCCCTGCTGTACATGCCGTGTGAAAAATAAAGAATTAAAAAAAGAAGAAGAAGTGAGGATGTATAATGGCAGCGTTATTAACGGTTAGAATTGTATAAACCACGACATACTCGCTTTGTATTGATGGAATATGAGAGCTTATTTACTTTCAAAATGTGTGGATAACCTGTTATTGCTGACCTTAATTTATTCCACATCATAAATAAAGAATTAAAAAAAATCCAAAAAATGTAATTAAAAAAATCAACCAACTCAAAGATAGAGGTCATTGGCCACTGAGTTTAATCTTTCGTCTGATATGATTCCACAAATTGACCTATGTTATTGAAGTATCTTTTTTAGTCATTGACACACAATCATAGAGCAATTAATATTTTTATAATTTTTGAGATGCAGGTTGTTGTTGCATGTCTCATTTTTACAGACAACATATCTTAACTATATTATGTTAATCTGTAGTCTCTGCCATTATTGTTTTCTGGTTTTTTTATTCACTGGGATTCAAGAGTGTGCATTCCATTCTAGGACTTACTTTAAAAAGTGGTTTTGACTATAACCCATCAGTGAATAGTTTACTTCATTAGTGCTTGCGCTAAGTATTATTTTGGGGTAGAGATAATAACAAACTTAAATGGCCCATTTCATTGTGCACAATTCTCAGTTTAATAAATACACCTATTAGTATACATACCTAACAGATATTTGTGTAAATAAAAAAATAAAAACTATTGTATGATCACAATCTACAATGTCTCTATGTGCCAGTTAGCCTAGATTTTGTGTTTTTTTCAAAGTTTACATGAAATCAGAGGAGTCAGAAGTCAGACCTTAAATTGCTAAACGTACTAAAAAAGAATGTATCATACCTGATTTAAACATCTCAGCCACTTTTCAAGGCACCAAAAACCACAGGAACAGCATCGGGACGTACACTTGGCACACGCATTGTCCTGTAAAACATATACAACTGTAAATTATGCAAATAATTTTATTTCAGCCCTACAGATACAAATACGACATGCCCGTGACACATATGGAACAGGCAATTTCTATCACACCCTTTCCTGTGATGCACAACTGTTTTTGAAGCAAAGATTGATGAACTGAATGTTTTTCTCACAAAGCAGAACATGTTGCTTTGGAAGGAAAACAAATGGTTGAACAGCTGCAGGAATCTGTGGAGCAATAACCTCAGTGAGCCTGCCAACAGGAAATAGCACTATCATTGCTTTTTACTATTTGCGAAATTCAAATGGTGCGCACACTTTTTAATTATTTGGAATTAAATTCATGTGAATGACCAAAACTGAGAAAATGTCATGATGATTACTTAAGACAAGAGTTTGGACTGAAATGTCAGTGTGACATGGGAAAAAAAAAATAGCTGGCACATCTCCTGTATAATGTGTTACTGCGTTTATAGCGGAGCATCATGGAAAATGTAGTCCACAACAGCTGTATTTCCAAATGTTAGCCATCACTGTGTGTGTATATTGCTTTAGGTCTCTATCAGCCACAATCATAATCTTCCATACCTGTTTAAAAGCTGTGAAATATTTCTCCCTTACCCATTCTGTAGGTCTGTGGTTTCATCACAACTACTGCACACTCCCACCCCCGCAGATCAAATCTCTGGTCACATCTCAAAGTGGATCAGTATATCCTATCCTAGTGATCAATTCTTCATGGTTATTATTCCTTCCCTTCCAAGATTCCCCGCTCTGGTACCCTCTTTACTCTTTAATATATCTGTCCCAGTAACAGAGACAGGCATTTGCAGGAGACGATTGGGTATCAGGCAGACACAGGTACCTGCTATCACTGATTATGAAAAAGGCCCATTGACATGGGTGCCCATTTAGCAATTATGGCCAAACACTCTGCACCAATGAGTCAATGTAGGTAAGCAACAATGATGTAACGGGATGATTTTCACAACAAATATATATTTATATATTATAGTTTTTACTGTAGCATCTATATAATTTTTAACAGTGTTTGTAACACAACTTTTTATAGAAGTGGTTTCTAACATATATTCTTTAACATAGAATGTGACGGCAGATAAGAACCATTCGGCCCATCTTGTCTGCTTGTCTCCAATTAAAACTCCAAAAAATCAGCTAAACGCGTTTCACTCTATGAGCTTCCTCAGTAGCTGCATAATAGCCTCAGGAATCCTTCTTTTTAAATGTTTGAAAGTCCATGTCGATCCTCCTCTTGGGGTCACATGGTGCTGCCACTTCCGTCAACCATTTACACCATTGGATACCCAATTATGTTACCACCAATGAACACCATGTAAATAAACATTATTGTTGATTGATAACACTGCTAGCAAATGAGGATCTTTCCACCACAGATGTCTTTCCTAGCACATAATATAGGAAGGAACCTGCTCGGATGATTGGCCAATTACGCACCATGTGACCCCAAGAGGAGGATCCACATGGACTTTCAAACATTTAAAAAAAAGAAGGATTCCTGAGGCTATTATGCAGCTACTGAGGAAGCTCATAGAGTGAAACGCGTTTAGCTGATTTTTTGGACTTTTAATTGGACTTCAATTGGAATTTTTTTTTTTTTCTAGCACATATTTATACTGTTTTTATTGTACTGTTAATAAATGTAATATTATTTTACATTCTAGTCCAAAGTCCTTTCTAGTCATCAGGAACTCCATTGAGGAGAGTGCTATCCCCCATAAAAAAGCACACTGTCTATCAACCTCAGAGCCGGGATTTCAGGGCTCTGGTGAAGGTACGCCTAACTATTTCCACCTTTTATATTAATATAGTATGTGCTATTCTACACAGCCATTTTTTTGTTCTCTTTCTCGTTGTATATTCCTGAAGTGATACTGCCTGGGATAAAGGGGTGTGTTTGCTGCCCAAAGAGCATAAAGGATTTATTTACGGAGCCAATACTGCATAGGCTCCTGTCCATGTGAGTGGTTTCAGTCATTTATTACCATCAATTGTCTATTTTTGGGAACCATCTGAACTATATTTCTTGTTTTTTTTTTCCTGTTTTCTTTTATATGTACATCCAAGCCTTAACCCCTTAAGGACCGAGGACGGTTCAGGACCGTCATCGGCATTTTTGCCTTGCCGACCGATGACGGTCCTGAACCGTCCTAACGGTCTGGGGGTACTTACCTGATCGCCGTCGTTCCCCCGGCGGCGATCAGTGTTCCTCCGGTTGTGGGGAGACTGCCTGCAGCCCAGACAGTCTCCCCACACAGATTAGGACCCCTGTGGCCATGTGATCGCTTAACACAGCGATCACATGGTCACAATAGGTGTCCATGTGTCTGCCTGCAGGGGGACTGTCTGTGCTGACAGGCAGTCTCCCTGCTTGTGTAAAATCAGGAAAAAAAAATAAAGTTAGTGTTAATTAAATTAAAATAATAATTATATATGTGTATATATGATATATAGACATATATTATATCTATATAATATATGTCTATATATCATATATATATAATGTCATACTAAGTGTATTTTTATATTAATATGTACTTATATTAATATAAAAATACACTTATAATTAAATTACACACGTATATATATAATATATATAATAACTATATATATTGTATATATATTATTATAAAATATAAATAATAAGTAATTTAAATTAAATAAAAAATTTTTTAAATAATAATAAAAAATTAAAAAAAAAATTATATAGCTATATGAAATTTTATTCTAACTGTATTTTAAAATTAATATATATATATTTATATCAAAATACACTTAGAATGAATTTGTATATATATATCTATGTATATAAAATAAATAAAAATAATAAGAAATATACATACGTCCATATACAAAATTACATAAATAATTATATAAATATACACATAGACTTCAAATATATAAATATGCATATATATTTAAATTCTACGTGCGTATTTATGTAATATTTTTACATAATTCAGTAATTTTATTGATTGCAATTTGAGGGACCTGCCTGCCAACCCAGGCCGAAATTCCAGAGAATTTAATTTGTTAGCACTGTATTTTACCCTGTAACGTTCTACGACACCCTAAAACCTGTACATGGGGGGTACTGTTTTACTCGGGAGACTTCGCTGAACACAAATATTAGTGATTCAAAACAGTAAAACATATCACAGCCATGATATTGTCAGTGAAAGTTACTTTTTTTTGCATTTTTCACACACAAACAGCAGTTTTACCGATGATATAATTGTTGTGATACGTTTTCCAGTTTTTAAACACTAATATTTGTGTTCAGCGATGTCTCCCGAGTAAAACAGTACCCCCCATGTACAGGTTTTATAGCATTTTTGAAAGTTACAAGGTCAAATATATGGGTCAAATATTTTACATTGAAAATGGCCAGGTTGGTTACGTTGCCTTTGAGAGCGTATGGTAGCACAGGAATGAGAATTACCCCCATGATGGCATACCATTTGCAAAAGAAGACAACCCAAGGTATTGCAAATGGGGTATGTCCAGTCTTTTTTAGTAACCACTTGGTCACAAACACTGGCCAAAATTAGCGTTCAATTTAGTTTTTTTACTTTTTCACACACAAACAAATATGAATGCTTACTTTGGCCAGTGTTTTCGACTAAGTGGCTACTAAAAAAGACTGGACATACCCTATATTGAATACCCTGGGTTGTCTACTTTAAAAAAAATATGTACATGTGGGGTGTTATTCAGAGATTTATGACAGATAATAGTGTTACAATGTCACTATTGATAAATTTAAAAATGTATGTTTTGAAACCGCAATATCCTACTTGTACCTATAGCCCTATAACATGCAAAAAAAAAGCAAAAAAGCACGTAAACACTAGGTATTTTTAAACTCAGGACAAAAATTTTGAATCTATTTAGCAGTTTTTTTCATTCGCTTTTGTAGATGAGTAAAAGATTTTTCAAGTAAAAGTCAAAAAACATGTATTTTTTTCAATTTTTCATCAGATTTTTTTATTTTTTTTAAATTAAAATACATGAGATTATACAAATAATGGTATGTAAAGAAAGCCCCTTTTGTCCTGAAAAAAACAATATA
Source organism: Pelobates cultripes (assembly GCA_933207985.1). Lineage (NCBI taxonomy): Eukaryota > Metazoa > Chordata > Amphibia > Anura > Pelobatidae > Pelobates > Pelobates cultripes. Next base: position 46,746,761 of record OW240919.1, read on the forward strand.
TAATTTGTATGGGAACCGTAAATGAGAAAGCTCGAAAATTACAGCCAAACACAAACACCACAAAAGTGTAAAAATATTCCTGGTCGCAAATGTACAACATCGCAAAAACAGTCCAGTCCTTAAGGGGTTAAAGGGACACTATAGTCACCTGAACAACTTTAGCTTAATGAAGCAGTTTTGGTGTATAGAACATGCCCCTGCAGCCTCACTGCTCAATCCTTTGCCATTTAGGAGTTAAATCCCTTTGTTTATGAACACCTCCCTGCATGTGATTTGCACAGTCTTCCATAAACACTTCCTGTAAAGAGAGCCCTATTTAGGCTTTCTTTATTGTAAGTTCTGTTTAATTAAGATTTTCTTATCCCCTGCTATGTTAATAGCTTGCTAGACCATGCAAGAGCCTCCTGTATGTGATTAAAGTTCAATTTAGAGATTGAGATACAATTATTTAAGGTAAATTACATCTGTTTTAAAGTGAAACCAGTTTTTTTTTTCATGCAGGCTCTGTCAATCATAGCCAGGGGAGGTGTGACTAGGGCTGCATAAACAGTAACAAAGTGATTTAACTCCTAAATGACAGTGAATTGAGCAGTGAGATTGCAGGGGAATGATCTATACACTAAAAACTGCTTTATTTAGCTAAAGTAATTTAGGTGACTATAGTGTTCCTTTAATATTCAAGATTGTCACTGTACTAAAGGGATGAGTGAATCCCTCCACTGCTTATAGCGCTCCACTTGTTTAGTATAATATTTATACCTCATTTTCTGTATATTTCTTTTTCCTGGAACTACAGGGTCTTTAGGTCCGCCCCACCCTCAGGGTCCCACTCCCGCTTAGCTGAAGGGGTTAAACACTTATCTTTCTCCAGCACCGGGCTCCCTCGGCGCTGGGGAACTCTCCTCCCTCTGCCGATGTCAGTGCCAAATGTGCATGCACAGCGCGCGCATTCAAAAAGTCCATAGGAAAGCATTTCTTAATGCTTTCCTATGGACGTCAGTGTCTTCTCACTGTAATTTTCACTGTGAGAAGCGCCTCTAGCGGCTGTCAGTGAGACAGCCACTAGAGTATTAGTATGGCATGATTTCCCTGAAGTAAACCCATGTTGTCTCGGTCTTGAAATCCATGTGATTTTAGATGTTCAACAATCCTATCCTTTAACATGGTTTCCATCACTTTCCCCACTACTAAAGTAAGGCTTAATGGCCTATAGTTGCCCGACTCCTCTCTACTACCTTTCTTGTGAATGGCTAATTTCCAATCTTCTGGGACTCCTCCTGTTAACAATGATTGGTTACATAAATCCATTAATGGTTTTGCTAGTACACCACTAATTTCTTTTAATAACTTCGGGTGTATCGCATCAGGCCCACTGACTTATTTGTCTCTACTTTTGACAGTTGAATAAGAACCTCTTCCTCTGTAAACTCACATGTAACAAATGACCCATTTGTCTTTTTTCTTAACTGAAGCACCTCTACCTCACTTTCATCTGTAAATACTGAACAAAAATATTCATTGAGGCAGTCAGCTAGACCTTTATCCTCTTCTATATACCTTCCTTCTTTTGTTTATAATCTATTTAATCCTTGTTTTCCTTTCCTTTTCTCGTTTATGTATCTAAAAAGAAAATGTATCCCCCTTTTTTACTGACTGTGCTGTTATCTCTTCTGTGTGTGCTTTGGAGGCTCTTATAACTTGCTTAGCCTCTTTCTGCCTAATCTTATAGATCTGTCTGTCTTCCTCACTTTTTTTATATTTACTAAATGATAGCTTTTTAGTTTTTTACTATTTTGGCCACTTCTGCAGAGTACCACAGTGGTTTCTTAATTTTTCTGCACTTCTTGACAAGCCTAATGGAATTTTCTGTTGCTTTCAGTAGTGCAACTTTTAAATAATCCAGTTTCTCCTGGACTCCATTTAAACGTCTCCAGTCTGACAAGGACTCCTTTATGCATATTCTAATTTAAGAAAAGATTGTTTTTCTAAAATCTAAAACTTTTGTTTTTATGTGGTGTGACTCAGTCACTGTTTCTATATTAAACCACACTGACTGATGATCACTGGATCCTAAACTTTCACCTACAGTAATACCTGATACTAAATCTCCATTTGTATACACTAAATCTAGTATTGCCTCCTTACGAGTTGGTTCCTCAACGACTTGTTTTAGAAATAATCCCAGTAGAGAGTTTAGAATATGTGTGCTTCTTTTGGTTTTCCAGTTCACATCCAGAAGATTATAGTCGCCCATGATAATAACTTCTTCATTGTCATTTTAGCCATTTCCTCAACTAGTAGATTATCTAACTCTTCTATTTGTCCAGGGGGCCTGTAAATCACAGCCCCCTTGGAGAAATAGTCCAGTATTATTTTTTAAGACAAAGGTAAATAATGAGAGAAAAAAACAGAAACTTGATGTATGGGACCCAACTTAGCCCATCTTGATGATGTGTATGGAGTAATCGCTAACATTACTTGTAACATAATCTAATAAAAGTGCATATGGTGATTTCTATGTTAGAAAATGAATGCCTACACTTCAATAATTTCAAAATAATCAGCTGTCATTTTCTTCATTATCAATAACTGTACAGTATATGTGTAAAACAGAGGTTGGCAGCAAATTTCCCATATGCTGTTTATCAGTGTAACCAAATATGCCACGGGGATGCTGGAAACATAATCACTACAGGTAGATGTGGTGCTTAGATTACTTCTTTATCAAACGAGAAGCTAAAATATTGCTTTTGTGAACATCTCGATCTCCAATGAATAATTTTAGATATGATTTTCCAATGATTTAATATGTTTGGATGAACTATTAAAATTATTTATCCAAATTTAAAATATTTTTCAAATTAATTTTAAACGTTTATCCAAAAATATTAAATTGAGACCCTTGTCAGATTAGAAAATAATTATTTATTTAGTAGCAAGATTATTCATGAGAAATGTGTCACAAGCAGATAAGGCCAAAAGGTAAAATGATTATCTACATACAAAACCTCATTCCATTACTAATTCATACTTTCCTTGGGCTAAGTTACATAATGCCATGGAAGACATAAAAATACCGCTGTTGCTCAGTTACTCATACATCTAATTTAGGATGAAAGCTAGATTGAAACAATTTATATTGGTCTGTATAGAGTCATAGAGTCCTTATGCAGCAAATAAATCAATTCTTTAAAAAAAATAACTCTTTGCATTATTCCAAATACTGAGAAGTTTGCCTGCAGAACTGAGGGTAAGGCAGGACAGACAGTAATGCCATGCATGTGACTTATTGCCAAACACCATTGGGTGTGGGTCCACCTGGCAAAAGAGGGAGGTTTTAGCGGTATGGCAGTCTGTACATTTACACGCCAGGCAGCCACACTGGCCAGCTTAACACAGGGAAGCCTTGTGCAAAATGCTGCTGAAATTTTGTTACCTAGGCTAAATGCTCTTAATATAGTTTGCATAGCACAAGCACATCTCATGTGCCAAAGAAGTGGCACATCAGATAACAAAATCAGAAGGGTGGGACCGAAAACAAAAACCAGCACTGTCCTGCCAAATACAGGATGGTTGGAAGATATGCTTTGTACATAAATTCTGTTAATTTATTGCGCATCATATTCTTTGGAATTTCTTTATTAAACAGAGAAATATGATGCACTGGGTTTAAATGGTTTCAGTAACATATCAAAAAAATATTTAAAAAAAGTTCTTTGGGCATGGATACAAATTATGTTTTTTCAGCTTCTTTTGTATACACCTCTTTTATACTATTCGCCCAAAACAGAACTTCTGGTCTTTCCTCTCTCAAGTGTGGCTACTTCCATGTCGGTCTCCCTCCAAGTCAATGGCGCCACCATCACCTCTACTTCCCAGGCTCGCTGCCTGGGTGTTCTCTTTGACTCCGACCTTTCCTTCACCCCTCATGTCCAGTCGATCGCCAAATCCTGCAGCTTCCATCTCAAAAACATAGCTTGCATCCACCCTAATTCAACACCAGACGCAACTAAGGTACTGGTCCATGCCGCTGTTCTTTCTCGCCTTGACTACTGCAACCCCCTTCTCAGTGGTCTTACGTATTCCCAGATTGCACGGCTGCAATCTATAATGAATGTGGTGGCGAGGCCCATTTTCCTGTCCGCCCGCACTTCCCATGCCTCCCTCTCTGTCAGTCCCTACATTGGCTTCCAGTTAGATAAGGGCTCAATTTAGGTTTCTGGTGCTTGCTTACACGTCCCTAAATAATGCTGCTCCAACCTACCTATCCTCCCTAATACACAAATATGTCCCGTCGAGGCCCCTGTGCACTGTCGAAGACCTACGCCTACCCTTTGTCCGTATTCCCACATCTGATGCTCGCCTCCAAGACTTCTCCAGGGCTGCACCTTTTCTGTGGAACTCCCTTCTCTTCTGTTAGACTTTCACCCAGTCTGTACAAATTCAAAAATCTTTGAAAACACACTTCTTCAGGAAGCATATCATCTAAACTGTTAGCAGGTTTTCATTCCCCATCCCCCCATCACTTCTCTCCTGCAAATGCCTAAAATTAACCTACTAAGTTTTCAGTGATTACTTTGCTAGCAACCTATTTCATTACCCCTACTTTACTCTTTGTGTCACTATACTTTACTCCCTCTAGCATGTAAGCTCATTGAGCAGGGGCCTCAGCCCCTTTGTTCCTGTGCATCCATTTGTCTGGTTACAATTACGAGTCTGTTAGTCCACCCATTGTACAGCGCTACGGAATTTGCTGGCGCTATATAAATAAAATAATAATAATTTTAAGCACAATCTTGACAATCTAGTTAAAGGGACAATATAGGAACTCAAACCACTTCATCTCATTGAAGTGATCTGGGGTCTGTGTCCCTGTCACACTTAGTTCTGCAATGTAAAATATTGCAGTTTTAGAGAAATATTTACATTGCAGCACTAAGACAGCCTCTAGTGGCTAAGCTTTGTATTGGGGCAGCCAGTGTCTGGAATATCCCCGTAGGGAGATTGGGTCAATGCTTTCCTGTGGAGAGGGGCTAATGTGCTTGCTGTGCTTCCCGCGCATAAACATTAGCTGCGCTGACCCAGCACTGAGGGACATTAGCGTTGGAATCGGGTAAGTGTTACAAGGTTGTTGTTTTTTTTAACCCGGGAGTGGAGGTTTGCCAGAGGGAACTCTAGTGCTAGGAATACAGATTTGATCTGTAGCACAATAGTTTCGCAACAGTGCAAGCTCTCTGGCATACAACCATTCAAGATAGAGGGGATGAGGGTGCTAATCAGACTCCACGTATAAACATAAATTACACTAATCTCTAAATGTAGGGGTTTTTCTTCTCCATTTACATTATCCCCATTCTTCCCTTTTCTGCCCCCCCATGCTCCCATCACCTCTCCTATAGCTATCACTGATCTTTTCTACCTTCACATATGACACCCCACTTTACCTATCTTGTTCTATGTAAGCATGTTCTTCAGTAATGCCTAAACAAGCCCTGCTGTGACACATCCTTCTATTATTCTCCTTGTATGAATATGTTTTTACCCAGTGAAGGCATTTTTTTTGTAACTGAAGAAGTCCTGCTGTGACATATCCTGCTATTTTAAAATTCTGGTTGGGGAAATTGCTTATTTTTTTAATGGACTTATTCAGCAGTGATTCAGTCTACATCAGTGATAATATAATTTGATCTTCATTTATAAGCAATCATGATACAACAAACATTTTCTCAAGTCAAGACCTTAGGAAGGTATGTCTTAGGTAAAGTAATTCTGAGAAGTCATGTTGCCACAATTCACCCAGAATTCCGAGCTTGAAATGCAAATCCCCACAGACAGGCATCATGTTTCAAACTTCATCTTGCATTTCTCCTTGCACCCTTGCAATAGAGCCCTGTTTCAAACACAGCCTTTTAAACTAAAGCACAGGTTCTGATCAAAAAGTTCCAATGAACAAAAAAACAACCATGTTTTGGCCTTTTTGGTATGTAAAACAGTACTAACAGAGGTTCATAGCAGGCTTAACTCTCTTAAACATGTTGTAAATGGGTTAGTTATCGTTATCACATTTTAAAATATTTACATTTTAATAAAGGGGCTGTGTTATTAATATGATAAAAAGGTTTTTGTGTGTTTTCTAGATTTATATTAATAGATTTGAACTCTACAATCACATGCTAAATTCTACTTTTACTTTACCTGTATAAGGTACCTATACTGGATGTTCCATCAAGGGTGACACTGGCTTTTCTTATAATACTATATTGCTTTACTCATCTGTTTTTATTGGAAACAATGTTGTATGGGAACGTGAGTTAGCTTCTCATTATCGGTATCCATCTATTTAATCTGCATTCCTCTCATTTAACAAAATGTGCTAAACACATACTTTTCACATGTGGGAAGTTGCATGGATTCACTAAAAGGTATAATATAGGCAACAAAACAACTTTAGCTTAATGAAGCAGTTTTTGTGTATAGATCATGCCCCTGCAGACTCAGGGGAAACCTAATGCTCATGTGCTGCGAATGCCAAGCGCGTATTAGGCATTCCCCACAGGAAAGCATTGACTCAATGCTTTCCTGTGGGGTTTCGCAAGACGTGGAGGTCCTCAAGCACAGCCTAAGATTAACCAGCATTGTTAAACTCCATAAAGTGCCTCTAATGGCTGTCTGGTAGACAGTCGCTACAGGTAGTCTTAATCCTGCAATGTAAAGATTGCCTGAAATAGTCTCTCTAAAACTATTGTTTTTCATTGCAGGTTTAAGGGGATGAGGACACTGCACCCAGGCCACTTCAATGAGATGAAGTGGTCTGAGTGCCTATAGTGTCCCTTTAAACCTGTTTTTGCAAACAACTCACTATGTGTAACTTGAGTGTTGAATGATGTCAGTCATTAATCATGTTAAACAGCAGGGGAACTCAATTAAAGGGACAATAGGCCCCAAGTATATTTAATCTGCAGACTGTCAAAATAAAAACTGATATTTCTAATAAACAGCTTAGTTTCCATTTTGCAGGGTCAGAAAGTGTATGTGTCAAACTGGACGCAATGTAGAGAATCAGTAGACTGGACGGTGGCAGATCACACCAATGCCATGTTTCCTCAATATTTCTTTGTATGAAAAATCTTATTGGACAAACGTCAGGATTGAGGCGTTCACAGTAGAAGGATTAGGCTGCAGTAAGCGGTTTGTTCCAGTGCTGGAGTAAAGGTAGGTTTAATAGTTTTTTTAATTTAGTTTAATTCTTTAGGGGCTGATTAGAGTATTGAGGACTTTTCATTTTTTAAGGGCTCACTGGGGTTTTTGTCTTCGCTTAGACCACAGTGGTCATGCTATTCTCTGCAAGCAAAGCTGCTGGGAGTTGCAAAGAGATATGAATGATGAAGGTGATAATTCAAAGCAGAGATATGGTAATAAGAATGAACCAATCAGTGGACTGGAATAGCACACTGTATGCTGGTAACAAGGAACCCAGTTTGTATCCTATCTATGCCAGGACTTATCTGCTACTTAGAATGAACCAACCAGGGACTGGATTAGCACACTGCATATTTTGGTAACAAAAAAAAACAAAACAACACACCAAACAGGTTTGTATACCATCTGTGCCAGAACTCACGAAAGGCTTTAGCACTCCATCTGAAACCATAAAACAATACTGCTTCTTGTCAGACCTGAATGAAGATGCCAATGGCATGCACAACTCTTGACAACGTGATACATTAGGAAACTATCGTCATGATACATAATGAAAATAAAGTTTTTGGTCAGGTACAACACAGAAGGCTAAATGGGCAAAAGGTTGCCTTATATGTTTCACACCAATAAACGCTTAACTATAAGCAACTGAGTAAAGATCTATCTGTGTGAAACAAACACTTTTGATCATCTTCCCCGTCTGTATTGTACCTAGCCGAGGACTGATCAATAGCTTCTTCATGTATAATATCACCTGGAGTGTGGCATATCACAGCAGGCCCCCCAAAAATTGTAAAACTGTTTCCACGTTCTTTACAGGTTTTAACTATTAGAGAGGTCTTATGTGTGTGTTTATTTGCAGAGACTGCAAAGAAAAAAGTGATTGATCTGCTGTAATGAAAAAATGTTACTATACATCATAAACCTGGTAAATATTATAAAGTGTACAGTAGATTTAATATGTATGTGCTACACAGGAAACGAAAATAACTAGTAAAATCTAGTTCTCTTTTTACTACAGTCAGAGGAAATATCACACTGATTATTTGATAAAACAGAATTTTCTCTATTTCCTGAAAGATATGAATGTTCAGACACATTTGAGTTAGGAATATCCCAAATCCCAGAGGATTTGTTTTCAACTTTTACAACATCTAAAAATAACACTGGATACTGCTTTTCAAACAGATAAAGAAACGTCCGGCACAAGCAGACCCAATGCACGGATTCAGCTTTGAAATTTTTGTTTAAAGTATGCTGTTTTGGTGGCTATTTTTACATGGCTGTCCATTCGGATTGCCACGTAGCAGTTCTTGGACTTGTAGCAAATCTGATTTCTTTAACAGTTAAATCCATCCTTTAGAGCAACCAAGGTGCTACATGTTCCAGTAACTGAAGCAAGAAGATAAAAAAATAATAAAAAAAAAATAAAACTATTGAGGAATCCCACATGTAATTATTTTGCCCATGCCCACATTTTTGTTATACATAACCTAGCAAAGATGTTATCGCACAAATCATTCATAAAACACTCAAATGTTTTACACTGCATGCAGTGTTAATTTTGTCGACAACCAATTTTAGTCATTTTTGAGATTTAGTCGACTAAAACTAGACTAAAACTAAAATAATTCAGATGACTAAAATATGACTAAAACTAGAATGGCTTTTTAGTCAAAAGACTAAGACTAAAACTAAATTGAAATGTGCCATCAAATTTAACACTGATTGATTGAATAGTAATCCAGAAGTGTGTACTCTAAGCATAGTAATTACTACAGTAGAGGTTGCAGTACCAGGAGCGGACCCATAGTTTTGTGTCAAACATTTTTTGAGTGGTTTGACTATAACTGAGGGCCCTATTGGCAAGTGTGTCCAGGCCCCTCAATGGAGATATTGCTAAAGCTGAACTTTCAGTTCAGTATTAAAAATATCAGTTCAGTAACTTAATGAGTGAAAGTGTCAGCCGCCATAATGCATTACTACCTCCTCTGTCACTAACAGAGTCATCATCCTTAAGGCATTGACGGAGAATGGCTTACCCTTTGCTTTAGCAATTGAGAGATATATAACAAAATCATTCTGGGTATTCTCAGAAGAGTTAGCAAGAAGGATCCTGCAATCGCTGTCCCAAGATAATACCAAACCAGAAGACACATTGATGACAGTATTGGGTGCCGAACATTCTTTTTATCTCTGAAAATGAAAAGAAAATATAATGCTACAAAAAGCAAAATTACACCTGTATCATGTAGTAAATTTCTTAAAGAAAAATTACCATTTAGACAACTTTCTTAGGCTTTGGATAGACTTAGTGCTTGTGAAATACAGATTGTCTGTTAGATATAACACACATTATCATAAAATAGGATTTCATGGCAATGGGCTTCTAAGTGCAAATAAGTGCTCTTCCTCTGCAAACAGCACTTCGATTTGGGAACCTAATACGAATTCACAATGAGCGCTGCACACACATTAGGCCTACCCCATAGAAAAGCATTTAATCAATGCTTACTTATGGAGCTTGTCAAAATGCTGAACATCATTATTCAAAGCGTGAGGACATCCATCTTCGTTTCACAGAGTTAAACTCTATGAAACTGCAAGTGGGACTTTTAGTAAACAGCCACTAGAGGCAGTCTTAACCCTGCAAAGTAAACAATGCAGTTTCTATAAAACTTTAAGAAGACAGGACACTGCACACAGACCACTTGAATTTATAGTTTTCCATAAAAACCAAAATCAAAACACAGTTACACTATGATGTACTTCATTTGCAAGAAAGAAAAAAAAACAGCAGAAGTTTATGGTTTACTTACAGATCTCACATAAAGGGTTATTCACTAAAGTGGAAATTGCTGGGAATTCAAATTGAATTTAAGATCAAAATAGCCAAGCTGAAAATAGAACAGAATTAAATATTTTCACTAATTTGGCTATTTTAACCTAAATGTTGAAGTTCAGTTTGAATTGCATGCATGTCTCACTTTAGTGAAAAAGCCAGATTTACTTCCAGTAGCCTCAAATATGTGTCACAGACATAGCAGTGAAAAGTTCTGTTCATGACAAATGAAACTCAGGGACATATTTTTGCCTGGGCCAATTAGCCCAGGGCCTAGTGATGCAGTACAAGTAGATATTTACAAGTCATTCAGTGACTGCAGGGTTACTTGAGCCTCCACTTCTCACTGGTGGTGCGGAGTCTGCTGACAAAAGTTGAACATGAGGTAAGGGATGCTTGATCATTGTGTCTATGTGACTAATCAAAGTATGTGCAGTGTGTATGTATATGGGTCTATACATGTATGAATCAGATTGTGTCTATGTGACTACAGATGTGATTATGTGCTTATATATGTAAAAATAAAAAAATACATTTATGAGAAGAAACACTAGGAGGGTGCAGCCTAACATAATATTTCTGAAATGCTTTAGGTGTTTGGAGTTTTCCTTTAAAGCACTCACTTCAGTCAGATACATGTTTAGAGATATTTTAGCTTATCTTTTACAATTAAAAATATATGCACCAAATATATGGAGTGCAAAATCATGCTAAAACTTAAAGGGTCAGGGACACAAACATAGAAAGTGACGGCAGATAAGAACCATTCGGCCCATCTAGTCTGCCCAATTTTTTTAAAATACTTTCATTGTTCCTTGGCCTTATCTTATAGCTAGGATAGTCTTATGCCTATCCCACGTGTGCTTAAACTCCATAACTGTGTTAACTTCTCCCACTTCAGCTGGAAGGCTATTCCATGCATCCACTACCCTCTCAGTAAAGTAATACTTCCTGATATTATTTTTAAACTTTTGCCCCTCTAATTTATGACTATGTCCTCTTGTTGTGGTAGTTTTTCTTCTTTTAAATATAGTCTCCTCCTTTACTGTGTTGATTCCCTTTATGTATTTAAATGCTTCTATCATATTCCCCCTGTCCTGTCTTTCCTCCAAGATATACATGTTATGATCCTTTAACCTTTCCTTGTAAGTTTTATCCTGCAATCCATGAACCAGTTTAGTAGCCCTTCTCTGAACTCTCGCTAAAGTATCAATATCCTTCTGGAGATACGCTTTCCAGTACTGCGTACAGTACTCAAAGGGAGGTCTAACCAGTGAGGTCTCACAAACATTCCTGACCCTATACTAAAAAAAAATCCAGTTTGCTGGTGCTGGCACTGTCCCTGATCTACCTTCTTGGCTGACACATCAGAAGTGTTGATCAAAAGTCAATCGCAATACTTTCCCAAGCAGCATCTCCTCAAACAATCAATGCATCTCTATGACGAAAGTTCAATGCCTCCATGCAGAGGGTGGAGACACTGATGTCAGTGCTGCAAACTGTGCAGCACTGCCCCAGGAAGCATCTCTAGTAGCCATCTGAGGAGTGGTCAGTGGTTGTAATGTAAACACTGCTAAACAGTGTTTAGTGCAAAAAGTCTGCAAGGACTGACTATACTCACCAGAAGAAACACATTACATAATCTGTAGTTGTTCTGGTGACTATTAGTGATGTCCCGAACGGTTCGCCGCGGACTCCAGTCAGCAGACACATTCCAGCCAATCAGCAGCAGACCCTCCCTCCCAGACCCTCATACCTCCTGGACAGCTCACTAAGAATGCAGCTTCAAAATGGATGCTGCCCAGGAGGTGGGAGGGTCTGGGAGGGAGGGTCTGCTGCTGATTGGCTGGAATGTGTCTGCTTACTGGAGTCCGCAGCGAACCGTTCGTGGCGAACCGTGGTGAACGATTCGGGACATCACTAGTGACTATAGTGTCCCTTTAATAGTCTGCAAAAGCATATGTTTGCCTATAGCCTATCTGCAAATACTATGTGTGTACTTCAATAGTAAATTAAATTGTTTTGCTCACTTACCTCTGTAAATACCAAGTAACAGTCACTCCAGCAATAACCATTTGCTGACAGGCAAGAAAAAATTCACTTGTCCATATAAGACCAATTAAATGGTACCACCACATATACCGAATCCCAGAAAGTGATTTGTATTCCACTTGTCCCTCAAATAAGACACGGGCACTACCTAAGGAAAGGATCATCCAGCTTAGAAGGCTGCACAGTAGGTAGCATTTTCTAAAAACTTCACTGATAATCATTCACATTATGAAAGGGGAAACATCACTTGTCCAGAAACTAAACCATTGGATAGGTCTTTAGAAATCACTAACAAGTTGGGTTAACCTTTTCATGTGATGCTCTATTTTCTCAAAATTTATATTTATATTATATACATACATACATACACACACACACACACACACACACACACACACACACACACACACACACACACATTTTTTTTGCAAATTATATCACAATCCAGTTCAGGCACAGACAGGGGGCACATTTCATTGGAGCAGGAGATATAGAAACATTGTTTCTCCTCCACTCTCTCTATGCTGACTGACAGGCACAAGGGGCTCAATGATCCACAGTGATCCACGATGGTGGCACTCATTTCCAGACTTGATGTTTAGCAGTCTTGGGATGTGACAGATCCCATTCAAGTTCTTTGGAAAGTCAGTTACATAGAACACTACAGAAATGTAAAGGAAATACACCATGACTATACTGCCACCGTGTGGTAGAAAACAGCATTGATGCAATCATTATAGTGAGTTTTCATCTTGGGCAGTAATGGGTATTATAAGAATTGCATTACCCATAATGTTTAACTAGGTTCTGCTGTGTCAATGCGATTCATAATGGATTTAAAGAGACACTCTTAAACATCCAAACTACAACAGCTTAATGTAGTGGTTTTGTTGTAAAGTGCCTGTTTCTCTACCATTTAATTTTAAACACTGCCTTTTTAAAAATAGTCTAAATTTTTTTTAAAAGTCTGTAGCTTAACTGTCATTATAAAAGCAGTTGTAGAGTCGATGAAGATGGATGCAAACAGAGCCCTTTCACAGACATTCAGAGACAAAATTGATCAAATAAGAGTCTGATTTGTCATATATCTCTGCATCTCAAGGTTGTTACAAATATGGAATAGTAATAGACTCCCAAAGAACATCGGTAATTTAAAACTGTTGGAGCTAGCACAAATCCAATTAAGGGCTAATGACAGTACACTTTCTACAAATCTTTTTCCTTAATACGGATATCTCAGTTGGCACATTATTTATTTTACAAGTGTAAAAAAAAAAAGAAAGATTTGCCACTACCATATTTTTTCCTTACCCTACGAGAATAAGGAAATTCAAATGTTTAACTTACCTGAAGTCCCCAAACCAAGGAGCACTGCCACCCAAAACACCCAGTAGAAAATAAGGATGATGAATGTCCAAAGTGGCTGCAGAATGAGGAGTGGAACACAGCTAATAAATTTGCTTGCAACTTCAAAGAGCTGTATGGTCATACTGATCCGTTTCTTTAGTATAAATATTAAACTCAGCAGAACGACCTACAAATAGAAGAAGAAGAATGGCAGAAGCCTTCAATTTATAAAAAAGAGCATTTCAGACTCGAAACTATTATAAGAGGATATTCCACTAAAATGAGCAGTGCAGGAACAATCAGTTTAGATCATTCATAACCTCTTATCCTGCCATATATTGATAAGTAAAAATGAACAAAAGAATGCAATTCACACTCATTTTACTTGCAGCATCATATTCATATAAAAAGAGAGAGAGATAAGACAGTGAATGGATACAGTCAGCACGCAAGGTTGCAGAAGCATGTGTTGCTGTACAGACCTTATACAACACTGGGCAGTTAACTTAAATGGTTACACATTATTTAGGAAGGATAGAAAAAAACAGGAAAGGTGGTGGGGTATGTTTGTATGTCAACCATAAGTTAAAGCCAGATCTTAAGCAAGTGGAAAGTGATGGGGGACATGTGGAAGCTATAGGTAGATATTTACTCGGGACAAAAGAAGGGCAATCATGTATTGGCTGGGATATATTATAAACCCCCTTAAGGAAAGTGGTAAAACTGCACATCTGGGTAACATGTTCATTACTGGAGATTTTAATCACGTGGGCATAAATTGGGGGTAGAGGGACCAGTATTTAAGCAAGGCTTTTTAACGTGTTAAAGGACACCTTCATGTCACAACTGGTAGAAGCACTAACTAGAAATGATACTTGTGTGGGTCTGGTTATAACAAACAATGTTCATTATTATTATTATTATTATTTTCATTTATATAGCGTCAACAGATTCCGTAGTGCTTTACAATATTATAAAAGGGGGAGATTTAACAATAAATAAGACAATTACAAAAAAACTTACAGGAATGATAAGAGGGCCCTGCTCAAACGAGCTTACAGTCTAAAGGGGTAGGGCAAAAAACACAATCAAAAAGGGTGGGAGTGTTTCTCCCTTTAGTAGAAAGCAAGGGACAGTATGTGTGGTAGAGGTTACTCTGGGAGGCCATAAACTTTTCTGAAGAGGTTTTAAGACACTTCTTAAAAGATTGAAGAATAGGGGAGAGTCTGATGGTGGTAGGCAGGTTATTCAATAGGATATAACATTCAAGTAGGGTAGCACTTGGGAAATAGTGATCACAATATGGTGTCTTTCGAAATAAACTAGAAAAAGCACATAGGGTATATTAAAACATATAATTTTAAAACAGCCAATTTCAATAAGATAATGGCAGCTTTACAACACACTGACTGGCATAAACTCTCTAGTGAAAGAAACAAATTGAAACCAATGCAGCCTGATGGGAAGGTAAACCAAGACATTCAAAAAAAGGAAAGGGCATTTAATTCAGACAAATCAGAGGCATCCTATATAAGACATGAGGAAGCCAATACTGCATGCAAAAAGGGAATTATAGTTGCGAAAATAGAAAATGAGAAACGGATAGCCAAAGAGAGCAAAATCAACCCCAACATGTTTTTGAAGTACATAAATTTAAAAAAAGTAAAACATGAGAGTGTACGTACACCTAAAAGAATGATGGTTGTGTTAGCCAATGAAGACCAGAAAAGGCAGAAATCTTTAATAACACTTTTTTCTCAGTTTACAGAAAGGATGAACTGATGACAAGAGATATGCAAATAATTGATGCAAAAAGCATGCCGAAAAATTGTGATTTGGTGACTGGAGACAAGGTGCTGCATTAACTTAAGAAAGTAAATGTAAACAAACCTCGGGGCCTTTCAGGAATTGTACGTGATTGGAGGAAGACAAATGTGGTTCCTATATTCAAAAAAAATGGTTCAAAATGTTTGCCTAGAAATTATAGACCTATGAGCTTACCCTCTGTGAATGGAAAAATTATTTTAAGGGTTATTAAGGGATAATATTCAGGAATTCATTAAGAAGATTGTTATTAGTAAAAATCAGCATGGTTGCATGAAACATAGGGCATGTCAAACTAACAATTGCATTCTACAAAGAAGTAAGTAGAAGTATAGCTCAGGGCATTGCAGTGTATGTGATCTACTTGGATTTTGCCAAAGTGTTCAGTTTGGTTCCACACAAAAGATAAGTGGTCAAACTAAAAGAAATTGGTATGAATATTGGTTTAAAGACAGTGTACTGAGAGATGTCAATAATGGTCATTTTTCAGGCTGGGCAAAAGTGGTAAGTGGAGTGTGTCCCTTATAGCTCTGTTCTGGGACAGCTTGTATTTAACATATTTATAAAATGATCTTGAAATAGGCATTAAAAAAGTCACGTGAAGTGATACAATGTGAGCAGGATATTACTTTGCTGCAAAGGGATTTAGATGGCAGATGACATTTAATGTACATAAATGCAAAGTTATGCACTTCTGGGTAAAGAATGCACAAGCAACTTAAAAACCTGAATGGTAGTGAATTAGGGATAACAATATAAGAAGAATTTAGGAATGGTTACAGACAACAAACTAGGCAAACATGTGCAATGTCAATTAGAAGTTGCTAAGACCAGTAATGTAGTTATGTATAAATAGGGGCATTAATTCCAAGGGTGAAAATATAATTTTGCCTATTTATAAATCAAAGGTAAGACCACATCTTGAATATGCTGTGCAATTTTGGGCACCTGTTCTAAAGAAGGATATTATGGCACTATAAAAAGTAGGCAAACGGAATGGAACTTTTTGGTTTGAAAGAAGGTAAATCTGTTTAGTTTATAAAAAAAAATAAAAAAATAAAAAAAACAATGCCACAGAGGGGATATCATTAGACAAAACAATTTGGGCCCAATGCAAACCATTGTCTGGAAATCTGTTCAGAAACAGGACAATACATAGGATTAAGCATTTAGACTGGAACAAAGGAGAGTTAGTCTAAGGCAAATGAAAGCGTATTTTATATTAAATTTTTTTGCCTCAAGAGGTGCTTATGAGATAAGGGGTTAGAAGATGCTGGACATCCTCATCCTCATGTGAAACCACAGGAAGCACATTTAGTGGCTGTCTGGTAGGCAGCCACTAAAGACAGTCTGAGCACTCCAATGTAAACATTGCAGTTTCTTTAAAACTTTCTTTAAGTGCTAAGTGGCACCCAGACCACTTCAATGACATAACAAAATAGAAGTACCTGGATATTGAGACCCGGCATAATGAAAAAAAGATGATAAAAATAAACAAAGGGGGGGGGAGCCAAGCAACGGACCTGAATGGCCGCATGCCACACGAGCTCCGCAAAAAATAAGCATTCTGGGCCCGTAAACACAGTCCTATCCCAACGAAACCAGCACCAAACTGACCATAGGGCTGCTGCCGCTGACATGGGCCGGAAAAATAAAAAGCCCAAGCCCGACAACCCGCGGCAAACCCAGAGTATCGGCAACCTCTGGAAACATGCGCTCAGCGCCCAGGGCCCAAACATGGCCGCCTATAATGACTTTTGCTCAGACGTCTGAGATGACTTCACATCTGAGGTGGAAGCAGAGCATCCACCTGTTGGGATGGCACCTCTACAGACTTCCCCGCGACCAGACTCGTCTCCGGTGACCACTGATGTCATGAAGGAGCTACTGGCAGGGCTCCAACTCACAATACAGGCCAACATGGCCCAACTGCGCAAGGACCTACAGGATTTGACTGGACACCAGGGTACACTGGAGACTGACTCTCGGCAAAACAAGCAACAATTACAAAGCCTACAGCAAGCGGTGCAAGAGCTGAAGCAACAGCATCTTACCGATGAGCAGCGAATTGCAGCATTGGAGGATCAGAGGCGCAGCCTAAATGTCAAAGTCCGGGGAATCGGAGAGGAGTTACCGGAGTCCGAGCTACCACATGTGCTACGGAGACTCCTGCAGGCACTCCTACCTCCGAAGCAAGCCAGGCAAGTGCCCATAGAGAGGATGTTTCGGCTGCCACAAGCAGCCAAAGCCCTAGCAAGGGCCCCGCGAGACTTCCTGGTACGTTTTCAAAACCATGGGGACAAAACAGCAGTGATGCAAGCCACACGGAACCGCTCACCATACCCGTTCGAGAACATGCAGCTCTCCTTTTATGCCGATCTGTAAGGGTCCACTCTGGCACGGCGACGTTCGCTCAAGCCCTACACGGCTCTAATACGCCAGCACAATATCCAATACAACTGGAGAGGTTCGCGCACACTTCTGGTTCATCACGTGTCCACTGCTTTCAACATCCGGGACATACAGAGGGCGAAAGAATTACTACCTGCCCTGGGACTGCCCATAGCCCCCATGCCCCTCGTAGAAACGAGCACCACACCAGCGCACTCATCCACCTGGAACCCTACAAGGGTGGTCCAGTTCATTCCCAGACAGGCCAAAACAGTGGCTAATGCAGCAGCCAAAACCTGAAGCGACCACAATACCAACCTGCTCCCAGACCACCGGTTCTCAGCAGAACCATTCCTCTCACTGACTGAATTCGCATGCATGTTAAAATGTTCTTAAAGTTGTCGACATTTACAGGGGCTCCTTGTTATGGGGTACCCACACTGTTACTAAACACTTACGGCACCCCTAAGCCAAACATTTTACGGCTCCCTTAGGCTACCCCACCCCCTCACGTGTATTAATTTCATTGTATGCAAAAATGTAGCCAGCTTGTTCCACCATAATAACAAAAATGTGCAGTTTGTAAATGCCACATTTATATTTCTGGAGACTAATCTATGTGTGCTGTTGTGGCACTTGATACATGTTTATAATTTTTCATGCACAAAAAAATAAATACAAATAAACAAAGGAAGTGGAATGTGTGTGTGTGGGACAGGAATGGTATAATCATTTTAAAAAGGGGCATGAGGAGAGAAACTGAGAAAAAAATAAAATAAAATGACCTATCACTTTAAGCCCCATTATGGCTCAACTCTGTCTTTATTACAATTATGTTAATTTTTAAAACACTATCTCTGGAATATTGTTAGATCCAAAAACTATCTCTGGAATTTGTTCAATCATAAAATACTATAACCTGAGTGCTATTAAGCCCTGTATGTCCAGTAGCAGGCAGGGATGTGTCTACCGTGAGGCAAACAAGGCATTTGCCTTGGGCGGTAATTTCCAGGAGGCGGCAAAAAAGTTGCTCCCAATTGCCCAGGCAAATTTGTTTGCCTCGTTTTATGGGAGCCCAAGAGCTGGCCGACTGGCCCCCTTTGGGCTCCCCCGGGACAGGCGGCCAGTTATTTCCCGGGCGGGTTGCGAGGGAGCACTTTACCCTGAGCTTTTTCTGCTCAGCTCCTTTGCGCGACCCGCAGTAATGCCGGGAGCAGGAATATGACATCATATTCCGGCTCCCGGTATCACTCTGCGGCGTGCGAGGGAGCTGAGCAGAGAGAGCTCAGGAGAAAGTGCTCCCTGGCCGCCCGTCCGCCTCCCTGCCCAGCAGCCCCACTGGACCCCAGTTGAAAAATCCACCCAGCTGTCCCAAAAGTAGGGAGGCTGGGTGGATTTCATATATTTTTTTTTTTAATTATAATAATAATTGTGAGTGGGGGAAATGTGTGTGTGTGTGTGTCAGTGAATGTGAGTGTGTGTCAGTGAATGTGAGTGTCTGTCAGTGAGTGTGTGTCAGTGAATTTGAGTGAGTGTGTGTGTCTGTCAGTGAGTGTGTGTGTTTCAGTGAATGTGTGTGTCAGTGATTTGAGTTTGTGTGTCGGTCAGTGAGTGCGTGCGTCTGGCAGTGAGTGCGTGCGTCTGGCAGTGAGTGCGTGCGTCTGGCAGTGAGTGCGTGCGTCTGTCAGTGAGTGCGTGCGTCTGTCAGTGAGTGCGTGCGTCTGTCAGTGAGTGCGTGCGTCTGTCAGTGAGTGTGAGTGTGTGTCCGTGTAATAGTGTATGTCTGTCTATCAGTGTGTCAAATCAGTGAGTGTGTGTATGTCATTGTTTGTCAGTGTATATGAGAGTGTGTGTCTGTCAATGACTACGTCTGTCAGTGAGTGAGCGTCTGTCAGTCAAAGTGTGGCTATCAGTCAAAGTGCGGTGCCCGAGCACCGTCCTGCCTAGGGCAGCACAAATCCTAAATTCACCACTGGTAGCAGGTAGTAGTGAAACTATATTGGTGCAAATTTTAATCTTACCTTACATTTGCGAGCGTTTACACCCATAGATGAACAATGGTTTCTTTAGGTTGAGCAATATATTGTTTTATGATATAGCAGTAATAGATTTAGATTCCAAAAACACAAGAAAGAGAAATACTTACGGTTATGATTGTAGAAACTATTGAAAATACAAGTAATAACCTTGCATTCTCCTTTCCAGTTTCAAGTTGGTAACTTGGATCATTCTTATGATCATAATATAGCCACCAAAGGATTCCAGACACAACTAAAAAAAAAATAATAATAAAGTGTAGGTCAAACACGGGGTTTAAACAAATCTTGTAAATCCTTGTTATTGAATGTGTAAAGTGATTAACAAAATTACTACTTTCTGAATTATTTACATTACATTTTACGCATTACATATAGTGTTAATTTTTCTTAGGTCTGTCATACATCAACATATTAATCAAGTGTATACTGTATTGTATTCACTTTACTACACATAGTGTATATGAAAGAGAAAAACCTATGTGACACCCAGAGCCAGGCATAGCAATTTCTTGCTTGTAAATCCCTAGTCATTTAGCTTTAAAATACATTAAATTGTTGCAGCTTTTGTCATCATAATCTAGGACCCTTAGCCACAACTCTTCATTTTATATAAACTGATTGGCCCTCTGCTCTATGGTATGTACAGATCTCAGCCACAGTGACCAGCCTGAGCAGACCTGAAGGGACAGACACTGACATGCTGCATAGAGGGAAGGACAGCCCAGAAAAACACATAGTAAGTGTAATCATATATGTCACTATTTTTTTTTTATTTATATTTTTTTTTTACATTTCCCTAATGCAAGTACTTATACTGCCCCTGTAGTAGGGAAAGGTACACAATGTGCGTGTGAAGCTTCATATGCTTTAGCATAAGGTCCCACCCATCGGCTGACAGAGGAGCGCAACCCAGCGCCAAGGGACAATGGAGCTGGTATCGGGTAAGTAATCCATTCAGTGCCACTGCTTATACAATATTATTAAAATGTTTTAATCACAGTATGGAGATTATTAGAGATAGTTTAATTAACAACATACTTACATAGAAGTCCAAAAACAACCAGAGTAACAAACATGTGAACGAGTAGAGCGCTGATATATCGAAATGCTAAAACCATCAATATCGATAAAGCTGCAGAATGAAAATAACAGATTTAGAATTCATAATAAGTTAACAACAATTTATATGTATATATAAAACTACAAATGGAGATACAAGTAAAGTTATGTATAGCACTAATAAAAATAAACAATGGCTTGATAAAGGCACTCATTGTGTCAAAATGTTGCCTGTCATTTGGAATGGCTGAATAAAACAAACATTGTACCTGAAATTACAGAGTGCTGGAGTTTTAGGTCTCCTAAATATCTTTGGATCCTTGGAGCAGGGACCTTTACTCACAACACATGTACCAAAAATCTTGGAGCTTGAATACTGCCCCTTCTATGCACTTAGAGTTAGAAATTCACTAGTTTCATTCTAGAAAGTCTTGTCATTATGGTTGGAATAGGATGCTTGGAGTGGGTATAGGGGCATGAGTAGGCAACCTTTGACACCCCACATGTTGTAGAATACATCTCCCCTGATGCTCTGCCAATAATTGTGGCTGTAAGAGCATTATGGGAGATGTAGTCCACAACATCTGGAGAATGTTGCATACTCCTGGTTTAGGGGTTACTTCTCTGTGACAGGTGGTAGGAGTCAGTACAGTCACACAGATGTATGGTTGTTATTATTCCATGGGCCTTGTTTATGTTTGATGGTTAACATAAAGTTTATTAAAATTAAAATGGAGTTTGATTGCTTATTTCACAAAGCATAATATTACATGGCATACGTGTCAGGAATTTGACAGAGCAGCAATGATTTGTAGATCCTGCCTTACCATCCTCATTATTTACACTTTGCTCTCTGGACACCAGGAAACAGTCCCATAAAATGCAGCTCACATGTGTTTAAACATACTAGATGATTCCAGATAATTTTCCCTCTGGATGACTACCTTGCTCCTTTACAGCTGTTCATGTCCCCAGTAAATCAAATTGGATTTTGGAGTCAAGAATTGTTTTCTCTTTTCAGGGTTCAATTATAAATTGCTCAAGTTATTTTTTGCTTTCTTTTGAAGAACAACCTAAGACATTTTTAACCTATATTACCAAGTTACTAAAGAAATGTATGTTCAATGAATTATCCTTTTATTACCTACTGCAAGAATGCTTAGTATTATTACATTTTCTCTGCCGGCCATAATTCCACTGAGAATCCGATGAAAAAAGTCAACTTCATTAACCACATTTATTAGAACAGAAGCAAAGCGGGAGTAACAGTCAGGACTCTGAGGAACACATCGATTAAACAGTGGAATGGATTTGCTATAAAACCAAACAGAGGGTGAAAAGTTAAACAGAGTGCATCTTTAACTGGAATTAAAATGCATGGTTTTGGGCACAAGCCTTAATACATGACACCAACCACACATTTCCAATTGATATATCTTTTGTCTTTCTCTGAGTCACTATTTATGCTACACTTGAAATCAGTATTATCAACAACAAGTAGACTTGTTCACTTGTAGACTTGTCACCTGTGACAATCGAATCCAATTCCTATTAATCTATGCTTGAACAAAAGCGATCAGTCTGGGATTTAAATTATATAATTAGTTTTATTCGTTTGGGTGTAGATTAACAGGAAATTGATTCGTTCACTGCAGGTAAAAAAAACAAAACCCCACAGGAAAGGATTATTGCAATGCTTTCCAAAGGGGAAGTCCTAATGCGATCGCGGCGCTTGCCGTGCTTGGGCATTAGGTCTCCTCTGCCGGCTGCTGTCGGCGTATAAGGAGCCTAACCCAGCACCGAGGGACATCACCACTGGAATCAGGTAAGTGACAAAAGGATTTTTAACCCTTTATAGGATGCGGGTGGAGGGGGTACTCCTAGCACTATAGTTTCCCGTTAACCCCTTAAGGACACATGACATGTGTGATATGTCATGATTCCCTTTTATTCCAGAAGTTTGGTCCTTAAGGGGTTAAAATGTAACCATCTGAATGATAATTGCATTTTTAAAAAGAATACAATGGCCCACTAGGGTTATGGTTTTGTATTCATGTTTAAGCTTTAGGTACATGTACAGACTATTACAAATATATTTTTCAAAAAATTTAGAAAAAAGGAGGGAAGCGCAACCACAAGTGTGTGCAACAAGTGCTACAGCTTTAATTGAAGAACAAGCATCTATACAAACTAGCCCTTTCTCAATGCATCTTGTCCTTCATATATTTTTATATGAAACTGATATTAACAAATTTACTATAAACAAGAGTCACGTTTTCTTATTTTTACTATTCTAAACACAAAACAATCAGAACATTGTATAGTTCAAACAGAAAAGAATAAAATATATTTTTTTCTATTATACAGTACGATTGCTTGTTATAAAATGTGTAGAGAATTATAGACGGTTTTCCCTACCTTGATGGGACTGGAAGCACAGGACACCATTTAGAAGCCAGTGGATGGCTTGTGTATTCTGTAAAGTTCAATCTGTAGATACAGAGATATGAACCTATACAAAAGATAAAATTAATTTACAATTTAATTGTTTGGGGAAATGAATCTCCAACTAATATTTTATTAAATTAATTAGAAATAAAAGCAGCCATTGAAAATTTTAAAGGTAATAGACCAATTATATAGAATTACCAAATTAATAAATATCAACTTTAAGGCTTATTCTAAAGTCCACGTGGCAGCATACAGGGCCATTCGGACTGCAAAACCTCAACATTGTTGATAAGATTCACTAATGTCTGTATTTTGTAATCCATATCTACTAAGCTCAGCCCCTGACGAAGGTGTTATTACACACCGAAACGCACGTCGGGCGACAGCTCGTCGTTCCTTCTCACTCCACTTATGCACTAAGGGACACTTTGTTGCACTATGGGCTTTTAGACCCATTTTTTATTTTGCAGTGTTATTCCTAGCTAGTATTGGTTATGGCAGACTAGGCAGGTGATTATAATATTTAGACTCAGTTTAGAACACCCTCGAAGGTGTTTCCAGGAGACTATGGACTAGTTCAGAGGGTTTTTTTCGCAGGAAATTTTCTCCAATATTTTACAATCCCTCCACTAGCCCAGCACCACTGGTTACAAGCTTAACTATAGACACAAATAGGATTGTCTGCTGCTTTGGGATACATATTACTCTATCTCCTTTTGTTGATATATTCAGCACAATAATTGTGTCTTTTGTAGATCCTGCCTGCACCCATATACTTATAGGGATGTGTTCACTCCCCCAATAGGTATGAAATAGGTATTTTTAATTACCATTCTTTACCATAAGATTGATCTCTTCATTTTTTTGGGGGGGTAATTTCTACATAGTGTCTCTTTGTTACTTTTCAAGATTCAATAAAGATTTATTCCCATTATTAGTGTAACAAAGGGCACCAATAACGATTTTAGGCAGCACATTTCTGCTCCTTTATTTATTTTTTTGCTTTAATTTATACACAATACTTCCTAGGACTTGTGGGTATTTTTTACTTTTATTGTCATTTTTTCTTTCATTGCCAGTTTAGGAACGCCCTTAGGGGATTTTCCTTTCTTTCGTTTAGTTTATCAATTTATCTGGGTACAAGCCCTTTGGTGGGACTGGCACCATCATCTGACCACACTCTTTTGTCTTTTCCTTTTATACCTTCTTTATTCTATCACTGAAGGCAACTGGCTAAGACAAGGTAGTATCTGTTTATTCATATCTACTAAATATCTAAACCTAGTGATATGAATGAGGCATTTGAAACACATTTAATACAAAATTACAGAGTGCAGACAAAAAAATGCAAAAACAGCAAGATGCAGAATGTATACAAATGATCATATAAGATGTAAAAAACATTCAGGCGTTCATTCACCAATTATGGATCATGCAAAGGGGAAATTTGTTTTTACAAGTCAACAGCTGAGATGAATAAATGCAGACTTGGAGAATGATTCAGCCATTTGTTCTAAAAAAATATAATTCACTTATTCATTTGCTACTATTCCTGGCTTATTAAATAAAACCTAAAAAGCTGCCATCAGAAATCATGGGGCCTCTTACATAACCATATTGCAGGGCTCTCAGTATACAATTTTAGATATGCACATAAACAAGTTCTGGTGAATAGCCTGCTCTGGTGTGGCTTGTTAATTTGGTTTGAGGGATATTTTTATCTCCCCAACTTGATTGGGCCTCAGAACAAGGGATGGGCAGTCATAGCCCTGAACTTAATATTCTAATAAAGCGAATGCATAGCACTGGTGATGTAAGCACTTTTACTTGTTAATAAAAAAAATATATATATCAAGACTGTAGTTGGAAAATATAGGCGGACGTAAGAAAATATCTAATTTGGTCAAGGTTTTTCTTTTTTACCTAGCTCTATTTTGGCCTAAAATTTGCAGACTAGTATTTACTGTATATTAAGAGCCCATGCAGATCCACCAAGCTAACACTGCCAAATTAAAATCTTGCAATATATGATAAACCAAATACCCCTTGAGGATACACACGAAGGAGTTGGCCTTTTCTACCAGAGATAGAAAGTGTATCACATTTCCATGTGTAACAATGGACAGGCATTTAAAAAAATAAATAAAAAAAAATGCAGATTTGTAATTACATATTGAATATACCCCCTTAGAAGTTGATTGGTCCTTATTTTGCATTATAAATCCCTCCTGCTTTCCTCTCTTTACCCTCAATCCTTCATGTAAACGGGGAATAAACTGTGATGGACTCCAACCAATACATAAATAAACAAATACAAAAGTCGTATGAACTGTGTAAATAAAACTATATTAACAAAGTTAATGTTTCCAGAAACAAAATAGTTTATATAAAAATAGGAAAAGGGGTGACCATTGTTCTTTTCAGAATATGTTGCACAGAACAGTGTCAAAAGCGAATTTGGGAATAAAATGTGATTTTATTGGCATGCAAAACCCTTTCAGGCATATATTAAACCTCAAAAACAAGACAAATGTATGAGAGTTATATTTTATGATAGAAATCTTAAAATTGTATAGTTACACATTTCACACACCAGTGACACCAAGGAGATGCATAGCACCACATTAACATATTTAGTTCTATGATATAATAGGTACCTTTTTCCAATACTCACCATTGTTCTTTGCAAATAACTGTAGGTCTTCTAATGATTTAAGCGGTTCTTGAGGACAACTTGATACGCACAAAGCAATGGAATTAATTTTCAGATTTCTGATCTCCAGATTGCAGGAATCCAAAAAGAAAACATACCTGTTGAAAGAAATAGATTATTTACTACAGCAATGTCCCTTTATTTCCTTAGTGCTACTGGTGACTTGTGGCCAAGGCAGGACAAGAAGCTGCTATCTTTTTAAAAATATGGCTTATAAAGATGTGCATATGGTTTGCTGTAATATTTTCTATGCTTCAAGTCTATTATAGTAGTCTACAAAGATTTGGATACTGTTTTTTTTTGTTTGTGCTGACTCATTGAATTTAAAAATAAGAGTAAATCATGTGTAGCCACAGCTTTATTTTGTTTCTGCATCCATAAATTGTGATCCGTGAATTATACTATATTTTAATTTTTAATTCTTTATTAAGAAATGAGAACACCAAAATAAAAAATTTGACAATATACTCATAAAATGTAAATGTTCAAAGGACCGCTATAGTGCCAGGAAAACAAACTAATTTTCCTGGCACTATAGTGTTAATAGGTCCCCCCCACCCTCATGGCCCCCCTCCCGCCGGGATCTAGGGGGAGGAAGGGGTTAAAGGCTTACCTTTCTCCAGCGCTGAGGGCTCTCTTCCTCCTTCCAACGTCATCGGCTGAATGCGCGCGCATTCAATCAGTCCATAGGAAAGCATTTCTCAATGCTTTCCTAAGGACGCTGGCGTCTTCTCACCAGGGCCGGAGTGGGGATACGAGCAGCCCTGGAAAAAAATCTATGCCAGCCCCATAAGTCATTGTGCTATGTAGGCGCACACACACACACACACACAGAGGCTTCCTCACTAGCAGATGCGTGCACACACACACAGAAGCTCGCTCACTCACTAGCAGATGCGCACACACAAAGACATCCATACACACAGAGGCAGACAGTCACTGACACCGAGGCAAACATCCACACATTCAGAGACAGGCAGACAGCCACACACATACACAGGCAGACAGTCACACACACAGGCAGTCACACACACACACAGGCAGACAGTCACACACACTCAAACAGTCACACACACACACCGACAGTCTCACACAAACAGTCTCACACACACACACACACAGTCACACACACACAGGCAGACAGTCACACACACACACACAGGCAGACAGTCACACATAGTCACTCCACACAGTCCACACACGCACACACACACAGGCAGACAGTCACACACACAGGTCACACAGGCAGACAGTCACACGCACAGTCACACACAGGCAGACAGTGTCACGCAGTGTCACACACACAGGCAGACAGTCACAGTCACACACACACAGGCAGACAGTCACACACACAGGCAGACAGTCACACACACACACAGGCAGACAGTCCCCCCCCCACACACACAGACAGACAGTCACACACATGGGCAGACAGTCACACACTCACACACACACACACACAGGCAGACAGTCACACACACAGGTAGACAGCCACACACTCACACACAGGCAGACACACACACACTCACACACAGACACACACACACACACACACACACACACACACACACACACAGGCAGACAGCCACACACACACACAGGCAGACAGTCACACACACACACACAGTCACACACACAGGCAGACTGTCACACACTCACACACACACACACACACACACACAGACACACACTGACCTGCTTCTTACCTTTACATCCCTTGGAGTTCCTGAAGGCTAGTTGTTGGGGAAGCAGGGACTCCTTCCTGCTTCCCATGCTGCAGTTACCTGGGTCATTTAGCCCCGCTGCACAGCAAGCCCCGCCCCATCACAATATTGTTGTTTTTTTTATAATCCTGGCCGACCATGTGTGAGCTGTGTTGGCCACCTGGCGCCCCCTGCCCCCAGCTCGCACATGGCCGGCCGGGATTACAGGAGCCTCATTAGTGATGATTAGGGCTGTCAACCCAACCCCAGGTGCCGGGGCCCATCGGGAAATTTCCCGGTATCCCGATGGGCCAGTCCGGCCCTGACCACAGCCATAGCTCCTGCTTTTGTCAAGTGGAGGAAAAACACAGAGACGAAGTAGTACCTACTTTGTCTTAGTATATGTTTTTACTAGGTTGAAATTTCAGTAGAATTCCAGCACAGTCAATGTGAGTATTTCATAAAGAGCTTATCCGTCTCCATCTGATCATTTTTTTATAAACTAAGTGTGTTAGTGAATGCGCTTATGTTTCTGATGATGTTAAGTGTAATATTTGAGCAGCTGTAACACTTTGTGGGAACTCCCAGAAACCCACCAGTATAATTGTAGAAAAAGTACTTCAATGTTTATGTGATATACCACCACCCAAAATGTATTAAAGTGAAAGTGCAGTGCTAACAAAATGAAAACTTACCCTATATACAGACTTAGGGTTGTATTAGTTCATATGTACACACAAAAAAAGAAGAAAATACAATAGTGCAAAATTGTATGCATTAATTGGTGATATAAAACGAGTAGATAAATATATGCTCACAATGTATTGAGCCTTTTTTACGGTATGGCTCTGAACGTACACACAGTCGTGCCCTTTTGGCGGCAACTACACCTCTTCTTGTAGTTGGAAATCTCCACAGTGGTACATAAAAAACATAAAGGGAGCATACAATAGTGAAAGTACCTCTATAACAGTGCTTATGAGGTATACACAGTATATTAGTCTTGCTCACCTTTTTTGGAGCCCATACCAGCTCTAAGTTTGCAGGAACACTGTCAAGTATATACACCACTGCATTTCAATGAAATCAGTACATACAAATATACTCCATACAAATGCATGCTTAAATTGAAAAACACACAAACACTGCTCACAAATGCAATCCTGCAAGGATTTAAAATGGTAGACCACAGTTAGCATAGCATCATCAGAGTTATATGACAGATGGTGATCTGCACTAGAGGGGTCCCCAAAAAACTGATTGCACCAGGGCTTTCTGTACATTAGTTCCACCACTGACACTGCATACAGTACAATATACAGGCATGCTAAGCTCTTTTCTATCTTAGCACATAGCTGCATGAGGTATACAAAGCTTTGAAGTTAAGAATGAAATAATTGGGTGCTGTAGCTAAGTCGTACATAACCCCTTTCTTTTATTCTGACGGCATCAATGCAGGAGACTGAAAAATGAGTCATATTTTGAGGTGAATAATTAGAAGAATTTTGGAAATTTGC
Organism: Pelobates cultripes; assembly: GCA_933207985.1. NCBI lineage: Eukaryota > Metazoa > Chordata > Amphibia > Anura > Pelobatidae > Pelobates > Pelobates cultripes. The sequence continues at coordinate 46,775,899 of OW240919.1, forward strand.
CTCAAGACCAAAAATAATTAGCTTTTTCTTCTGATCATGTTGTCTATACTGAAAGCTTAATTTATGGTAATTCACTGTATTTAATGTAATGTGCTTTATATTATGTACTATAATTAGTGCTACAGTTTACTGTATGGGAAAATGAAAACTACTGTACTTCCAATCTTAAAAACTCTCTCTTTGCTCACGCAAACAATGTAGCGGCTCATCCAGTGAAAACATACGGAAAAAAAAATCTTCTAAAAAAACACAAGGCAAAGCATACAAGGTATATCCCTGAATGATCACTGTCATATAATACAAGTAAGATATATATAATTTACTGTATATGTCACAATATAATGGGGTTTGCCAGACTCCTGGTCATGACACCTTTACATCCACACTTATCGTATTAGTAGGATCTGTTATGTTTATTTAAAACTACTTTTTAAAAAAGATTAAAAAAAATACAAATATATAGGTAGACAAAACAATATGAAACTCGAAAGAAAACAAGTAAAAGTTAAAGTGGGTGAATCTCATAAGAGCAGATTAGATTTGGGACCTGCCTAAAATGGGGCACATTGACGTTGTGGCAGGTTTATACAATCTATGATC
>OW240919.1:46776598-46791491 GCA_933207985.1 Pelobates cultripes
GAACTTAAAACACCTTTCATCCATGTATGTCTATTACTGGGAAGGTGTGGATGGTGTAGAAATGTGGAATCTGAATAGAAAGCAAATGGGACGGATGTATAGTGGTCCCACATTGTGACTGTTCTGTTAGATCTGGGACAGAGAGGAGGGGTCATACTAGAATTCAAATTCAAGTTCCTTTAAAAGAAAACATTGAATATGACCAATAATTTTTGCTAATAATAATTCATGGGATGCACCATTTTCTTTTCAATATATATGAAAGGTTTAGCAACTGACAACACAATCCACTTAAGTCCAGGCACAGCCAGGGCACATAATGCATTTGAGGAGGAGAAACAGAAGCATTGTATTTAATTTGTCTCCTCTCTCTATGTTGACTGACAGGTGCAAAGGGCACAGTTTCTAAAAGTGACTGACAGGAAGACATCTCTGTGGGGAACGTTCAACACCATGGAGACGCCGAGTGTCAGTACTGCATACTGTACAGTAATGACTATGAAACACCTCTTGAGGCCGTCTGAGTAACTCCCACTAGAGGTGTTCCTAGGCAGCATTCGGAGGATATTGTGCATGCGCTGCAAAACGCTGTGCTGCACCAATCGGCATCTCCTCATAGAAATGCATTGATTCAGTGCACCTCAAATGGGGAAAGTACAGGGTCTCCATGCAGAGCGTGGGGAAGCTGAACAGCAGTGCAGAACATTGTGCAGCACTGCCCCAGGAAGCACCTCTAGTAGCCATCTGAGGAGTGGACACTAGGGTTGTTGCTAAGCTGTAATGTAAACACACTGCCTTTTCTCTGAAAATACAGTGTTTACATTAAAAAAACCTGCAGGGACAGGCTTTAGACACCAGACCCAATACATTAAGCTGCATTGGTTCTGGTGACTAAAGTGTCCCTTTAAGTACTGTATTCATTAATATCAAATAGTTCCACTTTTTATTACTATTTAATGCAGTGTATATAATGCATTACAAACAGGGTAAACTCTAGCATGAAGTGCCCCATGTGAGAATGGATTTATTTAACTGCCTTTTTTGTGTAGGATTTCTAATGCTATTTCCATTAAGCCATATTTAGCCAGGCATTATCTTCAATGGGATTACACAAATCTGTTTATTTGTGTTCCCAGTAGAGAACTAGCTAATGGGTGTTGATCTGTATTCATGGCCAGGGCATTTATGCTGGTATCAAATGCTTTTAGTGTTATTAAATTTATTCATCTACAGGATTGCTATCGTTTACGCATCATATTTTTCAGTTAGTGTAATTGTTCAAAGTCTCTCTCTCTCACTCTGTATTAAATTCAGCAGCACAAGCAATGCCTGGAACGTCTTGGCATCTATTTAAAATCAATTTAAATAGATTCCAATATTCATTTTTGTCTTCTCTTTTTGGAAATTATTTCTCTGTGGTATACAATTTTGGAGGCCTTTCCTTAAAACATAATATACTTCTGGATTTCTATAACCAGGGAGATGTTTTATATATTTTTGTTGCAATCTCCTGTCCTGAATGTCGCGGTATGCCTTATTTCAGGGAGGGGGAAGAAAAAGTCTCTGTTAATTTACGGCTAATGAATGAGGACTATAGACTAGACACACTACAGCAAATTCAGTATAACCTCCTGAGACCCAGCCCATTAACTTGTGTCCTACGTACTGGACATTTTGTTCACATGCCCCTCCTTTTATTCTTTTGAGCTACTCTTTCAACCCCTTCTGTATTGTAAAGAGGACATCCTGGGCTTTCCAGTGATATGTCATGTGATAGGCTGGTAGAAACATAGAAACATAGAATGTGACGGCAGATAAGAACCATTCGGCCTATCTAGTCTGCCCAATTTTCTAAAAACTTTCATTAGTCCCTAGTCTTATGTAATAGTTAGGATAGCCTTATGCCTATCCCACGCATGCTTAAACTCCTTTACTGTGTTAACCTCTACCACTTCAGCTGGAAGGCTATTCCATGCATCCACTACCCTCTCAGTAAAGTAATACTTCCTGATATTATTTTTAAACCTTTGTCCCTCTAATTTAAGACTATGTCCTCTTGTTGTGGTAGTTTTTCTTCTTTTAAATATAGTCTCCTCCTTTACTGTGTTGATTCCCTTTATATATTTAAATGTTTCTATCATATCCCCCCTGTCTCGTCTTTCCTCCAAGCTATACATGTTGAGATCCTTTAACCTTTCCTGGTAAGTTTTATCCCGCAATCCATGAACCAGTTTAGTAGCCCTTCTCTGAACCCTCTCTAAGGTATCAATATCCTTCTGAAGATACGGTCTCCAGTACTGTGTACAATACTCCAAGTGAGGTCTCACCAGTGTTCTGTACAATGGCATGAGCACTTCCCTCTTTCTACTGCTAATACCTCTCCCTATACAACCAAGCATTCTGCTAGCATTTCCTGCTGCTCTATTACATTGTCTGCCTACCTTTAAGTCATCAGAAATAATCACCCCTAAATCCCTTTCCTCATATGTTGAGGTTAGGACTCTATCAAATATTCTGTACTCTGCCCTTGGGTTTTTACGCCAAGATGCATTATCTTGCACTTATCCACATTAAATGTCAGTTGCCACAATTCTGACCATTTTTCTAGTTTACCTAAATCATTTGTCATTTGGCTTATCCCTCCTGGAACATCAACCCTGTTACATATCTTAGTATTATCAGCAAACTTCCTTTTCATCAAAAATGGATGGAATATTGGAAGACAATTTTTTTCTCAGTTCCCAGGAGGTTATCTCTGTGTATTGTTGTTATAACAAATCTGGTCTCCTTGGTAGAACAGAAGTCATTGGTACTTGGCATATCTCTCCTTCCCTGTTTGCAATAAAATCATAAAGGTAATTTACAATAATCTAACAAGCCAACTCACATTGTAGCAAATTAGATTTTCTTCGCTTTTCATTAAAACAAATCTGCAACGTGAAATTTCCTTTATGAATATCAAGTTAAAACCATATAACCAAACAGGTACAAGATCTGGCCATGGACCTGTTGATGAAATATGAAGCTCTCTCCTTCATTAGCCTGGAATAATGACTACCATAACATTGCACCAAAGCTTAGAGCTGCAGACACGGCTAGAGGAGTTATACTTTCCTTATAGTTTGGGTTAGACTAAAAGATCTGAGTAGTTGTATTCCTTGAAGTGTGTTAGGCATTATTCTTTAGGTCCTCCCTGCCAATCGCTTCATAAATAGATTTAAAATAAGTTTTACTTAACTGAAATCCAGCGCTGGGTGACGCTCCTGACTCTGCTTTCCCAGCCTCTCCTGATGTCATTACAGCGGACACATATCCAATCAAAGCTCTGTCATCAAGGGGATAATCACATTACGTCTGTTGTCAGCGTGCAGTGATATACGGACAGAACTGACATTAGGCCAATGTCATGTGTGCCAGGGGTGTAACTAGCTCCTTGCACACAAGTACAAATTACTCTGGATGTGCAATGTTTCAAGCTGAAACACTGCACACCCAGACTCCTGACACCATAACCACTTCAAAAAGCAGTAACTGCTTAAAGTAACCCTTTAAGATCTTGCAGCCTTTCCATTGTCTAAGTGATAAACATCCTCACCTCAAGGTAAATGTAGCCAAGCAGACCAAAATCACCATGCAGAAATGAGGGGGAGGTACATTTGCGGATTCAGACAAAGCGGAGAGGGAGTTACCATGGAGGCATATTTAGAGATAAGGGGGAATTCAGTTATTTAAGAAACATAGAATGTGACGGCAGATAAGAACCATTTGGCCCATCTAGTCTCCCCAATATAGAAACATAGAATGTGAAACTGCAAAGGGACCAGAAAGTAGTATGTGATACTTGGTTGTGGGTGGGTTTCCACTCTGGACGTTTTCAAACACTGAAGGTGAGAAAACGAGCCTGAGGAACAGACGATGGGCACGAAAAGACAAAGAGTACAAGGGGTAATAAATAGGGGAGTGTGATGCAAATGATGACAAAGAAAAGAAAGAAATTAAGAAATGCAATTTTTCAAAAAAGTGAAATAAGACTAGAAAAATGGGGTGGGGGTTGAGTCTATGTCAATAAAGTGGTTTTCCACCATAGTTTTGTAGGATGCATTGTGCAGCAAAGTGTTAATCAGGATATTGAACTCATCTGCCTTTAAGAGTGAAGTCAATTAGTGATGGCAAGGAGGGAATTAAATCATGTGTTAGCTGAGAGCACTACTGTTTTATCATACTGTCATTAATTCATATTTTCAGAGGAAAAATAATCCACAAGCACATTGTGTGACAGCATGGAACAACGATATGCATTTGAAAAAAAACCAACAACAAAATGGTAGATCTTGTAAGACTCCGCATAATAAACAATCCAATATTGGCATTATTTATTTCTATTGAAGTCTGGAGCAGCGGGTTGAGATTATGCCTCACAGTGTGGCATTTTAAAGTTCCCTTTGACTGTTAAGAAGGTTTATGATAGTCAACAATGCTTATCTCAAAGTATTATCTCAAAAGTGAGTCCGTCAAAGAAGAAATAGCATTGGACTACAAATATGGTCAAACTATTGCACGGACTTGTAAAAAGGATTTTTTTCCCTGAATGTTTCATTGATGCAAATTCCATAAATTCCGATATGTTGATGGTTGCTGATCTCCATCTCCTCATAGACACCATCTGGGCCCAGGCCATTAGCTAAAAGGAATGTACGGGAATGTAGGATAAGTTAAATAAATTAAGGATACTGAAGGGATATGCACATTGATTTATGTGTTGATTCCATGCTAGTGTTAAGAATGTCATCAATCATGCAATGCTTGAAGTATGTGTGTAAATAATTATATTAGAAATATTAATATCACTAGTATCTTGTGATACACAGAAATCCTGATTTTATTCTAACTGGTGTGTCCAATTTAGGGATAATGCTAATTGAATGTATGTGTGTGTGGGTGTGTGTGTGTAAATCAGGTACATCACTTAGTGTCACAAACATTATTCTAATCCTTGTTTTCCATAATATTTGAGGACATAAAAACATGAGTGCTCAGTTACAGCCATAAAGAGCCCACAGACCTGGACTTCTTAATGGGACACTATAGTCACCCAGACCACTTCATCACATTGAAGTGGTCTGGGTTCCGTGTCCCTATTCCATATAGTTCTGCAATGTAAATCATTGCAGTTTTTGATAAACTGTAATAATTACCTTGCAGGACTAAGACAGCCACTAGAGGCACTTTCTGGATGTTAGCAGAGTCCTGGATTTTGGCAGACTTAGAGTCCCTTAAATGACGTTGGATGTCCTCATGCTTTGCAGTGCCAGTGAAAACCCCATAGGAAAGCATTGAGATACATGCGCATTAGGCCCCCTCAACGGATGACGTCGGAAGGCCAACCTAGTGCTGGAGATTGGCGATGGAATCGGGTGAATAAATAAGTTTTTTTTGTTTGTTTTTTAACACTTTATATGCCAGAGCCATTTTCAAATAAATAAAACGAATTAATTTGGGTTCACACAGTCAAGTCATGTGTTAAACAGATATCAGGAAAGTTAAATATTTATACAGAGTGGCAAACTGCCTTTATTGAAGCTACCCCAAATGACCTGTCCATGTTTCAACCTCTTTGTCAATCCTAAAACCAATCACCCAAATCAACGCTATAAAAACGTAATGATTAAGTATGTGTTATGGGAAAATGTTGCCAGTTCTGAAGGCATTATAATTCCAGGTTAAATAGTTTTGGCCATTTATGCTGATTCTTCTTTAATATTTATTACCTGTGGACCATTAGCATTCCCCGAGTCCCTTAACGGATGACTAGATATCCTCTCTCGCCTCTTCCTACCCACCTTGATTTTGAAAATCCATGTCATGCCTAGAGTAATGTGTACATTCTATACACATGTATACTCTGCACACATTGCTTTAGGAGTGAGGATATTCAAAATTACCGTAATTCACAGATAAGGATTAAATGAGGGCAGTATGGCTGTAATTAGCAAGACAAATACTGTAAAATGTTACATGGCAATGTTTATTTGCCCTGTTATGTTAAATAACTGTGTAGAATGTTCGGACATTGGGAGATTTCTGTGTGATAGGGAGGGTGAATTACTCCTTATTTATTAGTACAGCCTACTTTTTTTCTTTTTAAATTTTGCACCCTGTTGCACCCGCCCCATGCTGCGCCACAGGGTATACTCCCAAGTGGCAGTTGTTGTCTGTAATTTAGACTTCTTCAATTATTTGCTGGAGAGACAAACACAGTGCAATTAACTTTTGATCACTCCTCTCTTGGTATATCATTAACAGGAGGGCGGGTGAATTATAGCAGCAGCTGCCAGGGAGTGTAACTCCCAATAATCTCGACCAATTTTTATTACATGGTGTGACATTATTATTATTCATATTCAAGCGCCAACAAATTCTGCTGCGCGGTACAATGGGTGTAACTAATAGGCATTTAAAACAATAATATATCTATTATCAATTTAATATTTTTAGACAAGCTTTTTCAAAATGATTTAATATTTTTGGCTAAACTTTTAAAAATGATCTTAAAATTTTTACAATATAAAAAATAAATCATATGAAAAAAATAGATTAATATATATATAAAAAAAATCTAAATATTGAAATACTTTTTTTTTAAGTATTAAATTGTTTTAAATGTTAATCCAAACATATTAAATAATTTCACAAGCTTTTGCAAAAAAATATTAAATCAAGCTCTATCAAGACATTTTTCCTTTACCATCATTAATGTTACGCAGTTTGTTTGAATTACATACGTGCATTTAACAAACCTTTGCAGAGTGTAATATACAGTTAATAATGTGGCTGTGTGAGCACTTGTTAATGATTGCACGTAGCCTGCGTTCATGGTACATTTCTCTGGATTTTGTACATTGTGATTTTCCAATGACCTTTATTTTGATATTGTTTATGTAATACGATCAGCATGAATTTCCTTCTAGGAAAGGGAGTAAAACTCGGCTCAAGGAGGGGAACATAATATTTATTGCATTTGAAAAGTAGCTCTGCTTGCACTGCTTTCAGATCACTGAGATGACAGTATTTAAGGGCAGAGGCCATTAGCATTTGATTGGTCAAATATTAACAATATTTTTGCTTTGGAGAATAAATAATAATTTTTGTTCCTTCACCCAGTAAATTATATCTCCGCATTTACAGGGGTGAATAATACAACAGAGGTATATAAAAAATGTAATTAACTTTGCTGCAGTTCCATGTTTTGGCAACTCTGCCGACCCATGATGCCTCAGCGGTGCGCATGTATACCGGACATAGAAAAGCTTTTGGACTCATCGGTAGTTGGCATATTCTCCAGCAGTAATTCCATCGCATCGATACTTTTATTCCCTAATAGTTTGGAATATGTAGGTGCTTAAGAAATAAAATAATTATTTCTGTCAATAGTGCAACCTAAACAACCAACATGATAATAACGAGATATTGTAATCTAAGTATTGTAATTTCATGGACAGTCACAATTATCTGTTTAGTGAACAAAACCCAATGCTTAGAACATACATAATGCCAGACGCACATATTTGCATACTGCGTAGTATTGCGTGATCCGTACGTCTGAGTCTTTATTAAGAGTCCCATTTTTCTTTAAATGTATATTTGTTGAGATTCAACTTATTTGAATACCACATTGAAAGCGGCAAGCCTATAATATTACATACCCATAATTTAGAACAGAGAGCACATTTAGAAGCATCTGAAATATATTATTAAGAATGAATGACTTTATGTTGCATGTGATTGGTTCTCATTGTGAACACTGGAAGCAGTCATCCTTGTGCAGGAGATATGGGAACATGCTTTTCCTTCTAAAAGGGAATCAGGCCTGAATGAAACAGCCAGCTGTCTTATTTTATATGTCAGTGATGCATATTTGAGTGCACAGTCTCTGGGAGAAGTAAGAACGTGTTAACTTTCATGCCAGCCTGGATTGTATCAGACAGTAAGTCTTTCAATAATCCTACGCTCCTACTTCCTGAGCACATTATTGGTTCTCCGACATTAAAGGGACAATATAGTCATCAGAAAAACTACAGCTTAATGTAGTTGATCTGGTGTCTATAGCATGTTACTGCAGTCATTTTAATGTAAACACCGCCTTTTCAGGGAAAACGCAGTGTTTACATTACTGCCTAGCAACGCCTCCACTGGCAGTCACTCACACGGCCACTAGTGGTGCTTCCTATCTCACTGCTACACAGTGTACATAACTGATGTCAGCATATCCACGCTTTCCATTCAATGCATCTGTATGAGGAGATGCTGATTGGTGCAACACTGTGTTTTGCTACGCATGCGCAGTAGTCTCCCAATGCTTTCCTATAGGAAAGCATTGGATTAGCTAAGATTGTCAAGTTTGATGATCTCAGCCATGGAGGAAGGCCAGCTGCAGAAAGACCAGTGTAATGCTGGAAAAAAGGTGAGTAAAATTACCTTTTTTGCCGAAGGGGCCGACCATCTAAGCAGTGATTTTACCACTATAGTGTCAGGAATACATGTTGCAAATATGCAAGTCCTCACTGGCAAGTAATTCAAGAAATGAAAGTGAACAAAAGGGTCTGATCTGTGACAACAATGTTAAAGGGACACTCCAGGAACCAATACAACTTTTTTGCATTTGATTGATTTTGGCCTCATTAATGCTGTATTTTTTGCATGATAAAATCTTTACAGATCTTGTACCAAAAAATGTAAATGTATTGTAGTATACTGCACCCTTAAAGGGACTCTATACACACCAAAACAACTTTAGCTTATTATTAATGAAGCAGTTTTGGTGTATAGATAACGCTTCTGCACTCTCACTGCTCAATTGTCTGCCATTTAGGAGTTAAATCACTTTGTTTATGAACCATAGTCACACCTCCCTGCATGTAACTTGCACAGCCTTCCTAAATACTTCCTGTAAAGAGTCATCTAAAGTTTAAAGTTTTTTATAATTTAGATTTTCTTATCCCCTGCTATGTTAATAGCTTGCTAGACCCTGCAAGAGCCTCCTGTTTGTGATTAAAGTTCAATTTACAGAGAAAGAGATACAATTGTTTAAGGAAAATTACATCTGATTGAAAGTAAAACCAGTTTGTTTTTTTCATGCAGGCTGTGTCAATCAGAGTCAGGGGATGTGTGACAAGGGCTGCAAAACAGAAACAAAGTGATTTACCTTCTAAATGGCAGTGAATTGAGCAGTTAACCCTGAGAAGCATGATCTATACGCTAAACTGCTTCATTACGCTAAATTTGTTTAGGTATGGTGTTCTTTTAAGTCCACCTCTTTAGTCACACCCCCTCACTGCAGAGAGACTTCCTTATTTATTGTATGCACATAGTCTCAGCCACAACAACACTGAGTGAGATATTTTTAATTCACAACATATCTGCAGACCACTACAAACCGGTAGTGATGTCCTCACTATATGTCCTCCTGGGTTGTCCATTCCTTCTAATGTAGTTGTACTTTGTAGTTCAAACCATTCAGTACTGCCAGAGGCTAAAGAGGCATTCTTACAGTGCAGCATTGTGCAAAACATTTGTTTTTGTGCAGAAACTATAAGGATTTATGCATGCAAAATTACAGCATACTAGTAAGGCCAACACCTATTAAATGCATTAAAGGACCACTCTAGGCACCCAGACCACTTCAGCTTAATGAAGTGGTCTGGGTGCAGGTCCTTCTAGGGTTAACCCATTTTTTAACAAACATAGCAGTTTCAGAGAAACTGCTATGTTTATGAATGGGTTAAGCCTTCCCCCTAATCCTCTAGTGGCTGTCTCATCGACAGCCACTAGAGGCGCTTGCGTGCTTCTCACTGTGATTTTCACAGTGAGAGCACGCAAGCGTCCATAGGAAAGCATTGTAAATGCTTTCCTATGCGACCGACTGAATCTTGGCGCGGCTCTTACGCATGGCGTCGCATTCAGCCGGCGGGGAGGATCGGAGGAGGAGAGGAGGCAGAGAGCTCTCCGCCCAGCGCTGGAAAAAGGTAAGTTTAACCCCTTTTCCTCTCTCCAGAGCCGGGCGGGAGGGGGACCCTGAGGGTGGGGGCACCCTCAGGGCACTATAGTGCCAAGAAAATGAGTATGTTTTCCTGGCACTATAGTGGTCCTTTAAAGTAGTCCTAGTGCTTGGAGTGTCTATTTAACAACTCAGGCAAAGACAATATTAGACTTAGGGTTACATTGTGAATTGGAAATTAATCAACTTTTTTTTTTTTTTGTAAATATGATTTTTATTTGTTTTGCAAATAAAGGAAATAGGGAACATTGATACTCGCAGGTATCTATTGGCATATGAACAAATGCACAACATGTGCAAATAACAATCATGGAAAATGCGCAGATGTGTTTCAGATAAACGAATCATAAAGAAAAGAAAAAGGGTGGCGACGGTTGGGTATCGTATCATAGGAAGGCATTTGTAGGGGGACGCAGGTCCCATTAATTGTACTTAGTGCTTATAGCCTTGGAACATAAAAGGAGAACAGAGAAAGGGAGGGGGAGGGGAAAGAAAATGCATTCAAGTAGACAGGCAGTGGTGACACGCAGGTCACCTTTTAAGACTCAAGTAACATCTACGTGGTGGACTCGCAGGTCCTATGAAATAGAAACAGTGGGTGGTACTTTCACATGCTCTGTAGGGTGACAGTGTGGACACGCAGGTCCTGTTCCACCTAAGGGTAGGATTCATGGCAGGAGGTGATGGTCACTGCTTGTGTTTCGTTGCCTTTTGCCGGTTTCGGCCTGGTGCCATTAGTTATTATGTATTATATGGTGGGCTTACCAGTCCCTCTGTCCTGTATATGTGCTTGTACCACTCTCCCACTTTTTATGTAGTCGCCTGTTGCTTAGGCATTTACTCTTTGGACTCGCCGGTCCCAAAACTCCTTTTATATTAGTCCTATATTAGTTTTGTTGTGATGTGGTCGGGGTGTAGGGAAGAGGAGGGAGGAAAGAAAGTGGGGGGGGGGGAAGAGGTTTGGGGTGTACAGTACCAGTCACACTTGTCTGGATCGTCAGGTGCGGTCTCAGGGTCTAGTTGAGTGTTGGCGTCTGTCGCTGTGGGGAGATGTCTATTGTGGTGTCTGGTGCTAGGGCTGCTTCTCGTCCTTTGTTTGGGCCCGCTGTTGGATGGTGATATTGTCTGCCCCAGTCATTAATTTTGTCTGTGAACCCGGCTCCCGCCGTTGTCAGGATCCAATGTGTCCATGTGTCAAGGTATTTTTGTGTTCTGTCCGTAGATTTCATGTGTATGTCTTCCGTCTCCCTTAGGGCCTCCATTTGTGTGAGCCACTTGTCCGGTGTAGGTGCGTCCTTGCGTTTCCAGTGTTGTGGGATGAGCTGCTTTGCTACATTAAGTATCCTAATAGTGATTGATCGTTTGTATCTATTACTTGGTATGGTAGTGTGATGGAGGAGCATTGCAGCGGGGTCAAAGGGGGGTGGCTGGTCCGTGAATATCTTTAGCATTGTATGTATCCCCCGCCAAAACGGTTGTATCTCTGCGCACTCCCACCAAATGTGTAAGAACGTCCCGAGTCCCACCCCGCATCTCCAACATTGTGCTGATTGGTCTGGGTATATTTCGTGTAGGGCAGCTGGGGTGCGGTACCAAAGCGTTAGTAGTTTATATGCTGTTTCTTGGTGTTTGCTGAACGCTGCGCAGTGGTGTGTTAATGAGCACATCTTTTCCCATTCCCCTTCGCTAAAGCTGCGGTTCAGTGCCGTTTCCCATTTTCCTTTGAACCTGGGCAACTCCGTTGGGATTTGTATCTGTAGTGAGTTGTATAAGGTGGATACACCGTGGGGGAGGGGTTCTGGGTCGAGACACAATTGTTCGAACCACGTGGGGGCGCGCCCCAGTGCTTGCCCCTGGGGGAGGGTCTTAAGGTAGCTCTTCAGCTGGGCGTATTTGTATTTCTGTGCAAAGGTGGTAGTGTTTTCGCCTACAATTTCTGTAAGGGTCCTCGGGCCTGTCTGAGTGTATATGTGATGTAACCTGGGTAGGGGGTCTGGGATGAGGTCTCTGAAGGCCAGGGAGTCGAGTCCTGGTGGAAACTCCGTATTATGTGTCAGGGGGGTCAGGGGGGTCAGCGGTGATGGGTATGGGGCGAGGCTGCCTCGGGCTGCCATCCTGTGCCACACCTGTAGGGTGGATTTCACGTATATGGGTATGTTTCCTCGCTTCCTTGGTGGTAACCATGGGGCGAGCGCTATGGGGATCCCTAGTTCTGCCTCTTCCACCGACTTCCACAGTTTATGTACGTTGTCTTTCGACCATTCCGCTATTCGCAGGAGGTGACAGGCGACGTAATAGAGGTGGAAATCTGGTAGTGCCATACCCCCCTTGTCTTTCGGTTGTGTGAGTTGTGAAAATTTGAGCCTGGGTCTCCTCCCGTTCCACACATATCCCCCTAGTACCTTGCGGAGAGAACTGAAGTAAGTTTGGGGAATACATATGGGCATTGCTTGCATCAGATATAGAAGCCGAGGGAGAAAATTCATTTTGACTACTTGGACTCGTCCAAGCCAGGAGATGTGGGGATACGACCAATCCCCTGTGTCCCTCCTGAACGAGGCCAACATCGGTGTGAAGTTTTCTGTAAATAGGCTTGTGCTGTGTTTAGTGAGCCAAATGCCCAGGTATCTAACTTTGGTGTCTGCCCATTGGAACGGGTGGCTTTGGCGGAGTATGCCCTCCCTATGCCGGGGCACTGAGATGTTAAGTATGTATGACTTTTTGAAGTTTATTTTCATGTTGGATAGGATGCCGTAGTCTCTGAAGGCTTTGATTATGTTCGGGAGTGAGATTTCGGGATTTGTGACAAAGAATAGCAGGTCGTCGGCATAAGCCGCGACCTTATGGTGTGTGCCGCCCAATTCCACCCCCTGGATGTCTGGATTGTGCCTCACCGCGTGGAGAAACGGCTCTAGGGCCAGGACGAAGAGCAGCGGCGACAGGGGACACCCCTGGCGGGTGCCGTTGTGTATGGTGAAAGCCTTTGTGGGTGCGCCATTGACAATGACTTGTGCCCTAGGTTGCCTATACAGGGCCTCTATCCATCCCCTCATGTGCGTCCCCAAACCCAGGTGTATAAGGGCCTGAAACAGGTATGGCCATCCGATCCTGTCGAAGGCCTTCTCCGCGTCCGTGGAGAGCAGGAGAAGGCCTCCGTGCCTGGCCGGTCCCCCGTGTACTATCGATAGTGCCCTTATAGTGTTGTCCCTGGCCTCGCGACCCGTTACGAACCCCACCTGGTCTGGGTGGACCAGGGTGGGGATGTGCTGTTGTAGGCGAGTTGCCAGTATCTTCGCCATCAATTTCAGGTCGCAGTTTATGAGGGAAATTGGTCTGTAGTTGCCGCAATACTCTCCGTCTCTGCCCTCCTTGGGTATGATTGTGATGTGCGCCATGAGGGATTGTGTGGGCCAGTGGTGTCCCTCTCTGATCGCATTAAAAGAGGCCACCATCGGAGTGTATAGGGTCTCTGCGAAGCATTTATAGTAGCGCAGCGGGAGGCCATCTGGACCCGGGCTTTTGCCTGGTTTTGTCGCTTTGACTGCCCATGCCAGTTCTTCCGCGGTGATGGGTTCATCAAGCGCTTCTGCTGTGTCTCTTTCTATGCGTGTGTGTGTATGTGTCTGCAGGAATTCTTGTATTTTGTGTATGAGGTTGGTTTGTGTCTGCGGGTCTTGCGGCCCTGGGAGGTTATACAGCTCGGAGTAATATGAGTGTATCACCTCCTGAACCTTGTCGGGGAGGCGGTGTAGAGTGCCTGTTTTGTCCCGTATCTTTTCGATATATAGGTGTTGTCTACGCTTGGTGAGCATTCGCGCAAGGAGTTTTCCGCTCTTGTTGCCATGGATAGTGAAAAATGCGTTGTGCCGCGCTGCTTCCCTGTGGTGTCTAGCGTGTAGGAGTGTGGCTAGTTCCCTCCTTAGCTGGAGCAGCTTTACCTGGTTGTCTAGGTGTCCGTCCCTTTTGTTGGATTCGTCTAGCGCGTGTATGTCTTGTATGAGTGTTGTAATTTGTGCCTCTCGTTGTCTTTTCAGTCTTGCCCCTTTCTGTATGAGGTGACCTCTAACCACACATTTGTGTGCCTCCCAGGTAAGTGTGTGTGAGGTCTGGGCTGGGGTATTTTCTGTAAAGTAGTCACCCAATAGTTTACTAGTTTCCGTTACGATTTCTGGGAGCGACAGCATATATTCGTTTAGTCTCCATTTGGAGACCTTGGGCCTATGTAGTGGGGACGTTAGAGTGAGAGTGACCGGCGCGTGGTCTGACCACGTTGCCGTACCGTGTTCCACTGCCCTCACCAGGGCCAGGTCATAGTGGGACATGAAGAAGTAATCCAGTCGTGTGTATGTGTTATGTGGGTAGGACAGGAACGTATAGTCCCGTTCGTCTGGGTGGTGTGCCCTCCAGCAGTCCAGGAGGTGTAGACGTCGAAAAAGGGTCTTGATGTGAGTCAGGTGTTGGGGTGGGACTCTCGAGGTCCCTGAGGACGAGTCCCATTTTGGGTCCATGGTCAGGTTGAAGTCCCCTCCCAGGATTAGTATGCCCTCTGCGAACGATCGAAGTAAACGTAGAGTGCGGGTGAAAAACCTGTAGTGTCTCTGGTTGGGGGCATATATATTAGCGAAAGTATAGGTGGTGTCCGCTATCGTGCCCTTCAGGAATAGAAATCTCCCCTCGGGGTCAGTCTCAGTCGCTGTTTCTGTGAACGGTACGTGTTTGTGTATTAGTATGGCCACTCCTCGCGATTTTCCCGCATTATAGTCACTGTAGTAGCCCTTAGTATAGTGATGGTCAGTCATTTTGGGTCTAGATCCGTCTCGAAAGTGCGTTTCCTGTATA
>OW240919.1:46791591-46959501 GCA_933207985.1 Pelobates cultripes
GTAAACAAGATGAGGGTATTTAATGGGTAACAAAGGGACAAAATTGTAGTGACAGAATCTGGGCTGGGGAGAGAAATGAGCTGTAAGATAAATGACTGTAATTCTCTGTTACATGCTACAAATTTCCAGATGAAAACGCTATCCTGGTGAGATTAACAAGCCTTCGGTTGTGTTTAAAATACATCCATCATTGAGCACACTGATAACGCAGCATCGATTGGCTATAGATCCATAGCTCATAATAAGAGAGTCTTCACTATGATAGTGTTAATCAAAGCTTCATCTTCAGGTAAATACGACTCAAGCACCACTCCAAGTTGTCATCAATATTGAAGGATTATTACAAATTCAATTCAACTTTTGTATATTAGAGAGGTACACAAAACAACTCTTAGCAAAGCTGTGAATGCCTATTGAGATAAGAGTCAAAGAGAAACTGCCATGATAGCTGGGCAAATTCAAGTCTGGTTATTTAGTAAAGTGTGATTTGTCAGGAATTCAAAGATTTAGTAAATTTAGGCCAAAATAGCAAATCTAAAAAAACATAGCTGACCTGGAGAATATTTGTAATACGGATATTTTGGCAAAAAAAGAGAACATTTAAATTCACTAAAAGGCACGATCCAGGCACCAAAAAAATGTAATCTAAATTTTTTTTTTATGGTACCAGGAGGCCCCTGGACTCACACTTACTTCAAGTAGTTAAACTATTCGGGAAAAACAAAGTTGCTTCCAGCGGCGATCTCAGCTCCCCCAGGTGGCTTCTGAAGTTTCAGATTCAGGAATCGCATAGTTCCACTGCACGGGGCCACTAATTGGCTGAGAGCGGTTGGCTGATACTCTCAGCCAATCAAGGACTCCCCATTCTCAAAAATGGTTTGCAAAAGGTTTGTTTCATTGCAAGCCAGTTCTGTTAATGGGAAGTCACTGATTGGCTGAGAGCATCAATCAATCTCTCTCTGCCAATTAGCGGCCCCTCTGCCCGGCGGTACTCCGAGCTTCCTGAATCTGACATTTCAGAAGGTGTAAGCCACAAGGGGGAGCTAAGACCGTCTCTGTAAGCAACTTCTGGGTTAAACCGTTAGAAAATGGTTTCAATAAAAAAAATGTATGACACATGTTCATCTGCCGGCTAGTAAGGAGTTAAACTGTCCGAGGAAAAGAAAGTGTTGACTTCTGGCTGAGATTGTGGAAATATTAACTCAGTAGGAAGTTCTTAATTGTCTTGTTATGACAGCAGAAAGGATGCCGAAGCGCGTAGAGGCTGACTTAGCAGGAACACTACAGCAGCTTAGAGGGTGTTTATTTCCTGCTATGTCCAAATGCCAGAACCTAGAAATGAGAAGGCTGGGAAAAGCCAGAAGTACAGTGTGACTTTCTGACCTTGGGAATGGCATTTTCCTGCTCGATGAATCTCACATGCAAAATAATACACCGAGCAATATTCTAAGGCAAGTCACTCTGCACAAGACTTTCCTTTAGAAAGGAGGCATTTGGATTTATGATTATTGTTATAGGGTTAGCATTAACTACCAAAAATGAATTTTGATCCTAGATATATTAGGCATTTAGCAATCAAGACTGAGATATTAATCTACTTTGAGTTATTTTTATTTATTTGCACTGGATGTGTAAAACACTTTTCGACAGAGAAAATAACAAAACACCTTTTGTACTAATATCTTTTGTAAAAGGTATTAAGGCAAGTAGGATGGGGTTTAAATAAGTTTAAAGGAACAATTATGGTGTTAGCAATGCAAAATGGATTCCTAACACTACAGTATTGTGTTTAACTAACTATATAGGTGACCAACCCCACTCCAGTCGCAATTAAAAGGTAATTTTGCTCACCTTTTCCCCACAAAACGCCGGTCTGGCCGTGCCTCTATGGCTTAGATCATCAATCTTAAATTGACACTATAGTCACCACAACAACTTCAGCTTAATGAAGTGGTCTGGGTGCCAGGTCCATCTAGGATTAACCCTTTCTGCTGTAAACATAGCAGTTTCAGAGAAACTGTTACGTTTATATTAGGGTTAATCCAGCCTCTAGTGGCTGTCTCATTGACAGCCGCTAGAGGCGCTTCCGCGCTTCTCACTGTGATTTTCACAGTGAGAAGACGCCAGCGTCCATAGGAAAGCATTGAGAATGCTTTCCTATGAGACTGGCTGAATGCGCGCGCGGCTCATGCAGCGCATGCGCATTCAGCCGAGGACGGGAAAGGAGGAGGAGAGTCCCCAGCGCCGGAAAAAAGGTAAGGGATTAACCCCTTCCTCCCCCAGAGCCCGGTGGGAGGGGGCCCTGAGAGTGAGGAAAACGAGTATGTTTTCCTGGCACTATAGTGGTCCTTTAACTTGGGTCTCACTGCTCAATTCTCTGCCATTTAGAAGTTAAGTAAATTTGTTTACACAGCCCTAGCCACACCTCATGTGACTTGCAAAGCGTTCCTAAACACTTTCTGTAAAGAGTCATCTAATGTTTACACTTCCTTTATTGCAAATTGTTTAATTTGGAATTTCTTATTTCCCACTCTGTTAATAGCTTGCCAGACCCATCAGTGATTTAATGACGCGTTTTGAAAGGCTGCAGGGAAGCCAATCAACAAGCGTTTGACTCGTGTGCCCTTAGAAGCCATCACAGTCATGCCTACTAATGGCATGGCTGTGATTGGCCAGTGCAGCATGTGACCCAGCCTCTATATAAGCTGGTTACTTAGTATTATTAAATTATGCCCCTACTCGCTATACCGTGAGTAGGGGCATATCTATTAAACAGTGAGCAGCCTGTGGCTGCTCACTGTTAAAAAAAAAAAAACATTCCCCCCTCCTTAGCCCCCACCTGCGACACGCGAGTGGGGGCTTTTAAACTAAAGGGGGGAACTATTGTCCCCCCTTTGGCCCCCACCCCTAAGCGGTGGGTGGGGGCCCTAAATATCAATAGGGGGGGAACATATTGTCCTCCCCCTGGCCCCCACCCCTGCGCAGCGGGTGCGGGCCCTAAATAACAATAAGGGGGGGAACCGACTGTCCTCCCACCTGGCCCCCACCCCTGCGCAGCGGGTGGGGGCCCTAAATAACAATAAGTCCTCTCCCCGGCCCCCACCCCTGAGAGGTGGGTGGGGGCCATAAATAAAAATTGGGGTGGGGGGGACCTAATGTCCTCCCCCCTGGCCCCCACCTCTGGCGGCGGGTGGGGGCCATAAATAAGTGGGGGTGTTAATGTCCTCCCCCGGCCCCCACCCCTGAGCGATGGGTGGGGGCCATAAATAAAAATTGGGGAGGAGGGGACCTACTGTCATTCCCTCCTGGCCCCCACCCCTGAGCGGCGGGTGGGGGCCCTAAATAAAAATTTAACCCCCCAGATGACCAGGGGGTCCCCAAACCCCTAGTCACCCCCCCCCAAAAAAAATAACCCCTACCTACCCCCCTCATCCGAAAAATAATGAGGGGGGACCCTTGTCTAAATACGTGTAAAAAAATATAGACTTACCATTTGATGTCTTCTTTCTTCTAAACTCTTCTATTTTCAAAAAAGGCCAAATAAAAATCCATAATAACCATAATAAGGGGTGGCCGGGGGGGAGGACAGTAGATCCCCAACCCCTTTTTGTTATCTATGGTCCCCACCCACCGCTCAGGGGCGGGGGCCGGGGGGAGATGACAGTAGGTCCCCCCCTTATTGTTATGTAGGGCCCCCATCCGCCGCTCAGGGGTGGGGGCCAGGCGGGAGGACAGTAGGTGCCCCCCTCCACATTCTTATTTAGGGCCCCCACCCGTCGCCACTGGCTGCTCACTGTTTACTAGACACGCCCCTACTCGCGGTATAGCGAGTAGGGTCTGAATTTACTAATACTAAGTAATCTTTACTTAGTATTAGTAAATTTGGCTGAAAGACTAATTTAGGTCTTTCAGCCTTTTGGTAGATAGCTCCCTAATACCGTGGGAATTAGGGAGTTATCTACTAAGCGGCTGCTTATTTTATGTTATTTTAAGTGATTTCCTTATCCACATTTGTTTGCATGGCACTTGTCCTACTCTTACCCCCATTTTACTTCCTTTTGCAGACCTCTAGCCCTTTCCATTACTTTTTTAGAGGCATTTTTGTGCCCAAAAGTTCGGGTCCCCATTGACTTCTATGGGGTTCGGGGTCAAATTCGAGCCCGAACCCGGACTTTTTTTCAAAGTTCGGCCGAACCCACCGGACCCGAACATCCAGGTGTCCGCTCAACTTTATTAACAAATATTTATTTTGATTTTTTTTTTTTTTGTAAATATGATTTTTATTTGTTTTGCAAATAAAGGAAATAGGGAACATTGATACTCGCAGGTATCTATTGGCATATGAACAAATGCACAACATGTGCAAATAACAATCATGGAAAATGCGCAGATGTGTTTCAGATAAACGAATCATAAAGAAAAGAAAAAGGGTGGCGACGGTTGGGTATCGTATCATAGGAAGGCATTTGTAGGGGGACGCAGGTCCCATTAATTGTACTTAGTGCTTATAGCCTTGGAACATAAAAGGAGAACAGAGAAAGGGAGGGGGAGGGGAAAGAAAATGCATTCAAGTAGACAGGCAGTGGTGACACGCAGGTCACCTTTTAAGACTCAAGTAACATTTACGTGGTGGACTCGCAGGTCCTATGAAATAGAAACAGTGGGTGGTACTTTCACATGCTCTGTAGGGTGACAGTGTGGACACGCAGGTCCTGTTCCACCTAAGGGTAGGATTCATGGCAGGAGGTGATGGTCACTGCTTGTGTTTCGTTGCCTTTTGCCGGTTTCGGCCTGGTGCCATTAGTTATTATGTATTATATGGTGGGCTTACCAGTCCCTCTGTCCTGTATATGTGCTTGTACCACTCTCCCACTTTTTATGTAGTCGCCTGTTGCTTAGGCATTTACTCTTTGGACTCGCCGGTCCCAAAACTCCTTTTATATTAGTCCTATATTAGTTTTGTTGTGATGTGGTCGGGGTGTAGGGAAGAGGAGGGAGGAAAGAAAGTGGGGGGGGGGGAAGAGGTTTGGGGTGTACAGTACCAGTCACACTTGTCTGGATCGTCAGGTGCGGTCTCAGGGTCTAGTTGAGTGTTGGCGTCTGTCGCTGTGGGGAGATGTCTATTGTGGTGTCTGGTGCTAGAGCTGCTTCTCGTCCTTTGTTTGGGCCCGCTGTTGGACGGTGATATTGTCTGCCCCAGTCATTAATTTTGTCTGTGAACCCGGCTCCCGCCGTTGTCAGGATCCAATGTGTCCATGTGTCAAGGTATTTTTGTGTTCTGTCCGTAGATTTCATGTGTATGTCTTCCGTCTCCCTTAGGGCCTCCATTTGTGTGAGCCACTTGTCTGGTGTAGGTGCGTCCTTGCGTTTCCAGTGTTGTGGGATGAGCTGCTTTGCTACATTAAGTATCCTAATAGTGATTGATCGTTTGTATCTATTACTTGGTATGGTAGTGTGATGGAGGAGCATTGCAGCGGGGTCAAAGGGGGGTGGCTGGTCCGTGAATATCTTTAGCATTGTATGTATCCCCCGCCAAAACGGTTGTATCTCTGCGCACTCCCACCAAATGTGTAAGAACGTCCCGAGTCCCACCCCGCATCTCCAACATTGTGCTGATTGGTCTGGGTATATTTCGTGTAGGGCAGCTGGGGTGCGGTACCAAAGCGTTAGTAGTTTATATGCTGTTTCTTGGTGTTTGCTGAACGCTGCGCAGTGGTGTGTTAATGAGCACATCTTTTCCCATTCCCCTTCGCTAAAGCTGCGGTTCAGTGCCGTTTCCCATTTTCCTTTGAACCTGGGCAACTCCGTTGGGATTTGTATCTGTAGTGAGTTGTATAAGGTGGATACACCGTGGGGGAGGGGTTCTGGGTCGAGACACAATTGTTCGAACCACGTGGGGGCGCGCCCCAGTGCTTGCCCCTGGGGGAGGGTCTTAAGGTAGCTCTTCAGCTGGGCGTATTTGTATTTCTGTGCAAAGGTGGTAGTGTTTTCGCCTACAATTTCTGTAAGGGTCCTCGGGCCTGTCTGAGTGTATATGTGATGTAACCTGGGTAGGGGGTCTGGGATGAGGTCTCTGAAGGCCAGGGAGTCGAGTCCTGGTGGAAACTCCGTATTATGTGTCAGGGGGGTCAGCGGTGATGGGTATGGGGCGAGGCTGCCTCGGGCTGCCATCCTGTGCCACACCTGTAGGGTGGATTTCACGTATATGGGTATGTTTCCTCGCTTCCTTGGTGGTAACCATGGGGCGAGCGCTATGGGGATCCCTAGTTCTGCCTCTTCCACCGACTTCCACAGTTTATGTACGTTGTCTTTCGACCATTCCGCTATTCGCAGGAGGTGACAGGCGACGTAATAGAGGTGGAAATCTGGTAGTGCCATACCCCCCTTGTCTTTCGGTTGTGTGAGTTGTGAAAATTTGAGCCTGGGTCTCCTCCCGTTCCACACATATCCCCCTAGTACCTTGCGGAGAGAACTGAAGTAAGTTTGGGGAATACATATGGGCATTGCTTGCATCAGATATAGAAGCCGAGGGAGAAAATTCATTTTGACTACTTGGACTCGTCCAAGCCAGGAGATGTGGGGATACGACCAATCCCCTGTGTCCCTCCTGAACGAGGCCAACATCGGTGTGAAGTTTTCTGTAAATAGGCTTGTGCTGTGTTTAGTGAGCCAAATGCCCAGGTATCTAACTTTGGTGTCTGCCCATTGGAACGGGTGGCTTTGGCGGAGTATGCCCTCCCTATGCCGGGGCACTGAGATGTTAAGTATGTATGACTTTTTGAAGTTTATTTTCATGTTGGATAGGATACCGTAGTCTCTGAAGGCTTTGATTATGTTCGGGAGTGAGATTTCGGGATTTGTGACAAAGAATAGCAGGTCGTCGGCGTAAGCCACGACCTTATGGTGTGTGCCGCCCAATTCCACCCCCTGGATGTCTGGATTGTGCCTCACCGCGTGGAGAAATGGCTCTAGGGCCAGGACGAAGAGCAGCGGCGACAGGGGACACCCCTGGCGGGTGCCGTTGTGTATGGTGAAAGCCTTTGTGGGTGCGCCATTGACAATGACTTGTGCCCTAGGTTGCCTATACAGGGCCTCTATCCATCCCCTCATGTGCGTCCCCAAACCCAGGTGTATAAGGGCCTGAAACAGGTATGGCCATCCGATCCTGTCGAAGGCCTTCTCCGCGTCCGTGGAGAGCAGGAGAAGGCCTCCGTGCCTGGCCGGTCCCCCGTGTACTATCGATAGTGCCCTTATAGTGTTGTCCCTGGCCTCGCGACCCGTTACGAACCCCACCTGGTCTGGGTGGACCAGGGTGGGGATGTGCTGTTGTAGGCGAGTTGCCAGTATCTTCGCCATCAATTTCAGGTCGCAGTTTATGAGGGAAATTGGTCTGTAGTTGCCGCAATACTCTCCGTCTCTGCCCTCCTTGGGTATGATTGTGATGTGCGCCATGAGGGATTGTGTGGGCCAGTGGTGTCCCTCTCTGATCGCATTAAAAGAGGCCACCATCGGAGTGTATAGGGTCTCTGCGAAGCATTTATAGTAGCGCAGCGGGAGGCCATCTGGACCCGGGCTTTTGCCTGGTTTTGTCGCTTTGACTGCCCATGCCAGTTCTTCCGCGGTGATGGGTTCATCAAGCGCTTCTGCTGTGTCTCTTTCTATGCGCGTGTGTGTATGTGTCTGCAGGAATTCTTGTATTTTGTGTATGAGGTTGGTTTGTGTCTGCGGGTCTTGCGGCCCTGGGAGGTTATACAGCTCGGAGTAATATGAGTGTATCACCTCCTGAACCTTGTCGGGGAGGCGGTGTAGAGTGCCTGTTTTGTCCCGTATCTTTTCGATATATAGGTGTTGTCTACGCTTGGTGAGCATTCGCGCAAGGAGTTTTCCGCTCTTGTTGCCATGGATAGTGAAAAATGCGTTGTGCCGCGCTGCTTCCCTGTGGTGTCTAGCGTGTAGGAGTGTGGCTAGTTCCCTCCTTAGCTGGAGCAGCTTTACCTGGTTGTCTAGGTGTCCGTCCCTTTTGTTGGATTCGTCTAGCGCGTGTATGTCTTGTATGAGTGTTGTAATTTGTGCCTCTCGTTGTCTTTTCAGTCTTGCCCCTTTCTGTATGAGGTGACCTCTAACCACACATTTGTGTGCCTCCCAGGTAAGTGTGTGTGAGGTCTGGGCTGGGGTATTTTCTGTAAAGTAGTCACCCAATAGTTTACTAGTTTCCGTTACGATTTCTGGGAGCGACAGCATATATTCGTTTAGTCTCCATTTGGAGACCTTGGGCCTATGTAGTGGGGACGTTAGAGTGAGAGTGACCGGCGCGTGGTCTGACCACGTTGCCGTACCGTGTTCCACTGCCCTCACCAGGGCCAGGTCATAGTGGGACATGAAGAAGTAATCCAGTCGTGTGTATGTGTTATGTGGGTAGGACAGGAACGTATAGTCCCGTTCGTCTGGGTGGTGTGCCCTCCAGCAGTCCAGGAGGTGTAGACGTCGAAAAAGGGTCTTGATGTTAGTCAGGTGTTGGGGTGGGACTCTCGAGGTCCCTGAGGACGAGTCCCATTTTGGGTCCATGGTCAGGTTGAAGTCCCCTCCCAGGATTAGTATGCCCTCTGCGAACGATCGAAGTAAACGTAGAGTGCGGGTGAAAAACCTGTAGTGTCTCTGGTTGGGGGCATATATATTAGCGAAAGTATAGGTGGTGTCCGCTATCGTGCCCTTCAGGAATAGAAATCTCCCCTCGGGGTCAGTCTCAGTCGCTGTTTCTGTGAACGGTACGTGTTTGTGTATTAGTATGGCCACTCCTCGCGATTTTCCCGCATTATAGTCACTGTAGTAGCCCTTAGTATAGTGATGGTCAGTCATTTTGGGTCTAGATCCGTCTCGAAAGTGCGTTTCCTGTATATATACAATAGACGCTCCAGTGCTATGGAAGTTTCTCAGGGCATGCGAGCGTCTTTCAGGTTTATTTAGTCCTTTAGCGTTGATTGTGGTGATATGAAGATATGCCGGTCGCAGTGACATGGTCGGGGTTGGGGGGAGTTGGGGGGGGAGGGTCAATCAGCGTGGGAAGGTGGGGGAGGGGAACCAGCGCCTGTAAGAGCGCTGTCTAGGTACGAGCGTCTGGGTAGGGATAAGCGCCTGTCCACCAGGGATAAGGGGCAATTACCCGCCCAGTACCTTGCGCCCTATCCTAAGGGGGGGTCGAAGGAAGTTGCGAACCACTAGGTAGCGCGCGTGAGGGTGTGGTCTACCGAATCGTAGGCAAGTCCTTTTATGAACTCCTCCGACGTCGTCCCCTATTGGCTCTGTTTGCATGTGTGTCAACTTTATGTTCCTCGCCTTGTGAGGTGTTGGCCCTAGGGCCTTCTAGTTATGGTGTGTGTCAGGTTTAAATTTGAGCGTACGAATATATGAAAAGTCAGAGGGGGAAACCTTATGCATATGAAAAATGTAAAATATAAAATGAGAAACATAGAAAACAGTTATAACAGTTATAACATTCCAGTCATGGAGCTTCATGTTGGGTGCACCCCCGCCACCTGGTCCCTGTGCTCATGCACCCGTCCTGCCCGCATTTCCATCCGGCCGCCCCTCCTCCATGCATGGGCAGGATAGGTCTTTCTCTTGGGTTCTGTCTCTCCCCCCTCCACTCCTTGGGGGGGCCCGGGCCCCCAGCAGGCCAGGCCGGCGCCGGCTCCCCCCACACGCTCACCTAAGTGGGTCGTCACGCGTGGGTCAGGAGGTCGGCCCCGGCCCGGCCCGGTCGGGGCACAGGCCCCACATTCCCTCTCTCCGGGCATGGGTCCCCCAGCAATATACAATATTAGCAAGCTTTGGGCTCCGCCCCCAACCCCCCATCCCTTCTCAGAGGCACCCGGGTCTCAGTACAGTGCCCAGTATTCCCCTCAGGTCAAACATTTTTTTTTTTTTTTTTTTTCCCAAAAGGACTCAGCTAGCTTGTGTGGCCCAGTGAGGCCTCCCCGTATCACGCTATAGTTCTAGGTCTAGGGGGGGCTAAAGTCCCTTTTAAAACAGAGCAACTGGGCTTGGGGGGTTGTGATACTTGCGGGGAGCCGTCTGAGCGATGTTTCAGAGCTGCACGGCTGCTCGGTGCCCCATCATTGCTGTCACTGCTGAGGAAGTCCGTGAGGGTCACTCGGCTGGGCACTTGGGCTGTGGGGCGGCAGTCAACAACGCCTGTATGCGGAGTCATGTCCAGGCAGCACAAGACAGGTCCAGGTTTCTTACGCCTCTGGTTACATAGTTGCCCCCGACGGGCGTATCGTTTGCATGCGGGATCTTCGCTGTCTCTGTGGTTTTTGGGTCGGTGTCTGGGCGCTTGCGGCAAACGTGTAGAAGGCCAGGGGGTCTGGCCACTGCATATGGATCGGCGGGAGCTGCAGTTCTCGGGTTAACCCGGTTAGGTCATCTTCTCCCTTGACTAGGAAGGGGCCTGTCGGTGTGAAAACGTGCAGGCCTGTTGGGAAGGTCCACCGGTACCTTAGTTTGTTAGATTGCAGGATTCTCGTCAGCGGGCGCATCGCCCGGCGATAGGCCAGCGTGGCCGGGGACAGGTCCGGATAGAGTTGGACCTCTGCTCCGTTTATGAGGACGTGGTCAGTCTCCCGTGCTCTCCGCAATATGTCCTCCTTAAGTTGAAAGCTGGCCAAGCAACAGATGATGTCCCTGGGGGGGTCTTCCGGGGCCCCTTTAGGGCGCAGTGCGCGATGTGCTCTGACAAAGTCAATTTTAGTGGACTCAGGCCTGCTCAGCAGTTTGTTGAAGAGGTCTGTGAGTGTCTCTTTCACAGGTTCAGTGTTGGCAGTATGTTCAGGAATACCTCTTACTCTGATATTTTGTCTTCTGCCTCTGTTGTCCAAGTCCTCTATATGGTATGCCATCTGTCTGAGTTGTGCAGATTGCTTAAGTATGGCGTCGGTAGTTGTGGATTGTACCGCGTGTGCGTGATCATTATCTGCTTCCAGCTGGGAGACTCTGTGGTTGAGGCCCTGCAGGTCCTCCCTCATGGCGTGCAGTTCTGTTGTAATTGATTTCTGCAGGGCTGCATTAGCTTCCTTAAGATCTGCTTTGGTGGGTAGGTTGCTGAGTACCCTCACCCAATCCAGGGGGGGCTCTGCCGTGCCAGCGGCATCCAGTTCGTCTCTCCCGGGCTGCGACAGCATGTTGTCCGTGGCCAGGGACTCATTTGAGGCCTGGGATGCGAGGTCGGCCGGGGTGATCAGGTATTGCCTCATCGAGGGTGCCGGGGACCCCCTAGGGGTGTCCGCGGACTTCACTGCGTGCGTGGCTCTGTGTGATTTCCCCATCGTGCGGTCCTGACACACGGCTCGGCGAGGAAAAGTGCAGAGCCGGCGGGGAGCTCCCTCACTAAGCCGCCATCATGTTCGGCGTCCAAGCCACGCCCCCCAATTAATCAACTTTTAGGCACCAACAGCCAAATTGAGCTGCACTCCTTTTTACAATTTGGCTATATAGACCTAAAATGTGAACTTAAATTGGGCAAGTCACACTAACTCGGTAAGGATTGGAATGCATCAAAACATTGTACATAGGTTAATGAGTGAAGGGTCAAAATCTGGAGATCAAATAGCAGCATACCTGTCTAAATCACAAAACAAGGACCAGACTGGTTTATGTACCTTGTTAACAGTAAGTATGCGTTGGTAGACGGTAATTGAGGCTAGCAGGTGTTCTTTCATACAAATAACTAGTCCGTACTAATGGTGCAGCAGGTTATACATTGCTGGGAAAAGGCCTCAGGAAAGTCCCATTGGTTGCAGAATGATAGTGAATGAGGATTACAGAAATTTACAATTGTTGTACATAAAACACCCATGTTCTACTGTGTAATAAATACACCTTCAGTACCTGGAGTTTTGCTTGTATATTCTATAACCTTGTATCTGTATATAAAGGTATGTGTGCAGGCCTAGACTAGCCATTGGGCATAGCAGGTAAATGCCCAGTGTGCCGTGATGGCTGTGGGCCGAGGCCGGTAGGGGAGATCACAGGATCTCCCCTGTCGGCCCATGCAGAGCCGACGCTATCTCCCTCACCGACCCAGAGGCACTAATATGCGTCCGCCGGCTGGGGAGGGAGGGAGGCAGGAGAGGACCTAGGGAGCTCTAGCCAGCAGCTCCGCCGGGTTCCTTTTGCGAGGTCTGAGCGTTGCCGCGGTTACCATGGCAATGCTCAGATCTCGCAAGAGTGAACTCTACCCTTCCACTCTCACCACTGAGACCACCAGGTAAGGCAGCATGACTCCCCCCTCCATGGAAACACAGCCCTCCCCCTGCCAGGCTAAAGGTAAGAAGGGAGGGATATAAAGTAATACAAAAAAAAAATACATATTTATATAAACATATGTACACTCACACTAAGAGCACTCAAACACAGCACACACACACCACACAGACAGCACCCTCACTCACACACACAGCACCCTCACACACACGTATGTATAATATGTAAAATAACCCTCAGTAAGTTAACAGAAAAAGAAAATTAGAAACATAGAATGTGACAGTAGATAAGAACACCCTCACACACACAGCACACCCAGCATACTGCGCCCTTCACACATACAATACGTCCAAACACACACACACATATATATATATATATATATATATATATATATATACACACACACACACACACTACAGCACCCCTCACACTGCACCACTACACACATTATGCTCCAGATACACACTAGATCCCTTACCATGTATACACTCTGAATTCTCTATACACACACACACACACACACAATCTCTTATACACACTCTGGGTCCTTTACACACAAGATCCCCTACACACACACTGCACCACCTACACACACTACATTCCTGACTTACAAACTCTGGATCCCCTATGTACACACTACATTCCTTGTAGGCAAACACACACAGCATTCTCTAAACACACACTCTCTACAACCCCTTCACACACTACGTTACCTATATACACACCCACACACTACAGCCCGTATGCACACACTCGCTACATCCCCTATACACACTATGCACCCTATACACACACTCTCTAGCCACACATATTATACCACAAACATGAATAAAATCAACCTATTTACGCAATACCACAATCAGCTCACTCTACACACACGCAATCCCACAAGCTGGTTTTAAACACATGCACCATACGCTTTTCTGGGCCTTTTGTCCTCTGGTATCCCACTTATGGAGACACCAGAGACAAGTTAAAAGCAAACACAGTGCAAACATGTTATTACCTTTGCTTGCGTTGTGCAGAACAAATACAGGGCCTTTTTCCCATGCTAGAGCTCTTCAGCAGGGCTCTGCGCATTGAACCAACATGCTCACTTTGAGAGGGGGCATGCTTGTCATTAATGATGACAAAACACACCCTATCTGTCAGTGTGAGTACATGTGTGTATGTGTGTTATTGTGTTTCCATACACCTGTGTGTGGCCACATATGTGTACAGCCCCCTATACCCTAAACTAGAGCCCCCTATCCCTCCGCTGAACCCCTTTTCACCCTGTTATAGCCCACCACCACCAGTGCCCCTCCTATGATGTGGTTCTGGATCCGCCCCTGGCCTATAGTATCCCTTTATGATTAGACAATTAGTGGATGCCCTAAGCTATATAGAACAGTCAAATCCAAACTGTAGGTCAAGGCGGTCACTGAAGGATCCTTTTTGAGATAAGTTCAGGTAACCAGTAAGACACAGAAGAAGCAAGTAGTGTGAATAAGGACACAAGAAAAACACAAAATTAAGGCTTTTTACATGATTGCTTTTTAGCCTCAAGAACAAGATACCGGATGCATTTCAGATTGAAGTAGTCCTCATTACATGGCCAAGCCTCCATAAAATGATGCCAGCAGTAGAACTAAAGATAGTCATTTTACGTTACTCAGAATCAGAATGTTTAGATTATTACTCTAATATATTACAAAATGATGTTTAATACCAGGAGTAGTTTGGCAATATGTCAATTAAAATCTGGAATGCTTGTCAACATAAATATAGGTAAAAATAATCTTATTCTGACTTTCCTACAGAGGAACGTTTGTCGTGGCATACTAAAATATAGATTGTTTATTGTGTAACTGATGACATAAAACAACATTAAAAAAAAAGAATGCCAATGAAATTCTAAAATA
Source organism: Pelobates cultripes (assembly GCA_933207985.1). Classification (NCBI taxonomy): domain Eukaryota; kingdom Metazoa; phylum Chordata; class Amphibia; order Anura; family Pelobatidae; genus Pelobates; species Pelobates cultripes. Next base: position 46,805,757 of record OW240919.1, read on the forward strand.
AACACTTGATACATCCCATAACAACATACCCATCATGTAATTAAACTGTATCTACTGCTGACGTTCTCAACATAAAACTTGCAGATGGATTACATAAAACAATTATAGTAGTAATTATATACAATTGGAGCAGACTATTTAGGCTAGAAAGAGGTACAGGGAGGAATAAAAAAAGATAGAGAGAGAACAGTTTAGCTTATTGAAAAATCACACATGAACAATGGCAATTTAAGGCAGTCAAAACAATCTTCAATAGAAATCCACTATAAAAGTTTATTGTTCATGGGCAAAATGTTTAAAAGGAAAAGCTTGTGAAAGATCCCTTGTGGGATCGAAACATTGCACTCTCTTCCAATAAATCCTTGAGTAGCTGGACTACAATTTTTGTTCAACTAAAAGGAAAAGCTTGTGATACAATCATCGTTCCTTAGTTGGAAGCTGAGCTGGTTATCAATCACTCTATCTGTTGCTGAAAAATTGCATTAGTGCAACAACACTAGTGGTGTCGTAAACCTTCTTAGTAGGAGTATTATTCACTAGCTGTTCTGCTCTCTGCTTCTACAGTTCAACTCACTGATGGCCTGGGTGGTCTGGCCCTGTGAATTAGTTGTGATAAAGTCCAAAAGGACGAAACATGTAGACTGAAATGCTATAGGCACGTTTATTCCTGGAACGACATACAGCAGGGCTGCCTAAAAGGTAGATCCCCAGATGTTTTAAAACTGCTTAATGGACTCTAAAGCATTCTAAAGACACACAAAGCACCATGGGAGTTGTACTTCTACAACGTCTGGGGATCTAGCTTTTCGGCACCCCTGACCTACAGGGACGTATTGAGAGATTTACTGCCATGAATCTGCTATTTGAAAATTTTCACTTATCTAAAAATCGCTCCCATTTATATTGAATACACCATATATCACAAATATACATGATGTATTTCATGTTAAATATATTGATTTACTCACATTTCTTCCATTCCAGAGCTGCTTTGTGGGAGTTAATCTTCATCTAACAACCACCTCCGGGCTTTCCTCCTCTCCTCAGCTCTCTGCCTGATCTCTTCTTTAATTAACCGTGCTTGGGACGAATTGTCAAGCAGGGCAAATTTAGTGTCAGGTCTCCTGCCCCCGCACCGCTTGCGGCGACCTTGCTTACCTCATTACAGCGAGCGGCGTCATCTGGTCCCTGTCTCCAGACTGGCAGTGTGTCTGATGCTGCACGCTCCAGAGCAGCTTTCTTATATTATTATTATTATTATTATTGCCATTTATATAGCGCCAACAGATTCCGTAGCGCTTTACAATATTATGAAAGGGGATTTAACTATAAATAGGACAATTACAAATAAACTTACAGGAACAATAGGTTGAAGAGGACCCTGCTCAATCGAGCTTACATTCTATAGGAGGTGGGGTGTAAGACACATTAGGACAGGAATGTGCAATCAAAAAAGGTGGGCTGCCCTTTAGGAGAGGGCAAGAGACGGGTATGTGAGGTAGGGGTTAGTCTTGGAGGCCATAAGCTTTCCTAAAGAGATGGGTTTTAAGGCACTTCTTAAAAGATGCAAGACTAGGGGAGAGTCGGATGGCGGTAGGCAGGCTATTCCATAGGAAGGGAGCCGCCCGCGAGAAGTCCTGCAAGCGCGAGTTGGCCGTACGGGTGCGGACAACGGACAGGAGGTGGTCACGGGCAGAGCGGAGAGACCGAGAAGGGACATACCTGTGGATCAGTGAGGAGATATAAGAGGGGCTAGAGTTGTTCAGTGCTTTATAGGTGTGAGTTAGTGCCTTGAATTGACTCCTATAGCACACAGGAAGCCAATGTAAGGACTGGCAGAGGGGTGAGGTGTGAGAGAACCGACTAGAGAGGAAAATCAGTCTAGCAGCAGCATTCATTACAGACTGTAGGGGTGCAGTACGGCTTTTGGGAAGACCAAGCAGGAGAGGGTTACAATAATCCATGCGTGAAATTATTAGAGCATGGACAAGCTCCTTGGTAGTATCTGGTGCAAGAAAGGGGCGGATGCGGGCTATGTTTTTAAGATGGAATCTACAGGATTTGGCAACATGCTGGATGTGAGGCTCAAAGGTGAGACCAGAGTCAAGTATGACGCCAAGACAGCGCGCTTGCAAGGATGGGCTGATGTTGGTACCACAAACTTGAAGGGAGAGCGAAAGAGGAGGATCAGTATTAGGAGGAGGAAAGACAAGGAGCTCAGTTTTTGAGAGATTGAGTTTCAGAAAGCGGGAGGACATCCAGTCAGAGATGGAAGAAAGGCAAGCAGTGACACGTTGCAGGACAGCAGGGGAGAGGTCTGGGGAGGAGAGATATAACTGGGTGTCATCAGCGTACAGGTGGTAGTGGAAACCAAATGAGGTAATAAGTTTGCCAAGAGAGGCAGTATAAAGAGAAAATAGAAGGGGACCAAGGACGGAGCCTTGGGGGACTCCAACCGAGACAGGGTGAGGGGAGGAGGTATCATTAGAAAAAGAGACACTGAATGAGCGTTGGGAGAGATAAGAGGAAAACCACGAGAGGACAGAGTCACAGAGACCAAGCGATTGCAGAGTTTGGAGAAGGAGAGCATGATCAACGGTGTCAAAGGCCGCCGAGAGGTCATGGGTTATATGTGTGCTGCACCCGGTCATGTAACCCGGCACACAGTGATGACCTCAGAGACCACAAGGGAGGGAAGAAACTCCTCCCACGTGTTGTGGTTAACACCCCCCCCCTTAATTTATATTTTCCCCACCCCTTCCAGTCAAGGCCGCACTTTGACTGACAGACGCACACACTCATTGATAGATGCATACACTCATTGACAGACAGACACTCTCATATACACTGACAAACACACACACACACTCACTGATGTGACACACTGATAGACAGACACACACTGACAGACGCGCTAACTCACTGACCGACACATACACATTCACTGACCGACACACACACACACACACATTTACTCACAGACAATTCCCCCAACACACATATTTTTTCTTTTAAATCCACCCAGCCTCCCTGGGAGAACTGGAGTGGGTTACTTACCTGTCCAGTAGGGCTGCTCGGCAGGCAGGCAGGGGGCGGACAGGCAGAGTATGCAGCGTGCGCCAATTAGTGATGCTGGGAGAAGGTCTGAAGTCATATTCCGGCTCCCAGCTTCATTAAGCGTCGCGCAGGGAGCTAAGCAGGAAGAGCTCAGTTGAGTATGCTCCCTCGTTGCCCGCCGCCAGCCTCGGGTGGGGTGGGAGGGGTGAGGCTCAAAAGTGGCCAGGTCTTGAGCCCCCCAGGACACGAGGCAAGCAAGGGACCTGCCTGGGCGTTTGGGGCTGCTTTTTTTGTCGCCCCCTACAAAGTGCCGCCCAAGGCAGATGCCTTGTTTGCCTCGTGTAAGATACATCCCTGGTTGTACTATCATTATTAAAGAGTATAATTTAAACTAAGTACTCACAATAATAATGATGTACATTACATTTGACAAGGCCTATTTTTAAATTGTAAAGATGCATTGGCAAGAATGTTTTTGTAAAACACACCAGGAAATTATAAAAGTTATTACACATGCAATTGTCACTCTGTCAGCTTTTAATAAACATTTATAAGTGACCTGTTGCACCATTTGACTAAACGACTGTGCATAGGACTATAATATGAGATTTTCTAAGTGGCTAATCCACTTAGATTGGCCTGAGAGGCACTGGACGAATTCTGTTCATCATATAAATAGGGCACTGACTCTTTGTTCATTGCATTAGTAAGAGAGAAGGCTCTCTGATAGGAATCTTTGCAAGACTTGCCGGTCAAAGACTTCTTAAATTATGGTAGAGTAAATAAGGCAGATGTTTTCACTGCTGGATACAGGAGATTACAATGCATCCATTACACAGAGACACAATATTTGAAATAAAGACACAATAATAAATTCACGGTCAATGCTGATGACTTTGCCTTGACCCTTACATTCCCTCTGTGGCAATTCAATTTCCTGATAAATTTATTAGAATAAACATTGGACATATTTTTAGTTAAACTCTGAGAAACAAATGTATTTTTTTTTTGGCCATATAACTGAAGGCAAGTAATTGTTTTACATACTCTAAACTACTAAATTATATTTAAAGTAGTATGCCAAATAATAGTATTACGTATCCTGCTATTTCTGAGAAATTTTGCTAGACTAGTGCGTACCGTTTCAAACGTATTACAGATGGCAGAATTTTGGGCAATCAGCAGGTTGTCTAAGTTCTGTAACTTATCACGTATCATGAAATATATACGACACAGACAATGGATGAACAGGTTCATTTGATTTGTGATTAGGAGCTTTGACCCTAGGGTGAAAAAGAAGAGATGAATGCGGGACGGGGACGGGGACGGGGGATACAAAAGAAAATGTAGTGTAGCGCTTACGATAGACCTAAAACAATTGACAAAGTGCTTAGTTTTCAAATAATATAAAATGCAGAGAAATACAACAAATGATGCATGCAGTTATATTATATTCTCCCTGTAACAGTGTGACTATACCTTTAGGAGCAACAGCTGTAATGTGCTAATGCAAAGAGTACGTGATTTTGTGTATTCTGTTTAAAACACAAAACACAAATATTTTCCACATTAAAGTGACACAATTGCCAAATTGCACCTTTTAAGTAAAAAAAAGTAATAAAACCAAATAAAGTATTTTCTGATACTTAACAGCAGTGAAATTTTCAGTCAGTAAAAACATCCAAAAACTGAAAAGATATATAATAGTACACAATGTCTACTACAATTATATGTTGAACACTAAGAAAAAAAATTTACTTTAAGGTGTCCACTCACACTATAAAGAGCCCCAATGTGGCTCTTGTTTAATCAAGGGAGACCTCTTACCTTTTGTGGTAGTACTGGTGTTTCCACAGTACCTGAAGAAACAACAGTACCACCGCAAGAGGGAATGACTCTCTTGCTAAAGGCTCCAGGGTGATTAAACAAGAGCCAAATTGGGGCTCTTTTTATTGTGAGTGGACACCTTAAAGAGATTTTTTTTTTACCTTAATGTTCCGCATATAAATATAGTAGACACTCTGCACTATTATAACAGAAATTCTGTTATTACACTAAAAATAGGTATTCCAAGATGTGCCGATGTACTGTGAAAGTTACGCTGTCATTATCACAGGCCCCATTTAGTTACATTCCCCCATCTTACACCCTGTCACATCCCCATAACCTGTTACCTATCAACACCCAGTCACATTAATTTGTCAAATATCCCCGTACAGCCAAATACAGTCACACACCTGCTGAATTGCATAGATTAACCAACTTAGTCACATGCCTACCTATAAGCCATACTCACCCACCTTGTCACATTATTTCTATGGTAAATCCATTCTCACATCTACTGTAGACACAAAGTAAGTTACGACTAACATAGCATATATTTAGTTGCGCTACCTCCCCTGTTAGTCAGTTCAGGATTAGTATGTCTGATTTTACGGTTCCATTAATATTATTACCTATGTTTACATTCTTGGCATACTTAAAGAAATAAAAAAAAGATCAGATCAGGAATTTCTCATACGCACATTTTTTCCTGTACATATCACATACCAAGTCCTGGTAGCATAGTCAGGAGATTGTCTACTTGGAGAGTTAAGGAACATCTGGCTAGAAGTACAGTAGCACACTGTAGCATTTCTAAGAAAGCCAATAGAAATATGTGGGGGGTATGAAAGTTATCAGTATCTGACTAAAAGATCAGAAATGGAAATAGATAAAGAAATATATAAAGTTTTTATAAAAATTTTAGTTGTTCACTAAACTGATAATTTCTAGAATTTATCAGGGAACTGCCAATTTAAAGTTGGTAAAAAAAATCAACATATTTTTAGCTTGTATATTCTAATTCACTATCTTGGCCTAACATTTGCAGTTAGAGTATAAACTCTCAACAATTCTTATTTAAGAGAATAACGCTTCATATTGTGCTTATTTTGAATAAGGTCTTGATTAACGTCTGAACTGAGAGCTCAGACATTATTTGCCTCTGGCAGTGAAAAGCCATGTTCTGGGGAAAGAATTTTCTTGTGTTTTCTTTTCTATGTCTTGAATGTTTTTTCAAAGGTTTCATTATTAGGGTAGCTTTTTGGTTCTTAAGTATAGTCGCGATATAGAAGAGAGTGCCTCTAATGGAGGCTGTACGTGTTTGTCACAGTTGGATATTAGAATGGTAGGTATAGCATTAGACTCAAAGAACTATGTAAAGTCAACACTCATATCGGAATCCATGATAGAATTCTGGTGTTAAGGAAATAAGTCTGTAGTGCAATACAAAAAAATATGGTCAGACCACATTATCTTACAGCCTTTGAAAAGCACAGAGATTTTTTGGTGAATGATGCAGTTAATTTAAGAATAGCAATTCTGATGATGGGAATAAAATATGTTGTAACTAATAATGGGGTGGATTAGTTTACATGCATCATTTAAGGCGTTTGTTTTTACAAAATCTTTAAGGTAGGTTATAGCAGGGTTTGCAATCATATGAGCTTTTCATAGAGGTCAAATAAGATTTTAGAAAGTCCCCATAACTAAGATTCCCATTTCAGGCTAGGTACCAAACAGCCAGGCCTGCATAAAATTGTAGATAAAACCATCATCAATCAGGAGGGAAGGATAAAAAGGTTGGTAGATCTGTTATGGTCTATATTGAAAAGTCTTTCCACCTAGAAGAGACTCGAGGTCCATCCAGATGAACCAAGGCAACATTTGATTGGTCAAGGACATCGCATGTTTGGCCAAGATTTGGCAAGTTTGTTTTGATATCTTGAAGACTTACTTGACCCCGAGACTGCAGCTCTGCATGAAAAGTTAATATCTTTTACATTTTCATTTTTTTTTTGTCAGATAAACTTATGGGTGAGGTTGTAGTAGCCAAATCTGATAGCTCAAACAAACATTGTAGGAATTGTTGCATGTTTTCATATATTAGATACGGAGGGTGAGGTAGATAAAATGTAAGGGTAAAATAAAGACTAAGATTGTGATAATGTTGTCTGCCATTTTGATGAAGCCCTCTATAAATCATTCTATGTGTAATGACCACCATTTTGCCCACTTTTTCTTCATATATATTTTTATTTATATTATTTTTGGATTTTTGTCCTTTCATAGCATCAAAGAAATAAATAGGCACATTATTAATTATGCTCTCTTCTTTTTCCCTAATCATTACACTGAATTCAAATTGTAATTTCCCTTTCCCCATTGACCTATGATGCCATTTTCTAAGTAATCAATTAACCCAAATGACATTATTTTGGCGCCAAATTTGAATTTTCAAACACCTATATAAGCAGGCAACTTCCAGGAGTGCCCCATACACTTTGAACAAGCCTTTTGAGAAGGTGAAATGCGTTAGTTTTTATTGCATATTTTACTACATTTTGTTATTTTTCATATTAGTTTAATAATAAAGCTACTTTTTTATCCTGCTCTTGGATGCCCTCTCATCTATAACTACTCTACAAATCACTAAAGCTTTAAGGATTGCTCAGACAAAGGTAAGTAGCACGCTTTTATTCAACTCGTGGCTGCTGTCTACAAAGAGTACTGGATTTAGTGTTTCAGTTGGTTTATTCAGCCATCAAAGTGAAAGAGCAACATTTCGACACGTATGTGTCTTTCTCAAGCCAGGATTGCTAATAAACCTCTTTAACCCCTTAAGGACCAAACTTCATGTCATGTGTCCTTAAGGGGTTAAGTGGAGAACCTCTGCACTACATACCATCCAGACCGGTAGTCAAATCTCACATAACTGTTTCTTATAATTTGTTTAATGATGTAAATAGAGTGCATTTTTGCAAAATTAATGGGGCACTACAGGCATCCAGACCACTTCACCTCTTTAAAGTGACCTGGGTGCAGTGTCCCTGCCCCCCTTAGTCCTGCAATGTAAAACATTGCAGGTTTAGAGGCACTAAATCCTCCACCTTTTGGAATTTCAAAGCGTTTGTCTCTGTGAATCGACGCTGGACGTACTCAGGCTCTGCATAAGGACGTCCAGCGTAAGAGAGGACCCCATAGGAAAGCATATGTGGAAGGCCTAACGTGCTTGTTGCGCTCTCCACAACGGATGACGTCGGAGAAGGCTGACCGCGGCACAGAGCCGAGGAACTTTGGCACTGTAATAGGGCAAGTGAATAAAGGTTTATTTAACCTTTTACAATGTGGAAAGCTGGCCGGAGGGGCTGAGAAACATGCCAATGCATTCCTAACACTAAAGTGTTACTTTAATATAAATGTATTACTATTATCTTTTTTTTTTTTTCTCACTTCCACAACCAAAATGTTTGAAAAACAAACCTACATTATTTATTACCGGATCCAGACAAGAATCTGTTTGTCTAGTATGTGAGACAGGAATGCCATTGAACTAGTTGTTAAACTTGTTTCCCTTCTAAATCAATGTTCAGGTGACTACATTTCCCCATTACTAAAATCATACCCAAATTTCCCACTTATTATAATTTGTGATAAACATGTATGTGGGTTTGTAGTGTATTTCTACAATTATTAAGTTGCCCTCTTAGGTTTTATACCCATAAGGCTTCCACTTTCCTACCGTATCATCCTATACCAATTCCTTGCCAAACTGTTTTAATTCAAGTTTCACATACTTTCTATAACATAATAGAACGATAAACATCCAGTACACAGTGTTCCCTCCCACCCCATCTGTTCCTGTGAAAATCCTTTGAAAACAGTAAGACAGCTGATTCCTAAGACAGACACATGTACATGCCAGAAAGATGCATCAACACACATTTAAATAGTTGTTCTACAAAGGATCTCATGGAATTGATACAGACATGAAACCCTGCACCACATTTCTTTCATTTTTTGTAAGCCACGGTCATAACTAATCTGTTTTTTAAATGATCTGTTTATTGTATTTATAAAGTGCAAACATTAGCCATTGTTTTACAAAAGAACCATTCTACACAATATTTCCAAAATGTTTCTGTTTCTGAGTGTATACTGCACTAATTCAACTCATCCACTTTTTTGCTATTGTTTTGTATCAACTACTGCAATAACATACTAACTGACCTTCCGGTCTCCAGATTCTACCCCCCTTTAGTCTATCCTAAATGCTTCTGTCAAGCTAATCCACACTACTTGTTGCCCAGTATCTATTTCACCTCTCTGCAAATATAATTAAAGTCAACATGCTCACCCTCATTTACAAAGCCACTACCTTTACTCACTAATCAATAAATATACTTAAGCAAACCAACGGAGATCTAACAATGACCTGCCCCTTGCATCTTCTATTATCACCTCTTCCAATGCTAGACTACAGGGCTTCTCTCGTGCAGCACCAACCCCCACGAACACACTTGAAACATTCTTGTACAGAGAAACCTACCACTCAACTAAGTAGCCAATGCATTTCACTTAACCATTAAACATCCTCCTCTCACTCCGTATTAACATCATTCTTACCTTTTCAGTCTACACCTCTTGATTCTCATCCCTCCTATCCATCTAGATAGTAAATTCCTACAGGAAGAGCACCCTCCGCTCCTCTACTATTTGTTTGTCACATTTTGTATTTTCTCTTACATGTGTAGTAACTTTGTCTTTTTACTTGTATCAGTTGTACGCATGGATAGAAATGTAAAATGTGGATGGAGCATTTAAGCTTTATGGTGTGTTCCTTTAACAGGTTAAATGACAGTTTGATTTATTACATGACAAGCTGGTATCTACCAAAACTAGCACATTAAGTAATTTCATTTAAAGTACCGACCAAGATGGTCAGCGAGCTTACAATTGAAAGGAAATAATGGGGAGTGATACAAAATGAAAAAATGGATTCATTAAAAACTGCCAGATGTTAAAGGGACACTATAGTCACCAGAACAACTACAGCTTAATGTAGTTGTTCTGGTGAGTATAAGATCCCTTCAGGCATTTTTCATGTAAGCACTGGCTTTTCAGAGAAAAGGCAGTGTTTACATTGCCTCTAGGGACACCTCCAAGTGGCCACTCCTTAGATGGCCGCCGGAGGGGCTTCCTGGCTCAGTGCTGCCGAAAAAGCAGCACTGACGTTCAGCATCCCCACGCTCTGCATGGAGACGCTGAATTTTCCTCTATGAGGAGGTCCTGATTGACCAAAACGGCATTTGGTCCCGCCCCATGCTGATTTTAGCCAATTGAATTGGCAAAAAAATTGGCCATTTTGATAATGTCACAAAGGGGGCGCAGCCAGCGTGGGGCTGGAAATACGGTAAGTTTTAAACTTTTATAGGGGGGGGGGCTAGCCACCTTAATGGTGGGTTTAGCACTATAGGGTCAGGAATACGTTTGTTGTTGGAGCGCCTCTGGCCATGTGTGCGCATTCGGCTCCACTCGGAAGCTGACGTCGATGGAGGAGGAGAGGTCACCTGTGCCGAGGGAGTCCGGCGCTGGATTAAGGTAAGCAAATAAATGGTTAATTAACCATTTACTTGCCACGGAACTGGGGTTAGATGACTAGGGCTCTATAGCGTTAGGAATACATATTTGTATTCCTAACGCTATAGTGTTCCTTTAAATGTACAACCGACATAGCGTTTATCTAACTCACAGTTTGTGCAAAGACTTGACCAAAGAATTGAGCCTGTTCCACTTTAAAGTCACATAACAGCTACAAAAATCCAGTTTTGTTATTTTAGAAAAAATGATATGCATAGAATAATACTAAGCAACATATATTCTACCTATCCATGTATATACACAGAATACAAACAGAGCAACCCCTTCCTCTACCTTACCATATTTGTCCAAACTTTTTTTTTTTTTAAATAAGTGCTAACGAGTACAACGAGTAAGTCTCAGACTGCCAGTGTGATTCATTCTTTATCACAGAGACATGTGTTTAGCACTATTTACTTTCTGCTAGTTACATTCACACTTGCTGACAGAGCTTGTAGCACCATGTGCAAATACCACCTAGCTCATAAATTTAACAAATCAAATTCTCAGACACAAGGACTTAGTAACACTCTTCTGGATCATACCATGTCATTCACCAGGGCCGTCTCCAGCAATTATAATTATTTTTTATGGCTGAACATCTGCTTTTTTTTTTAGACTTTTGTTTGTGTTTCAAAACTGAACTGTAGAAACTGTGAACTAAATATTGTATTGTGATGAAGTAAAGAATAAATTCCAAAGTTTAGGCAAAATATCAGACCTGGAAACGGTGTACTTTTACGTTAAGTTTTAAAATAGGATGCTTAATAATGTACAACAGTAGTCAGAAAAAAAAATAAAAAAAATTTAAGCTTATTCAGTACACCAGACGAATGCCTTTAGTGGTCGTTTGAAAATTTTAGTTCACTTGACAGTTCCCATTTTGGTAAAAAAACAACAACAAAAAAATGGCTTGTGCAAGCACAGATTAGGTCCATGTAAAGTTTTAAACTCATATTGAATTGAGAGTGAGCATTTATTTCAGGCTGTAGCAACTAAATATTTTCAAGATAGCATAATGGTTGTGGATTGACAAATATGTCACAGCACACACTCTATTCAAAATTTCCCCCTAGTAGCACCCCATGAGAGTTAGACACTGCATTCAAACTGTATGGGCACCATAACAACTTATGCACATTTTTTAATGAATGGGTAGCTACTGATTGGCTTATATTATGAACTAACCACTCTAAACGCGGCAGTCCTGAAACTGCATAGAAGAAACCAGTTGTCACAGGGAGATCCTGTGCTGGAAAGCAACCTTTGGGGTAAACCGAAGTTCCTTTAAGAGTTAGTTATGCTTGTTCAAACACTTATGGAATTGATGCACAGATGTCCTTAATAAAGAACTGCCAATTTTCTGTGTGTTAAAGTACCTCCTTTATTGAGGTTTAGTAGATGCACAAAAACACTTACCTTCACAGTATTTCTCGATAAACCACACTACCATGTTCTCAAGATGCTCCGCTTATGTTCTATAATTCCCTGTTCAGTGGCATCTCCAGGATTCATATTTAGAGGGTGCACATAAGGGGCCAAGGACAAAAGTAGGGGGGGCAGTTATAAAATGTGTACATATATATATATATGTGTATTTATGCAAAAAACAGATAAAACTCGTATCTTGTAATACCATTTTTATTGAACGAATACGGCTACAATCTCTACTTGAACTATATATATATACACACACACACACACACACACACACACACACACACACACGGCTCGACAAATCCCAGGTGCCAGGTCACCACGGCAGCTAGAAATTTTGCCCTGGCACATGGGATTTATCAGACCTTTGCTAAGCCGCGCAGGAAACATTAAAGCAGTCTGCCACGGGGAGTAAACAAGCTCACTGATACACACACGCTTACTACAGACAAGCACACTGACACACACAAAGTTTACTAGAGACAAGCTCACTGACACACACACAAGCTCACTCAGTAGCAGGAACATACACATACAAGATCACTCTGGCGTGCTAAGTGGCACAATCAGTTCTGTGGTGGTTGAGAAGGCTACCTATCCTTCGGGTATAGGCAGGTCACAAGATGATGGGTATCTCTCTTGGAGCTCAGGCAATTACACAGACTGACCCATACAAACCCACAAACTGCCCCCCCCCTCCCTCCACACAAGTTGAAAAATACACACACACACACACACACACTGACCCATATACACACTGACCAATACAGAGACAAAGACTGCTCCCTCCCACACACACTGACCAATACACTCCCCCTCACGCACACAGACTGACCCATACAGACTAAAACCCCCACAGATACTGACCCATACATACACAGACTGACCCCCCACCACACAGACGGAACCACACACACTGACCTACACTCATCAGCAGCTGCCTGTCTCTCCCCTGCGCTGCCCTCTGTGATCAAACAGGAAGTTCGTCCCAGCACAGTGCCCCCTCTGGCCGCAGGTGGAAATTCCACCTACCTCAGTGCATTGCTGCTGCAGCTTGTGTAGGGAGACTCAGTTCTTCTGGCTTCAATTTCAATTGGGGGGGGGCTGCATGATGTAGGGGGGCCATGGCCCCCTCTTGCCCCGCCCCTAGGGACACCCCTGTCCCTGTTTGTTGGGAACTGTATGCAAACTGTTCCAATGTAGACTTGTGTTTGATGCAGACATTTTATTTTAATTTTTTTTACTTTTAGTTGCTTATTTGAAATGTTCATCATGCCCCCTAACTCACAGTTCTGCTCCCATCTCTTACTTAGAATATGGTGCTAATGCTGAAAGCATAAAAATTCCTACTCAGGAATTATTTATGGACCGATCAGTGCTATGAATGATGAAGAGAGATATGCATTGTGATAAGGGAAATAAAGACTGCACGATTCTTTAAACAATGCCAGAACTGCACATTTCATGTTTAATATTCCCAGACAAAGCAAAGTGTATTTATAATTTTGCCCACTATTTTAAATGTGAAAAATGATGTGAAAGGTTTAATGTCACTAAAAAGAAAATGTATTAGTATGGATTAGTCACGCTAGGAATGGACCAATTTTACACAGATTGGCTAATCTAATTTCTTACAACCGTGAGCTCTCAAGAACACAAATTATCCTATGGTCAAATGATTGTAATGTGTTAGTTTCCTCATTCTATTGCACAGCACAAATATTTGGTGACTCGTTATAAATAATTCAGTGATTTAGTGCAGCTAAAACATATTGATGGAGTAACACAAGACTAGCCCACATTTCCTTATACTCCCCCTGGATTTTGATCATAAGTCAGTTTTTTGTGTGCAGAATGCATAACGTACATAAATAATATTTATAATAAATAAAACAAAGATAACTGTTTAGGCCTCTTTACCCATCGATTTAATTAAAAAAGTGACATGCATCCCAGGATAATTATGTTTTAAGCAAGCAAGCAAACACTTTAAAACAAATATACAAACCAAAATAAAGCAAGAAAAAATGTAAAAAATATTTAAAACTTACAAACTTATTATTAACTTGGTCAGATTGCATTATTGAGCATGCCTCTCAGTTAAGAGGAGTTTCTTCAGCCCCCTCTTACCTACCCATCTCAGTTTCAGACCAGTCCACTAATGACAGAAACAGGACACCATTGTGCAGCAAGAGAGAGAAAGCAAACACTGGAGTTTGCCCTGCATGAATCAAATTGATCGGACTCCCTCTCTTCTCTCCGTCACGATATTGTAAGGTGAAGAGATCTTCCACCTTCACTATTGTGTCAATCTGTCAGCCATGCCAAGTCCAGTTTTCCAGCATTCCTAGGGATAGGACACTGACTGGTTATATCAGTGTCATCCCAGGAGTGGGTGTGGAAAGCATAAAAAAGAAGTAGGTAAATATTAAACAAGAAAAAACAAACAAACATTTATCTGCTTTTTCCAGCCTGCATAGTGAGACTAAAGCTTTTGAATGAGACAATTGTCTCAAAGTGACGTATGTCCCTTTAATAAGTCAACCCATATGTAATCCAAACCTCCAACTATAAACTACGACAGACAGACAATTTCAGCAAATAATAGGTGAAACCACAGATCCCTATTATGAGTCATAGCTATATAATTCTGTGATTTTACCAGCCAGAACATTCACTCATCATGCATGACAGAGACAATGTATCACAAAGATAAAATTTAATATAGAGGATTCAAACTATGATGGTCAATGAGATATAGCCATGCGCATACAACAATCCTCCGCTGACTAGGCAAAACAAAAACAAAAAATAAATGAATAAAAAAAATAAAAAAAACAGACATCTTATGATTAATGCAACAGAGCAGCCATAACCCCCCCAGATACAGTCAGTAGCTGTATTACTGCTCTGGTACAGATCATATATCCTGCTGAGCTATGTGGAATCAATAGCCATTTCCTCTGCTCCTCTGCAAGGTCCAAGGTTCATATTTATGTGTAGGAGGCTGCACACTCCAAGCTTTTCAGAAGCTCTATTAGCATAAGTAATCAGGCCCACTACCGCAAGTCAATTTATACATAAAACAAATACACAGTGTAACCAGAAGGGACTTCACTCACATCATACGTGGTAATAGTTCTCTTCCCTTGGAACATTACAACTAATTTGCATTAAGGTGCAAATTGTACTTTGAATAATGTGCATATCGAGTAACCTGCAGAGAATATGTTAGTGATCATTTAAGCACATTAAAATGGGGAAAAAAAATTGAACTTCCTACTCAATAGGCACATGTTAAAGGCTTTATTTTTCTTTACTCCTCTAATACTTAACAGACCTTTAAATATCTATTTTAGCCTTTACTCTTAGTTAAACACATGGAAACTATATATCTTTTCTCTGTTGCAGTGATTGTAGCTTTGTTAATCGGAGAAAAAAGTGCTGATAATCGCCAGATTGGGAAAACAGTCGACCTAAATACCACTACATTTTATCATCCCATTTATATACTGAATTAAAAAAAAATACACATTTATAAAAAAAAAAAATCCCAATATTTCAGACTGCTTACCCTGCTGCTTTTGTGTGAGATATTTCTTTGCTGCCTTCTGTTTTGCTTGGTAAATAAAAGCTATGAGGAGACTTGAGTAAACTCAGATTCCTTACAGTAATTTGAGGTTGGCCACATTCACAAAATCACATAAGGTATTTTGTTAACTGTGTTTTGGAGACTATATGGATTCCGACCTATTTATCTGGTCCCATAAGATTTGGTCAACACAAACTGCAAACCTCCTGTTTTGTACGAAAATGCTGGATTTGCAATTATATTTATTATGTTTTTTTGGAAGTCAAACTAATCGTCCTAGATATATAGATTTTGGATATTTGTCCTTTAAGAGAGGCCACTGAACGATAAAAACATTTGAAAAATAATAGAGGATTTGTCCGGTTAGGGACAATGATTCCACGCGACAAATACTTTCAACATAAATGATGATTGTTTTCTTGATGCCAATGATCCCAAGAAGAAGCGCAGACAAGCAAACCGGAACACAAGTGCCAGGGCCATTACATAAGATCTAGAGTAGAAAAATAAAAAAATATATATATCAATGAAAGGAAACAAAATTGTAAAGATGACTTAAATAGATTACAGTTTTATTTATGTAAATTTAATTTTGGTTCCTGCAACTGCACACATGCACGGCAAGCTAAGTAAGAAGTCATTCTGCTAGTCAGAAAGCTCTCAGTCTAGTCTAAAGGATCTGAATTTATTCCCAAAACTTCTTTCCTTCAATAAAAAGCCAGACAGTTTACCTGTGCACGATCCCAAATCACTATCTACTTAAATCAGACAGAAATCGCTAATAGGAGAGAAGATTCTGCCTTTTGGCTGAAAGCAGCAAATGGTAAACGGTTTACATAAAACTCACTCAAGAGGTTTGCCTTGACGTTGGCAGGTGAGCTTACACTTGAATGGCTGTAGCAATACCCCAAAAATCATTTATATAGACTGTAAGATCGTTTGAGCAGGGTCCTCTTCAATCTATTGTTTTTGTAAGTTTTCTTTTAATTGTCCTATTTATAGTTACATCCCCCCTCTTATAATATTGTAAAGTGCTACGGAATCTGTTGGCGCTACATAAATGGCAATAATAATATTAATATACATTAACATATCGATTTGGGATAGTGTGCCGGTAGATTTTCTGAATTTATATTGCGTATATAATTGGACTGGTGAATAGCCATTGCTGCCACCCAAGAGTAGTGTGTGTTTTGAAGGAGAGGAAAAACACAGTCTTCTGCTCAAGGTTTTATGGGATATATACTTGAGGGAAGGTCTTTTCATAGCAGATGAATAGAACTGCTAAATAAGCAGTTAGTAGCCACAATGTGACTGCTATCAATTTTAATGAAAGTTCTGTTTAGCTTTGTGAACTGAGCTGTAACGGATCACCGAACCGAGCAGCCATTGCCCAGGCTCTTCTAACACAGTCTGTCAGGGGAAGTAGGGATCTGAACAGTGTGTGCACTGTTTATAAATATTTCATCTGGCAGAGGAATAAATATAGTCTAATAGCTGCAGTGATTTTTGTATACAGTGATTAGCAACTGTGTACGGTGACAAGGAACATCCATGCACCAAGCACCATAAACTATATAATAAGCATACGCTGTTGTGGTGCTTAAATAGTCCTTTTCATTTCAAAATAAAATGTATTTTATCCATTATATCATTTCATTGGCTATTAACTCATACAAGTATAGGGGAAAATGTCATCATTTCAGGAGTAATGGCATCAGCAAATGTTGTATGGCTGTACACATTCACTGACACATGGCACACTTAACACACACAATTCTCCTATGTCTCCCTGTCATAATGTTGTGGTAGTTTTTCTTCTTTTAAACATATAGTCTCCTCTTTTACTGTGTTGAATCCCTTTATGTATTTAAATGTTTCTATCATATCCCCCCATCTCTACTTTCCTTCAAGCTATACATGTTAAAATCCTTTCACCTTTCCTGGTAAGTTTTATCCTGCAATCCATGAACCAGTTTAGTAGCCCTTCTCTGAAATCTCTCTAAAGTATCAATATCCTTCTGGAGATACGGTCTCCAGTATTGCGTACAATACTCCAAGTGAGGTCTCACCAGTGTTCTGTACAATGGCATGAGCACTTCCCTCTTTCTACTGCTAATACCTCTCCCTATACAACCAAGCATTCTGCTAGCATTTCCTGCTGCTCTATTGCATTGTCTGCCTACCTTAAAGTCATCAGAAATAATCACCCCTAAATCCCTTTCCTCAGATGTTGAGGTTAGGACTCTAGCAAATATTCTGTACTCTGCCCTTGGGTTTTTACGTCCAAGATACATTATCTTGCCTACTTATTAACCCTGAATAGGAAACACATGGGATGGGTGGCTGGATTGTAACATGACTGTGTGATGCAAAAGTGAATACAAATATACAAAAACAAGTCCTGCGCTCAAACTCCTGGGTGGCAGCAACGGCCACAGCACACATCAGCCCTAATGCATACAAAACCAATAAGGAAAAAAAAAAGTTACCTCTGCACTAGCCCTATGCATATTTAAATAAATGGAGGTTATTTAGTAACTCCAATAGCATTAGTGCTGTATGGCTACATTTTACCAAAAACCACAGAAACAAGTCCCAGGTGTGCATCACTCTGATTTCTAGCAAACGTTTTTTCAGTAATTTAACAAACAATGTGATGCACTCTTTAACATGGCTCCGTAACTGTCACCATTTAGAAGCCAGAGGGATGTCACATTAAGTTGACCATTTCTCTGGCACAGAGTTAAACATTACTGCAGCCAACTATGAGTTCACCCATGCCACAGGATTAGAAAAATTTGTGCATTACACCCACTGGTGATTACAAAGGTCAGGATAATAAAAATAAAGAAACATTAAAATAATATTCATAGACCACAGGATGGATAGTCTTACCAAGCAGCATCACTTCATTTGCATAATTTTTTTATGGGTGTTAAAGTAAGGCTTTGTGCTCCATGTCTAAAATGAATGTTCCAACTTCCCGACTCACATCAAGTTGATGAATAATTTATAAGAAAGCGAATAATGGTTTAAGTCATGTAAGCCTTAGTGCTACTGCTTAACCACCGCTAGAGTTTCTACTACCATGGATCATTAAAATGGATTTTATATTCCCTCT
The DNA here is from genome assembly GCA_933207985.1 of Pelobates cultripes. Taxonomy (NCBI): domain Eukaryota; kingdom Metazoa; phylum Chordata; class Amphibia; order Anura; family Pelobatidae; genus Pelobates; species Pelobates cultripes. Next base: position 46,824,428 of record OW240919.1, read on the forward strand.
TGGATCACTCGTCTCTAACCTGTCGCCTGAAATATTGCTCACATAAATAGGTTTCAGGCGATACTTCAAAGAGATTATTATTATGATGTAATAAATCAATTAGGTTTCCCTTCTTATCAAAGTATACGATCTATATACATATATACAGGTTTTGGCAGTTACATAAATTGTAATTCTGGAGCCTCTGTAAGCATTTGGTTTTCTACTTGCCCTGTTATTAGATCTTGTAGATACAATTGTTGCATGTAAAAGTTACTATAAAGTCTTTAATCTGCCCAGATATGGGAAAACAAGGGAGTGATATTATACTAAACTCTTTGCTGCAACATAGTTTCATTCTGGAACAGCTATTGTTCAACAGCTACCGCTTGAAGATGTACTAGTCTGACAGACTTTGGTTAAAAGAGACAGACACTCCCTGAGCTTAAAAGAACACTAAAGCTTTAGAAATACAAACCTGTACATAAAAAATAAAATAAAAAAAGTTTACCCCCTTAAGGACACAACTTCAGAAATAAAAGGGAATCCTGACGGACACTAAAGAACCACTGCACCCAAGCCACCTCATTGAGATGAAGTGGCGTCTGTGACTTTAGTGGTCCTTTATAGAACCACTAAAGTGAATCAGACCACTTAATCTCAATTAGGTCTGAGTACAGTGGTTCTGAATGCTTAACCCCTCAAGGTGAAAACACATTTTGCAGAAATGGCATTGTTTACCATGAAGGGTTAAACAAGCCTCTAGTAGAGGTCATACTGACACTAGAGATGCTTCTGCTGCACTGGGCGAGTTAAACAGTAGATAGGGACACTGTAGCGTTAGGAATGCAGGTTTGTTTTCCTAGCACTATAGTGTTTTTTTATATAACCATACCAGGAATTTAAAGGAACACTATAGTCACCTAAATTACTTTAGCTAAATAAAGCAGTTTTAGTGTATGGATCATTCCCCTACAATTTCACTGCTCACTTCACTGTCATTTAGGAGTTAAATCACTTTGTTTCTGTTTATGCAGCCCTAGCCACACCTCCCCTGGCTATGATTGACAGAGCCTGCATGAAAAAAAAAACTGGTTTCACTTTCAAACAGATGTAATTTACCTTAAATAATTGTATCTCAATCTCTAAATTGAACTTTAATCACATACAGGAGGCTCTTGTAGGGTCTAGCAAGCTATTAACATAGCAGGGGATAAGAAAATCTTAATTAAACAGAACTTGCAATAAAGAAAGCCTAAATAGGGCTCTCTTTACAGGAAGTGTTTATGGAAGGCTGTGCAAGTCACATGCAGGGAGGTGTGACTAGGGTTCATAAACAAAGGGATTTAACTCCTAAATGGCAGAGGATTGAGCAGTGAGGCTGCAGGGGCATGTTCTATACACCAAAACTGCTTCATTAAGCTAAAGTTGTTCAGGTGACTATAGTGTCCCTTTAATGTTATTGTGAAATGTGGAGGTGGATGTGCCTACATTAACTTTTTAGAGTGCCTGGAGTAGGACATTTTCAAACAACCTACTTGTTAAGCACCATAGCAGCCTAGGCTTATTGCAACAGATGTTTTGGACTGCACATCACATGATGCTTTGTCAGCATTATGGGGGATGTAGTCAACAACATCTGGAGTGCTGAAGGTCGACTTTCCATGGCATAGGCCATGGTTCACATAGTTACTTGGTCCAAGGTCTCCATGCCCACTGATGCTTATAAATGCATTGATTTGTAAAAACTCCTGAACCAGTGATGTAATTTCTTGTCTAAGATTCATGGTCTCATGGACATCTGAGATGGACCTCCCTCCAACCTATAAATGCACACATAACCAGTTGGCTACTTGGAAGATCACAAAAGTGTAACTCAGTCTGTAAAACTATGGTATAGCCACTGTTAGTTCATTGAGCAGTTTTATGGGGTCAAAACTAAACCAAAAGAAAAATATCTTCATAGACCAGAATGAGTTTCCCAATTTGTGGTGCCTCTTTCTAGTCCGCTTGGGATTTATCAGCTGTAGCACTCATCTGTGCAAGTTCTGCAATTTAATTAGAACTGTAAAAGGCAAGTTAATGCTTTCCTTTTGTAATCCAATTATAATTATTTGTTTCATATTTTTACTGTGTTACCTGCACAATGTGACTTTTTGAAGCTTAAAAGGATTTCCAGAGCATTTATGGAAAGATTACACAGATTTACACTCGAGCTAAAATCAAACATGCCAACAATCTCTAGCTGGATATTAAATAGACAAATAATAAGCGGTCACTGAAACGTCTGAACACTGCTGCTTCAAAAGAAATGCTTTCTGCACTTATTAACAAGAGAGAAGGGATTAGCGAGTTCTCTGTCCTGTGATGGTGGGAGGGGTGTTTGTGGAAAGAGGATAGTTTACACTGTCACTCTTGGTAAATACATTAAAAGAGCCTAACAAAGGTGGAATGAATTAAGCAGGCTTAGCTACGGCTAATGTAATGGGATCTAAATACTCTCTACTGAAACCTCTACTCTGTATTGTTCATCAGCTTCCAAACATTAACACGAACTGCTAAAAGCCTTCAGTGGCCATTCCTACACTGGATTGCCTTTGGACTCTCTTAGGAGAAACATTAATGAAAATCATGACCGAAAAAAAATCGGTAGAGTAAGTTAACCATTGTGAGGATGCTGGATTTCACCTGGCCCATTAAGGTGTGGATGTTTTCTCTTAAAAAGAAGAGAGCTGCATCAAAGAGTTGCCTAATGTCCTTCAATAATGACTTAATGTTTTTTTTTGGCAAGCGTATTCTCTTCCTCCTCAGAAGATGTGTCTTCTAAGTCCCCACTCTGCAATATCTAGTCGATGACATCCAGTGATGGTTCTTTCGAGTACCTCTTGTCCTGGCCATGTGAAACTGCACTTTTAGGATGGGCTAATTTAACGCCTTGTGAGAGAAGATCCCAGATATATCCAGATAGCGCTGGAGGAACTACTTATCCCTTCTTCCCCATATCAACACTGGTGGATATAGCTGGATATGAGGTAAGTATATCCGCAATTTAGGGATAAAATCAGGCTTTGCTGCTGAATTGGATTGGAGCTAGCTTAGAGATGTTAGCTAGGTTAGGCTATTGCTCCACGCTCCCCTCCCTCATTGGCTTCTTTGTGAGGAAAAAAAACATTATAGAGCATATGATCTTTGCATGTCGAAGCCCACACTTCAAACAAACTACATAGAATGGTATGGTCACAAAGAATTGATTATTAGATCCAAGGGTTTCAGGAATGCAGCAGTTACAAATATTTTAATAAGTGCCGATGACGTCTAATTCAGATTATGACCTGTAGAGCTATTTTGGAACTTAAAAACATAAAAATATTTATTGCCTTTAATGAAGGACATCTGTGGCTCAGTGAAAAACAAAACCATAAAATGAGTGTTTGCCTAAAATCCAGAAAAAAAAAAAATTGCAGCTCTTTGTACATTCAGACATGATAGTCCATGAGCATATGAAAAGATGGAAAGATGTATATGTGATGGTAAATAGACAACAGGTTTATATTAAACAGAACCCATCAAACGGATTCCTCTGCATGGAAGCTGCATTGACCTAAATACCATTAATCCTTTAAAATTGAAAAGTGGTCTTTATAGGGCAGTCTATTTTACAAACCAAAAGAGGCAATATCCCCAACTGCATGGTCACTCTTTCGGACCTACAATTGCCAATATGTAAAGAACAAGATCTGCTGAAACAGGTAGCTTAGAATTTGTGATGGTAACAGGAACACAAAGTACTAATGTTGATATTTAAAACCAGTGAGTGCACAATCCTTAAAAGTGCCTTTAGTACAATAATGTTTAATGACATTCAATATGCTGTATTAGTGACACTGCCCACAAGCACCAATTAAATATTATAATCCCCTAATATTTACCATGGGTCTCATAGTGGTCATGACCTAGGCATTTAAACATACCATTCTATGCCAGAAATAATTACTATAAAATCATTAGAAAAGTGTACATATACACTCGCCTGGATAGCGCAATGCATAAGTGGAGTATTAGCCGCCCCCCCCCCCCTTCCAAAAAAAACCAAAAACACCCCCAAAACCACTAAACTGTGAATTAAGAATTCACCAGGGATTTTGAAATTTTAGGCCAAAATACAAAATTTAGGAGAAATAATAAATAAAACAAAAAATTATCATATTCAGCTTGGCCTTTTATCCTAAAATTTGCAGTTTGAGTATTTTATTCACTATAATTTGGTGTTTTGTAAAGAATAGTGTCCTTTAAAAATGGCTGCCATGGGTGAGTTTATAATAGAAAAGCATAATTTGGTTTTATTGAACAGTGAATGATAAACTAAAATAAATGATTCCAAATGTTTCCAAGTAACATATGAAAAAAACTAACAATTTCAATGCATATCTTCTTCGTAAAAAGGTTTCCCCATGACCAAACATATAATGCCACCCACATCGTGTCCATTTTATTTTATTTTTAATACGTTTTGACATTTGCACCTCGAGTTAGTTTCCAATAACCAAGGAACAGAAGTGCGGAGTAAGATTTGTTACATTTCTCAGTAATATAGAACATATGGGTTGGCTCTGTCGTTTGTAGAAAGTCTGCCAAAAGATTTGCAGAAATCCATATCTGTATCACCAGCAATTGCAAGACCTAAATAAGGGAAAGTACATCGCATCATGAGCTCACTTTACACACAAACTATGTGCAAGCAAACCTCTCAATGAAGTGTTCTCTTGTTAAATTGCTACTCAATCACTCCCAGTCTAGACAATTTAGCAAGAATTTAACTTTCCTGGTTGTCCAATTAAACATACAAGAAACCTCAAGGAATTCCATATAACATACCTGCTAAATTTCAGGATTTCGAGATCAGCAAAACGCGGCTACAGTTTGCATTTAACTAGGAATAACAAATACATATTTACATTGCATATTCAGCTCATGTTGTTGCCGAGCACAATACTCACGGGACTAGAAGTGCGATAAAGGAATTTTTTTTTTCCATGACTGGGATTAATGAAGCTTAAACTGCCCAAGGATTTCCAGTGGAAAGTAGCATGTTTCAGTGAAACTACAAAGTTAAATCCCTTTTATTCCTTCCTGATGTCAGAGGTTCATTGAACGAGCTGTCTGCTAGAGGAAAATCCCTTCATTGCACCTGTATTTGTGTTTACTCCCAGGACATTCAAAGGGCAGCTGGAATTCTCTCTGATCCCACATGGAATCGGTCTATTCCAAGCAGAACATGGGGCAGTTAAACAGGGCTCTAGCATTTCACAGAAAGCGGTGACAACCCAGGCAAAATACAATATTTTGTTAATACCCATCTCTTTATCTATCAAAAGGTTTCATCATAAAGACAGGCCGAAATGTTGCCTGTTGGACTCCAAATGAGCAGGAAAAAACAGTTGCTAATCACTGCTTAAACTATACATTCTGTGGCAGCTATAATATAGATATACATTTTCTGATGATAAAAATAATATGGCACTAATCCATAAAGCACACACTGGTGTACCTTATATACATCAGCAGACAGAAGAGAAATGATGACAATTTCCTGTGTATTTAAGATATAATGCTAAGAATGTAGGAATTCAAAGAAGTCTTGCTTTTCATCCACTCTGAAGCAGAGGGGTAAAAAAAACAAAACTAAAAACCCACACTTAATTTCTACGCCTGAAAGAACAGGAGGATGATAAGTACACAAAGTGAATAGCCCTAATTGCAGCCATTCAAGGGCAGGTTTTCAAAGTAAGCAAAGAGAAAGTAAAGGATTATGAACAAGTTACTATTGGACAGTTTAAAGGGGCACTCTAAAACAATAGAGCCCTCTGTAGTCCCAATGTTAAGAGTCTTCACATTTTTAAACAGTTTGACACTTATCTGGGTCTCCTTTGGTTCCTTTTCACAGATATCGCTCAAGTAGATAATCTACGGCAGCTTTAGATTTTCCAGTGGGTGCAAAGTACTCTGTATACCATAGACCTTGCAACAATGCAAAAGTTGTTATAGTGTTTGGACTCACCCTTTAATATGTTCAGTCAATCAAAAACAAGTTGATGACAGGAACCCTAACAAGGATAGAAGTGATAATTTTCTACTGCTGTATTATATGAATGCCTCAAACACCAGTGCTTTAGAGCGGCCAGCGGCTCTCTGAGTATAATCATGAAACATTACGATGCAGCGAGGACACAAGCCCTCTCATCCCATGTTACAGCAAATCAGTTTAAATAAACACGAATGACACGAATACAAATAAATCCTTAGCGTTAGGCTGTTCCTTTTAACTTTTAGATTCAGGACCCTATTTTGGGAATCAAAATAAACTTTTTTGCCAGCACTATCCTGTTCTCAACATGGCAGCTGTTCTGCCCACTGGGAGATCATCTGTAATGATGATCTCTGACCATCCTTACTCTATACCACTACGTGCCTGGAGGCCACAAATGGCTGTGCATGTGATACACTACCCCAAGTGCTATGGCAGAAACTTGCATCATCCAAAATGCACCCAGAAATTAGGAATTCTGGAATACCATGCATGCTAGCCATTTCAGGATTGTTGCCTAAAGATTGCTTCCTCCTGCAACATGGGTACATGCAAGAATATCTTTTAAATTATGTATTTGCTAACAATTATGGGAAAACAATGGAGGCACTTTGAAAGGAAAAGTTAACCACAGATGAAAGATTGTCAAACAGTTATCATCAAACACCTATAAATAATAAGCTTATGTGATGAAATACAATATAGTGGACTGAATCAGTCTCTTTCTGCAATGTTGGTGCTAACAGGTAACAATATAGGACCAGATAATATACATGGTCCCAATGCACCCTCACTCTTTAAATTAATAACAGCAAGAAAAGGCAGTAGTAAAACAAAAGGGGCATATGTTTATGAAGGATTACGGATCATTTGTCTCCCACATCTTACACCAGGGGTTCCCAAAAGGCAGATCCCCAGATTTTGTAGAACTACAACTCCTATGAAGCTTTTCATGCCTTTAGAATGGCAAAGCATCACGGAAGCTGTAGTTTTTTTTATTTTTTTATTAATTCTTTATTTTTAGTGTGCATAAGTTTGACAGACATGCATATTTGGCCACGATAACAAGTAAAGGCATTTCACATTGCATTATTCTGTGGCATATAAGAGAATTGCACATTTTTATGTAACTAACAGGTTAATACAGGTTATGTCAGAGAATGGTCAGACAATAAGCGTGATCGAAAGTAGTGTAGGCTGACATTAACTTTGTCAACGAGGAGATAGTTATGAGACATGCTGAACTATGAGTAACTCAAAAGTTTGGGGGCCACTGGGTACTCAAGGGCGTAGTATTGGGATATATCATATTTACACACTAACGTAGTTGCTAGGCATGGCAATAGCTGGATATGAGCACTAGGTGATGCTAGATTAGCTTGACCGGCATATGTACATAGTGGAATTTAAAATAACAAGGCAATAAAGATTTAAAGCACAATTCCACGAAAGAAGGAGAACCCCCCCCCCCAAAAAAACAAACAAAAAACATACAGATGTAATTGCTAGACATGGTAGTAGCTAGTTCTGAGCAGTGTGTGACTTGCTAAATTAGCTAGACTGGCATTTGTACTTATCAGAGTTAAAATGAGAAGGGGAAATAAAGATTAAAGCACAATTTCCACTGCAACTGGGTGTTTTCCTGAGCTGGTTGTATTACTGATGTGACTGCTAGGGGGGGAAAGTGTAAAAAAACAGTAGAACCCTAGGGTAAGATCTCCCCCGGGGAGCACGCAGTGGAAAGGTGAGCCAGTGGTGGTTATTGCTCATCTCCATGCGGCAAGTGGGTATTAAGTGCCTCTACTTGCTTAACCTATGCCTATTGATGGCGGACTGACACCCCTGGGGATCATAAGACCACCTCTCTGCAGGTGAGCGCCGTACCAGTCCCAAGCGCTTGTGTGCTCTTGTTCAGCGCTGGCTGAAAGGCCATCTAGTCCAGTTGCTGGGACTTTGTCTCTGGGCCTTCTCTGTGCTCCGAATCTGTGTTGCCATGTGTGTGCTCTCCGGCGGAGGGGTCCGCGAGTATGTAGTCGGCTCCCATCTGAGCGTCGTGCATAGAAGCTGCGGCAAGGTGGTAAGGAGAGTGGTCGGTGTTGGCATGCTGCTTTTCGGTTCGGTGTCGGGAGAGTCCGCCGGCGGGCCCGTCGGCAAGATGGGCGCAACTCCGCGTGGGCACTGGATCGGTGAATTGCCGCTTCAGCCTCCTTCACCTTCATAGCAGGTAGGTCAGAATGGGTGGCTTTATGCTCCATGCGCTTCCAGAATTCCTGGCAGATTCGATCAAAGCGGGCTTCAAAGTGCTCTCTCCAGGTCTGGATCTCAGGGCTTGCTTGAGACTGCAGAGATTGCTGCTCGGCGGCCATTTTGGGCCCGAGCCGCGGTCTCCCCTCCAGCAGATCAGTCCCTTGTGGTGAGTTTGTGGGATTCCCCAGTGGGGACCGGGATGACCCCCACCGGTCCAGAGGGGGGGGATGCGGGATGCCAGGTGAGCTGCTGCTTGTAGCGGTCCCCAGGGCGGGGGATCGGCCGCCTCTCCCAACCATGAGGCTGCTGTCCGTGCTAGGCCGCATTTGTGGAGTGTGGTATTTCTCGAAAAAAGTTCACAAAACAGATGTCCACGAGCCTCCACGCAGTCTAGTGATGATTTTTTGTTGAGCAGGACTGCTAAGTTCAAGGTTTTGGCCAGTAATAGCCAATTTAAATCTCGTTTGTGTCAGAGCTCTCTGCATGCACGTCCAGCTAGCTCTGCTGTCAGGCCCCGCCCCCCGGAAGCTGTAGTTTTAAAACGTCTAGGGATCTACCTTTTGGGCACCCCTGTCTTACACAATGTGGTACTTACAAGAAAATAGAATATAGTATATTTCCAATGGGCACAGAGTAGTTGTAAATACAGATGGAAGCGGCAGATTATTTTGATGCAAAGAAATAAAAAATAAATGAAAGGGAAGCATTTATGCAAGACAGTGATAACAGCAAGTTTCCATTTACTTGATGAAGCGGGACTCATTCATAATTGCTAACACAAGCATTATTCAACATTTTTAGATCATTGATAATCTAGATAATGCATTTAAAGAATGATAGATGTACCCCAGAATGTCTCAATAACCAGTGAATTCAGTAACGTTTAGATGTGTACATTAAACTGTGACCTTCAATACCGCTTTATTGCTTTTATCTACAAAATACTTCAAAAACACTTTGAATCTAAGGGTACAGAGAGGGTAGAAGAGGACTTTTTTTTAATTCTTTTTCCTTTTTGCCATTTCAAGACAACGGCTACATTTATAGTTTCTAAATAAAAACCTATTGTCTCCCCCAGAACTCGAGTATGCTGGGAATGGCACAGTAGATAATTATTACCCACAACACCGGAGATCAAGATTTTCCAAATGTCAGCACACAGAACAAGTTGCCATTATGGACTCAGCTTTGACAACAACTGGATTTTTCCAGTATGTTCTTTATGCCAACTAATAAATCTCACAGCACAACATAGTGTAAATGTCATTCTCAGGGTCACTGGGTGACACGAGAGCCAGCTCTCTGGTTATCTGGTTGTTTTTGAAGTATACAAGGTTTAGATAATCTCTGTTTTAGCCATATTTGCAATCTTGGAGACTCCATGCAGCAATAGGAGATTAAAGTCTCGACAGTCTATGAGTTTATGTCTGTTACAACGCTATCTACAAGTGTGCGGTCATACTAAAGTTGTAAGAGGACTAACTCTGTTGCCTGGTTCTGAGTGGGATTATTTCTAAAGCAGTAAATCCTATTTAATTTGTTTAATTATTTTTACTGTAATTTCTATTCAGTTTATATTATAAGAAATAGTGGGGCTGTGAGAAATCCAACGGCATCAAAAACAGTAGTAATTGGACGGCCTCGTGGAAGCATGCAGTAAAGTATTTAATTTCTGCAAACATGCAGCAGAAATAAGTTTTGACAAAATAACCTTAATCATGGCCTGTGTGCACGCATATTATATTTTGCAGTATACTACTGTGAGACAGACAAGTTATTACTTTATTGTGCTGAGGATTTCTGGTACGGATGATACTCTGGGGCGGCAGGTGTAACGAACGCTGGTATTTCAGATACCCGTCAGTTTGGTTCCTCCCGAACTGCTAGATACTTGGTGATTATAGCTTGCAGTTCGGGTGCTGAATCGTACGTTCTCCAGAATAAATTACAGCATACAAGTAAATCCAGCAGGTAGTCAGACGAATACTGAAACATCAGCCCAGACTAGATGAAGGGTACAACAGGAATACACGCCTATAGAAACTGCCACAATTACTGAGTCAATTTTTCAACATAATACACATAAAACTTATAGGAACCCCCATGAATGTCATATCCCTGGATAGCCTGGATCTGAGCTACCAAGTTGTCCAGATAGCGCTCAGATCCCACAAAAACAGACGAATCGCCACCGGGATAAAGTTTTGACCGACCGCTCACGAGACGCTTGCCCAAAACAGTTCCATAGTTTCAGGAGTAGCAGTCAGTCAATTTTGGTCCCAAACCAAACAAAACCACGCACGGTTCCCCTGGCTCATTGGTAGCTTTTGCGGAGTCGAGTGTCCGACTTGGAGTTCCAGACACTCGACAACCAAGTCCTGCTGCCTCTTTTCGTGCGACAAGATGGCTGCAGTTTTCCCCAGCACGTGCTGTTCACTTACACGAACGGCAGACACACAGGGAGAGCACTAATTCCCGTTTTCTTCACATTGCTCTCCCCTAGTTCTATGGAGCGGCACCCGCCTAGACCCTGCCGGGATGGCTAGGGGATGTCCGGTGAGGTCAGTCATGGTTCCAACTCCGTTTGCCAGGACAACCCAACGGCATTGCAATAATTTACGGCTGAGATATGCCATCGAGTGCTCCATTCCGTCATCCCTCACTTGACTTAGCACGGCTCCCAGTCCAAACATGGAGGCATCTGTGTGGACAAGAAACTTTTTAGTATGGTTTGGGGCGGCCAACACAGGTGCCTCACTCAGCGCCGTCTTGAGCTTCTAGAAAGCGGTTGCACACTCCGGGGACCAAGTCCCGCTGCCTCTTTTCATGTAAAAAGATGGCTGCCGTTTTCCCCAGCACGTGTTGTACGGTTACACGAACAGCAGCCACACAGGGAGAGCACTTATTCCTGTGGTATTCTTTGAACTTAATGTGCAGGGGGTGGGGCGGGGGAGTGGTCAGTGTTTGGTAGATTTATCTACCGAACCAAAAAATTTATGTTTGTGAACCAAAGTATGTAGTTTTATTCACAGCAGGGATCTGCAAATTGTTATTATTCAGCCATTGTAAGTGCACTATTGATGGATATTTCTAAATTGGGCAGATAGTGTAGCAGAAATCAAATGTGCACAGAAAATGACATTTATGAAAAAAGTATGACAGCAGTGAGTTTAGCATTTTATATGCCATCTTGGAGTTTACATTGCAGGTCAATTCACATTTTGAGGAAATTGACTGTTGAAAATAAACATAGATTGAAGTCACCATGGTTACCAGAGGCCCAGAGTTAAATTAAATGAATAAGTATCAGCCAGTAGAGAGAGCTTTTCCATAATTGTTTAGTGGTCTAGTGCATAGCTCAAAATATCCCCAGTAACCATTGGTGAAAAGTTTTTTAGCCTTGGCGAGAAGAAATTCACCGATTAACTATTAAATCAGTAGCCAACCTGGCCAAAACCTGAGGGCACCAAAGAACAAAATGTTCTCTTGGTTGAGAAGAAGGAAAACTTAGTAAACTGATTTGAAATATTTTAAGTTTATTGAGAGGAAGTGTTTTATTTATTTTATGCTATTTTTAAGTACTTTTGTTTATCAAGATATTATCCGACATTAAAGAACAGGAACCTCCACATTTCTTTGCTCAAAATACCACAACAAAAAACCTCCTATGAACGAATAACACACACAAAATTATTATTTTATTTTTTTTATAAACTAACTTTTTTTTTGTCATTACTTTATTGTCAGTGCCAGGCTTTTAAGAAAAGATCAAAACATAAGACAATTTTAGAATGCTAAATTAATTTGCAGAAAAAAAATCTGAATCGGAAAGGTCTTAATCAATATTGTGGTATTAGAAAGAGAACATTAGGTCCAGTGAGACTTTTAGAAAAATAATATTCAGAAGAACTCAGAGGGAAGCTAAAGGGCTGGAGGGGGGGAGAGGAGGGAAGTGTTCTGGTGCTATGCATGTGTGGCGGACCATTTCTTTGTACCCTTACTGTTCTCTAAAAAACTTATTCACAGCCCCCCTGTTTCTGTACCTTCCCCTCTACCAAACATATTACCAAAGGCATGCTCCCTGGCAAACGGCAGTCATTTTGTCTCCTGAACGACCTTAGCAGTAGTTAACCGTCAACTCCATGGAACTCGATACGGCCACTGGACCATGGAGTTCCCGGTCTACTTATTCCCCTGTTTTGTCCCACTTTCCGACCTGTCAGGGGAATGGTAGGCATGAGGAAGGGAAGGGGGGAGGGGTGGAGAACAAAAAATGTTTTTTCTAACAAATTCATTTAAGTAAAGAGCCCCCACACGAACCCTGCAAACAACCCCCACAAAACATACATATAACACTATAGACACAGAACATTTATTGCAGTCCAATCACTTTAAACATGACATTCATTAATAAAAATTAAATAACTTTATGATAGATTTGAACATACCACATCTGGCCGCAACCGAGCAGTGAGAGGGAAACAGTGTAGCGCAGATTTTATACTGGTAAAAACAGAGGAGATCCACGACTGTCTAACTTCACGGCTCCTTGGAATGCGATGGATGGAATACTGCAAACAATGCAAAATGAAACCAGTATAATTAATAAAATAATTAGATAGACAGAAAACTCTACTTTACTCATCTCCTGGTGAGTGGGCCATGAACCCTCCAGGCTTGCAGTGGTGAGTAATGTTAAAGACCTGGCTATTAGCATAGGATTCCATACTATTAAAGCGGTAATATAAAATACAAAAAACATTAATAAAACTATACATTTTAAATCTGTACATTTTCTGGTGAGTTTACTACCCCAGCACATGGAGTAAATCTGAATATGTCCAACCACCCTTTGTCAGGCTGGAGATTGGAGGAGGAACATAGTTTGAAGGCTAGAGGGTATCTGAATAGGTTACTTCAGCATAATTCTGGAGCATAACTTCTTCTGTCTTAAGACAGGCGGGTTGTTGACTTACTCCTACATTTTAAAACTATTAGGACACACCTACTATTAAATAAAAGAGATAAACAAATACATTAGTCAAGAGGTTTCCAGTAAGGTAAGCATATCACATCTGCCTAGAACAACTAGCGCAAATGGCCTAGCACCGTACCTTGAAAGTGTCATGAGACATTTACACCCAAACAGTAAATAACAAATGTCACCTACAACACCACAAACATGCCTCCAGAGGGGTACTTTGTAACATCTTCTTGCCCATGAACTATCAGGCAGTTGTATGGTGGTTTGAGGGTAGTTACATGGTGCTTTGAGGGTTATATATGGATAGAGTCACGTTTATGCTGTATAATAGATTGGCATACTATGGAGAAAGTATGGGGTTCTGTGTATTTATTTGGCTGGATGGGTGATAGACAGATGCTGCTTACTTGATTGGAGCTGTATGATAAATAACTGAGATGCAGAGTATTTTATTTGACTGAATACTTACAGCAATATAGGCATTAGATATATGCGGCACAATTGACTGATAATGTACAGATGATGAATGGGGCATGTTAGACCTAGATGTTGTTTAGTAGATGGGTGCTCTCTGTGTAATATATTGTTGTTATATATGTGGTTAATTGCTAATCCATAAACTAATAAAAGGGCTAAAAGTGCTGGAAAAGGAATGGGAAAAAATAGGTTGGAAAATGGAGAGAGAATGCAACAAAAATATACAGAAATGTTCCTGTTCTGGAGCTCCCAACCTCCTTAAGCAGTCACTTACCAGACAGCAGATGGTCAGTGAAAACCATTGTAGCAGGTTATGGCTCAAGTGACCTTATTGTTGTTCTACAACTCTTAGTAAGCACAAACAAATGTGTGCAATTCTGCACTTTCTATACTTGCATAGCATTGTTCAAAATAATTCCCAGCAGGACGCCCAAAACGCAGAGCCCATTTAATATTTTAGTTTGTCTCCAAAAATGGTTTTAATTCAAGAACCTAAACCATTGAAATAAGTAGCTATGTTTAACGAAAAATAACATCCCATCTTATTCATAAAGCAGGAACAAAAAAATAAATAAAAATGCATGAGCGTGCTGCTCCATCTAGTGGTAAACATTGCAATGCACAACAATAGGGTGACTAAAAAGAAAAAAAATTTTTTGGGCAGACAGGAGGCTCATATCATGCAATCGTCTTTCTTTACAACTCACAGCAGTTAAAGGGTTCAACAGTGTAGGTAGAAGAGAAAAAGCATAGGGCAACCAAACATGATCATAGGTAACATGAACACCCAATCGGCATAAAACAGGTATCCCCACACATATATATCGTTCTTTGCTGCTCGCCTTGACAGTTAAGGACTATAATTTCAATTGTCACACAGTTCTTTAGCGAGTCTCTACCCATACAGTACTTACTGGTGTTTGCTTCCCACTCTAGACATGGCAAACAAAGAACAGTCTGAGGCAGCAGGTCTAATGGAATTCCTCAGTGAAGTAATTTCCAGACTTTTCTGGATGAGTTTGTTAATAAAAGGTCTACTACTATCATGATGGAAATGCCATCAATGCAAGATTCAGTTGCTAAGTCAATGTCTTTGGTTATTTCACAGTCCGCCCCAGAGAGGACAGACGTTCAAGGCCCTTCTGACCTGTTCTGGGCAGCAGAGTATTCTAAATGGGCTCGGAAGGCCACTCAGAGTCAAACCAGACTCATAAAAACATCCTCAAGCAAAATCTCTTCCTCTTCTGAATCGCAGTCCTCAGATAAGGATGTGGAATCTTTTCATTGTAATTTTTTTCTCAGACCCAAAAGAAATTTTACAATCGGAGAAATCTAATATCTTTTCAGATGGCAGTGTAAACCCCTTTTTGATCCAGGTCATATAAAGCACCCTAGATCTGCTGAGGGTACCTGCTACACATGCATCAAAATATTTACAAATGTGGCTGAGATAAACTACAAAAACCAATGATTACTCTTCCAAAGAGCAGAGAGGCACGACTGAATCTCTCTAGACGACATTTTAAGTAATGTCCCAAGAATTACAAACCCAAATGGATTGGACATTATCCTTGCTAATCAGACTAGAAATCCTTGTGCATAACAAAAAAAATTTTTTTAGGCAGCCATGACCCAGGATCGATCTGTAACAGCCATCTGAGGAGTGGCCAGTGAAGTTATCACTAGGCTGTAATGTAAACACTGCATTTTCTCTGAAAAGACAGTGTTTACAGCAAAAAGTCTCAAGGTAATGATTCTACTCACCAGAACAAATTCAATAAGCTGTAGTTGTTCTGGTGACTATTGTGTCCCTTTAAAGGAAAACTTTGTTATAAAACAATACATTCATCAATAATGTTAGTGTACCTGTTCATGTTTAGATTGAGTCCAGTGATGTCCTGGTATTTGCATTGCAACTGCTATGTCAGCCGTGAGATCATCCTGAACATTGGTCTTGGGTCACATTACTGTTACTCATAGAGAACCATTGGGGCCCTACAAAACATGCACTGTAATAGTTCGCATTCTGCTAACAAGATACTTCTCATAGAGAAGATCTGAATGCAATGCTTCTTCATGAGAGGGATTAACAATGTTCGGCGATGACAAATATGAAGAGTTTCAATAGCTGAAAGTTTCAGTGAGGAAGTGCCTCTAGTGGCTGTCATATTAAAGGCCACAAGAGGCATTCTTAGTGACAAATGTAAACATTATCTTTTCTCACAAAAGGCAATTCATTGAAGCATTTATTTGGGCAAATAATGCAGTTACAATAATAAAAAAAATAAATAAATAAAATGTTTCAAAGAAAGAAACTTTGCTGCCCCACGATGCCTCAGGCACACTGACACCTACACAAAAATGTTGGAAAAGCCTATGAACCTTTCTCAGTATTCACTTGCACCCTGTTTTGTGCTCTTCCTAATTACTTAATACTAGTCACATTTTTTAAACAGATACAATGAATGTTGGATCAATGTGTTCAATAAAGACACGTAAAAAACATTTTTGTGAAGTAATTTTTAGGCTCTGGGAATAAAAAAAACAAACAAAACAAAACACTTACATACATGTAATTTTTCATAATGCATGCACCGAGCAAATAGCTGCAGACAAATAATCAAAATTTATTAAAGGGGAAAGGTCACGTGAAGCGGCACTGTCACGCCGAACTTACCTTTCTTTAATCAATTCCTCTTCTCTCCCTCTGTCAGGATCTGTTCTTCATTTCTTCCTGTCTGCTTTAGATTTAGGTAGGGACTACTTTGTCTTATGGAGGTTTCCTACGCTTGACCAGCTTTGACCAGCGGAGGAGAAAAGTGTGCTTCGTTTTTGGTGATCAAAGCAATTTTCCCATAATTCTCACCTTTGATCCGTGATCTCGCGATGCTTCCTGTCAGTATTCCCCAAACGTACTGTTACTTAAACAGAACGCTAAGGAAACTACCGAATTTCGTCCTAACAGAATGAGAACAGTTTCTCCTTTCGTGTTAGGACGCAATTCGGGACTTTGTTCGGATCTGAATTGTATTCTAATGAATGAGACTCCGATCCTATTCGTGCCGCGGCTGCATCTTGCAGCCGCTTAGTGGATAACTCCCTAATACCCACAGTATTAGGGAGCTATCTACCAAAAGGCTGAAAGACCTAAATTGGTCTTCAAGCCAAATTTACTAATACTTGCTATACTGCAAGTAGGGGCATGTTTAGTAAATAGTGAGCAGCCAGCGGCTGCTCCCTATTTAAAAAAAACAAAAAAAAACTAGTGTCCTCCCTTCCCGAACGGGGGCTATTAAACTGAACAGGGGACTTATCGTCCCCCCCCCCCCAACCCCCCACCCATGAGCAGGAGGTGGGGGCCCTAAATGAAAATGGGGGGGGGGGACCTATTGTCCTTGCCCACAGCCCACACCCCTCAGCAGTGGGTGCGAGCCCTAAATTATAATAAGGGGACGACGACCTGAGTGGCGGTTGGGGCCCTAAATGAAAATGTAGGGGGGGGGGGACCTATTGTCCTCCCTCTGGCCCCCACCAATGAGCGGTGGGTGGGAGCCCTAAATAACAATAAGGAGGGGGGGAAAACAAACAATCAGATTGGTAACCAGAGAGTTAGGAGTCAAATTAGGGATTATTCTAGCTTTTAGTGAACGAATAATCTGAATTTTATTAAAGACAGGAGGCGAATATTTGCTTATCTTTCTTTACTGTAACTCCCAGCAGCAAAGAAATGGTTAACAATGTTGTATGGAAAAATCAACCAATCATAACATATCTCAACTACAATATAGTGTCATCAAACTCCTCCCACTTCCTCTTTCTTGATGTTGCCAGTCAGTAGCAAAGTCAACCATGTAAACTTTAACCGGAACAGTTCCCGAAGCCGAAACTCGAGATGAAGTCAACCATGTAAACGGAAAGTTGAACGAATAAACTTGAGATCTTCACACTAAAAGAAAAGAGAGACTTCGTGAAAGTAAGGTTTCTCGGACAAGAGAAAAAATATATATATATAGTTGAATCCCCTATTTCCAATTATAGTTCATACGAATTGGCAGAATAATCAAGATTATAAAGATCTATCAGTACTCTATGAGATAGGTGTATAACCACAAGGTGAGCAAATCGTATATAGCAGGTTTGTATGTAAATAATGGTATCATACATTAATCATTGAGTATGAGACTTACCTCGAGGGTGGGTTCCGGAATGAACGAAGGGAGGGAAAATATTCGCCTCCTGTCTTTAATAAAATTCAGATTATTCGTTCACTAAAAGCTAGAATAATCCCTAATTTTATGGCAAGACAGGAGGCTTCATATTTGCTGTTTTAACGCTCTCGAATAATAGAACAAGCCGCATGTGTTTGTGTTGGTTTAAAATAAAAAGTCCGAAAGGTAGATTCCCTTGACCAATCTGCGCAGGACAAAATATCCGCTAATGAACTGCCGGCCCGAAAGGCAGAGGATGCGGCCGCTCCCCTAACGGAATGGGCCCCAAATGATCTATCGATTCCCGCTTGGATAAGTAACCATCTTATCCAGCGAGCGATAGTGGGGGAAGAGACCGGTTTGTGAGGTCTGACATAAGAGATGAAAAGAGGACCGGTAGGAGAACGTAGGGCGGCAGTTGCCTCTGTGTAACAACGAGTACACAGAGCCACACAGAGGGCTGGCCTGTCGGGAAAGTATGGGTAAAAGACAGACGAGGAATTCGTCTTAGTGCGCCTAGTAATCGTAAATCGGACCCCTTCTGGTGTGAAGGAGACAGCGTGTGAATCAAAAGCGTGAACGTCAGAAACTCTGCGGAATGACACCAGGCACAGTAGCAGGGCCAATTTTGCAGAGAGCTGTCGAAGGGATAAGGCCTCGTTAGGAGGCCAAGACTCTAACAATGCGAAGACTCGAGATATGTCCCAGAAGCCAGAGTATTTGGCAGAAGGTGGCCTCGTCAAACGAATGCCTCGTAAAAGTCTGCACACAGAAGGATGTTTCCCAACTAAGGAATTATCAATAGGGTCATGTCCCGCCGAAATGGCGGAACGAAAAATATTAATTGATCGGTATGATTTACCCTGATCGAAAAGGGATGATAGAAAATTTAGAATGGATGAGAGAGATGTTGAAACGGGATCGAAATCCCTCTCCAGACACCAGCTGACCCAAACTCGCCATGCGGCGAGATAGGTGCGCCTGGTTCCTGGTGCCCATGAATCCCATAGGAGTGTTTGAGCAGTGCTTGAAAGTCCTGCGACATGCCAAGCACCCCTGAAACTGTCCAGGCCACTAACTGAAGGTGGCCCTGTAGAGCTAGTGGATGGTAGTCGCCCGTTGAGTTCTTGAGAACCCGATGTGAGCGAGGTAGAATGATGGGGTAGTCTGTGGAAAGCTCCAGAAGAGTGGGGAACCACGTCTGGGCCCGCCATAGAGGGGTAACTATCACAATCTTGACCCTCTGTGATTTGACCTGGTGGAGAGTACGTTGAATCATGGAGAAGGGAGGGAAGGCATAGGCTCCGTCCCGTGGCCAATGTTGGAGAAAAGCGTCGACAGCTAGGGATAGAGGGTCTGGTAACCAGCTGAAATAATCGTCTGTTTGACGATTCAGCCGAGATGCGAAGAGGTCGAGAGTGATCGGTCCCCGCAATAGGTGAATGTGGTGAAATAGAAGAGGATCTAATTGCCAATCGCTGGCATCCCTCCAGTGACGTGAGAACCAGTCCGCGACTAAATTGTCGGGTCCTGGGAGATACTCGGCCCGAATAGACAGATTCCTGTCTAAGCAAAACTGATACAGATCCTTGGTGAGGTCTGACAGTAGTTTCGATTTGGACCCTCCGAGACGGTTTACATATCGTACTGCGGAGATGTTGTCCATCCGAAGTACCAGAGAGCAGTTGGAGGCTTCTTTGGCAAAGCTGCGGATCGCGAAGGATCCGGCAATGAGCTCGAGACAATTTATGTGAAGTGCTCGTTCCGACGGGGACCAGAGACCTCCTGTGTATGATTGGGCGCACGTAGCGCCCCAACCGAGTAGGCTGGCATCGGATTCCAGAATAAAATCTGGTTGAGATCCGAAAATCGCTTTCCCATTCCAGGCTTCCATATTGCGAAGCCACCAGTGAAGTTCGATAAGAACTTCGTCCGTTAGGGAAATGAATTGGTCGTAGGAGGTCGAGCGATGTAAATAGGAGGTTTTCAGCCGTTGCATTGCTCTGTAATGCAAGGGCCCTGGAAAAATAGCCTGAATTGATGCAGACAGAAGACCCAGCACGTGTGCTAGGTCGCGGAGTCGAGGTCGTTGTGACTTGAGTAATTTTTGAATCTCTCGTTTTATGTTTTTGATTTTGGAGTAGGGTAATTGTAGAGTTGCTTGAACTGAATCTATCTGAAAACCCAAAAATTGGACTATTTGAGAAGGTACCAGGTCTGATTTCTGGTAATTTATGACAAAACCTAGGTTTTGAAGGAGGGCAGAGGTCATGTGTGTGTGTTTGCGAAGTAATTGCTGATCTTGTGCCATGATCAGGATATCGTCCAAATATATAATTGAACGTATGCCCTGAGAACGAAGGAGCGCCATGACTGGTTTCATCAACTTGGTGAAACACCATGGAGCAGAACAAAGTCCAAAAGGGAGGCAGGTGAACTGCCAAATGTCGCCCTGCCAACGGAATTGGAGGAAGGCACGGTGACTTGGTGCTACAGGGACCGTCAGATAAGCATCTTTGAGGTCGAATCTGGAGAACCAGTCTCCCATGCAGAGCAAGTCCCTGAGAAGATGGATACCTTCCATCTTGAAATGACGGTATGTGATAAAGCGATTCAACGCCTTGAGGTTGATAATGGGATGATGGTCCCCCGTTTTCTTCCGAACCAGAAATATATTGCTGAGGAAGGTGCAAGGGAAAGGCGAAGGTTTGATCGCCCCTTTGTGTAACAATTTTGTCAGTTCTGTGTTCAAGGTTAGAGTATCTGCTTTTGACATCCCTAAGGGTGTCGGGTGAGAATATTGAACTGGATGTGTGATAAAATCTATTTTGAAACCTGTGACTGTATGAAGGATCCAAAGATCTTGAGAAAGAAGTTTCCACTGTGGGAAAAAGAATGTTAATCGACCTGCGATTGATACAGTTTTTAAATAAGCAAGGTCCATTACCTGAAGCAGTGCGTCCGCGCAGGGATGCAGAGCCACGTCCTCGAATTGAGCCTCTGGTGTTGAACAGCTGCCTGTGGTAGGGTCCCGTGGACCAATACTCTGTGGGTCGGGGCCTGTAGCCTGAAAAGGCTGCTCTACTGGTAGCTCGGCCCCTTGAGCGACCAGCTCTCCCAGAAAAACGATTTTGAAAAGTGGGACGGAACACCCTACGTAGGGAGGACTGGGCTTTATTGAGTGTGGTAAAAACTGAGACATGCTTGGAGAGGTCTCGCATGAAACTGTTACCAAATAAAAGACCATCGGCCTCTGGGCCTAGTTCTTTAGTGCTCAAATCCACTAGTTTGGCATCGATTTTGTACAGTGCCGCTTTGCGTCTCTCAATTGAAATAGCCGTATTGGCGTTGCCCAGAAGGCAAAGGGCTCTCTGCGCCCATTCTCTTATAATATGCGGGTCTAATTCACCGCTGGTGAGTGCCTCATCTGCGAGTATAAATATTTGTATGATAGGACCTGAAATGTCCAATAATTTGTCTTGGGTTGCTTTCAAACCCTGTTCAATACCCTTCCGAGGGTCTTTACCAGATTTTGTTAAATAGGTGACCAACATGGGGTCAAATTCAGGGGTAGAGGCAACTTTGCCTGGGATAGTAGGTCTCGGGCATTCAGCCCTTAGTTTGTTTCTGATTTCTTTTTCGAGGGGCTTGCGAAGCCACAGTTTACAGAAATTAGCAATATGATCTGGGGGAGCCCATTCTGCTGAGCGTGGGTGGCGTATCACCCTTGGGTCAAAAAGTGGAAGGCCTGAAGCATCCAGGAGGGTGTCTGAGTCAGGTACCTTACTCTTGTGATCTTGATTTAGGAAAGTTTCTTTCACGAACTCCGATGTTGAGGAATCCTGGGGCACATTCACCATGGGATCCTCATCAGAGTAATTGGGGTCATAGTCACTTAGAATATGGCCAGATAAACGTGAAGTAGAACCCTCTAGAGGGTCTGTAACATCCTGTGAAACATAGGGCTTAGCATGTTTAACGACCTTAGCAGGAGCTTTGCCCTTGCCCGCAGTAGCGCTATTCCCTTTCCAGGGTCTTTTGCGCGGGGCGCTATCTTGGTCGGAGATATGGGAGTCCTCAGAGTCAGAGGGCTGTTGTGTAGAGGGGTGTACCTCTGGATTACGTTCATGGTAGGCTGCCAGAGCCTTAGGAATGGACTCTGCGATAGTTGAGAAAAGCCATTCCTTAAGTTCAGCAGAGATCGCAGGGTCTTGGCGATCTGACATAATGACAATTTAAAGATAAATGTGAACCCTAATAACAACTATCTCTATATATATATATAGATTAAAGAGTATCAATTAAGGATGAGGCAACTCAATTAGAAAAATATGAGGTGGGGGTCACCCACGAGACGTCAAACAATGGGGGTCACCCACAAATGCTTGGCACAATAAAATAGTAAAGGATAATTAATGGGGGTCACCCAATAATACAGATTGTGAACAATAGGAAATATTGTACAGATACTGAGGTGGGGTCACCACTATAAAATTACACCAATAATATATATAATGTGTATATATAATGTACTGTAAGTAATGGGGGTCACCCACAAAATAAAGTAAAGTGGTGTTAGCCACATAAATATGCACACAGCAGTGTATTCAGTAGGTGGTGTCAGCCACACAACTATTGTACATAATATGTACTTTAAATAAGTAAGTGGGGTTCACCCACAGGAGGAAAATAAAAATGGTCAGTCAGACAAATTTGGTAAAAAACAAACCACACTGTAATTATACCACTTAAGGAAAGGGGTTCACCCAGAGTTGTAATAAAATGGTCCTGTGTGGCAAAGCCTGTGGAAAAAACAGATAGGAGATAGATCAGTAAGTGATCGTTTTTAATGAGTTTAATGAAAAAATAGGTGGATATAAGGTGGCAGCAACCTACCTTCCACAACTAGTTAATAAAGTTCTGTACCCACAGGATGATCGTTTGAAAAACTAGCGCCGCAGTGGAGGAGCCGTTGGCAGTTACACTGCAGTTTAAAATGGCCGCCGCGAGATCGCCGCCGTTGAAAGGGCGGGAAAGGTCCGCGTCATAGGAAGACGCTTGGTAGGCGGGAGGAAGGTAATGGCGGGAAAAAATCAGCCGCGGCTCTGGGAGATGGAGTCCGCGGCTGAAGAGAGGCAGAGAATAGGGCCGCGGCTCTTCCTGAGAGAATAGAGCCGCGGCCAGCTGTGTGAAAAACGGCAGGGTTCGAAAAACCCTCCGTGCACTGAAAACCGGTTAGGACGCCAAATTTAAAGGGGAACAAACAATCCAATACAGGGAAATAAGAAAAAATAATATATGTGTGAGAAAAAGAGGAAATATTTAAAGGAAATATTTAAAGGAAAAGGTGATTGAATCAAAATAAATTTTTTAAGATGAATTCTATGTATGCAGTAACAAGGTTTAAATAAACAAATATTGAATTAACTAAAACCAGTAAGGCAATGTAATTGGAGCAGACTCACCTGGGAGGCAAGCAGCAAAGAAAGAGGAAGTGGGAGGAGTTTGATGACACTATATTGTAGTTGAGATATGTTATGATTGGTTGATTTTTCCATACAACATTGTTAACCATTTCTTTGCTGCTGGGAGTTACAGTAAAGAAAGATAAGCAAATATGAAGCCTCCTGTCTTGCCATAAAATTACACAGCATTCCAAAGAACTTTCCCACGCTGTGTAAAATGGCACAGAGCACTCAAGCCAACCAATTTCAAGCCAACCAATCAGAGTGCTCTGAGCCTAATTGCAGGGCGTGGGAAGCCTTTATAAGCCTTTCCCCGCCCTGCGGAGCTCATTCTGTGCCGTCACCTCCATGGGTGAAGATGGATTCATTTTTAGAGTCTTTTTTTTTTTTATATTTTGGTTCAGGTTTTTTATTTTATTTTCAAAGTGCGACGGGTATTATGGACTTTTATTTGTCAGGATCTGTTCTGTAGTTTCGCCGGCGTTCTGTCTAAGTCACAGGACGTTCGGGAATACTGACAGGAAGCATCGCAAGATCACGGATCAAAGGTGAGAATTGTGGGAAAATTGCTTTGATCACCAGAAACAAAGCACACTTTGCTCCTCCGCTGGTGAAAGCTGGTCACGCGTAGGAAACCTCCATAAAACAAAGTAGGCCCTACTTTTTCTTATGTTTTAAAGAAAACTAGAGCAGACAGGAAGAAATGAAGAACAGATCCACAGGCGTGTGCAGCCTATTGCACACACACACGCCGCATGTATGTATGTATGTATGTGTGTATATATGTATATATATATATATATACACACACATATATATATATATATATATATATATATATATATATATATATATATACTGCTGTGTGTGTGTGTAGGTGCTGTGTGTGAAGGCGCTGTGTGTGTGTGTGTGTGTGTGTGTAAGGGTGCTGTGGGCTAGAGTTCACTCTTGCAAGATCTGAGCGTTGCCGCGGTAACCGCGGCAACGCTCCGACCTCGCGAGAGGAACCCGGCGGAGCTGCTGGCAAGAGCTCCCCGGGTCCTCTCCTGCTTCCCTCCATGCCTGTGGGTCGTGAAGGAGATCTTTGAGGGAGGCACATAGCGTGTGCCGCAGGGATTAGGGTGTGCCCAGGCAAACCCTGTGCACATGCCCTAGAACAGATCCCGACAGAGAGAGAGAAGAGGAATGTGTATCATTGTGTTAGTGTGTGTATCTTTGTATCTGCATACGTGTCTGTGCTTGCATCTGTGTGTATGTATCTGAATGTGTGGCAGTGTTTGTTTCTGTGATTTCTGTACATTTGTATTTGTCATTTGTGTGTATCTGTATGTCTGGATCTCTATATCAGTGTTTTATACTCATACACATGCAGATGCGCGCACACAGTTTCACAGACTGATGCACATGCAGTGCAGACAGACACACAGATACAAACATTGCTAAACATGCAGATATACAAACACACAGATACAGACATACACTGACACACATACAGATGTACAGGCACATAGATACAAACACTGACACTCATTTACATACACACACGTACGGGCATAGTTACAAACATTGCCACATATGCACATACACAGACACCCAAGTATAAACACTGCCACACATAAAGATACAGATTGACACATACAGATACAAACACTACCACACACGCAGATAAAGACACACAGATAAAACATTGCCACATGTGCAGATACACAGACATACAGACACACATGCTGATACAAATGCTGCCACACATGCAGATACACAAACACACAGATACAGACATACACTGACACACATGCAGAAGTAAGAAACTGATATGCAAAACTGCACTAATTGTATATAACTTTCTGTGTATGTGACTAGTTTCACAACTTGGGGGCATCTACTTGATAACAGTGTGATAATGATGAAAGCTTTCAGTTTCATTTTACAGCACCCAGCTAAAACAAAAGCTTACATCCCTCCAGCAGTTCTCTTGCCAACCAGTTTTTCATACATGTTATCAGGAGATCAGAGATCAGGAGACCTGGAGTAATTAACATCTAAGTACAGCCATGGAAGTATGTGTTTTCCCAAGCCACCCTGTCTCTAAAAGAAGTCCAGGCCTGCTCACAACATACCCAAAAACCAACCCTGACTGGCCACTTCTTACACAACGTTATAGGGTTATAGTATAGCTGGGGGGGGGAGAGATCAAACAAAAGGACTTGTGTAAAGATGGAACTCTCTGGGAAAAGAGGGCAGGATAAACCACTTTTGGGAGGGAAAATGGATTCTGGGACATGTAGTTAAGGGCTGCAAGAATCAGTCTTTAAAAGAACAGCCGCCAAGGAGGTTGGGCTCCTTTCTTTCTCTTTTGGGGAGGACAGCGCAGCAAGCAGTGGTGCAATGGTGAACTGGGGGAGACTGTCCCAGACTACCAAAGATGAAGGTGCAAAGGGAAGATCTTCATTTAAATGTTTAAGTATTGCCCTTTTACTATGTATCTTTTGGTTTTGGACTGGATGTTGTTATAATGTGTATATCCTTCTAAAATCTGTAACAGTATCCTAAATCAATATTAACAATACATTTTATTATACACTTGAGTTTGTGTCTTATTTGTCACACGTTCCCTAAAAGAATATGCTTGTAAGAGGGTCCTAATTTCTTACACAGATACAAATACAGATACAAACACTGCCACATATGCAGACACAAACACAAACATTGCCAAACATGCAGATACACAGGAACACAAATACCAACATTGTCACACATACAGATACACACACACAATGTCACACATGCAGATACATAGACACACAGATACACACATGCAGATACAAAGACTGCCACACATGCAGAAAGAGACACATAGATACAGACACTGCCACACATGCAGAAAGACAGACACAGATACAGACACCCAAAACACACACATACAGTTAACATTTTTAGTTACCCTCCAGTGTCCCACCCTTGCTGGCTGCGGCTGGTGGGAGTTAGGGGCTTGCTCTCTCGGTTCGGCACCCCCTCTCAGCTCACTGTCCTCCCCTCCGGTGCAGGTGGCTGAGTGAGCATCTGAGTGAGCTGGGAGGAAGTGACTGTTTTCCTCCCAGCTCTCCCATTGGATAAAAGGGGCCTGGTTGTGCTGTTAAAGCACGCTGTGCACGACCGAGCCCCTTATGGCAGATGTTCAGGGACTCAGGGCCCCTTATGGCAGATGTTCAGGAACTCAGGGCCACCCGATGGACCCGCAGTTCGAAGCATGTGCGGCTGAATTGGCGTCAGAACCACCATTATTGCTTTTCGCATACACCCAGAGGCACTAGAATGTACCAATAGAGGTACACGTACCACAGGATGGTAACCCCTGGTCTATGAGACGCAGAAACATTGTTTCTAGTTTTCAGATCTCACAAACATATTTGTCAATAATAAGGCTTGGATGAATATAATATTAAAAACCCTAAAAAAGTGATATTCCCCATTACACTTTGTGACAATTCAGGATATTTTTCCTGTATTAATTCATTTTGTGATGATGGAAATCAGTTTTGTGTAACACAGTATTTAAAAACCCGCAATCCTTCTACTCGAGCATAATTCTTACCAAAGGCGGTCTGCTTTCATTGTTCCTAGTGCTTTCAAATGAACGTATTCTTTCTTCACTCATGGTGTCCGTTTCTGCAAGAACATAATATCTTGGGGAATATGCTGTAGATAGATTGCCCAGCAATCTTAACATTTCTGTTGTATGCCCTCCTATAAAGTAAAAACACAAGGCATTACAAATCAGTGATGTCAAACATATTATTAACAGGTTAGAAAAATGGAGATTTAATATTTACTGCATTACTGAATTTTACATATAAATGGTAGATAATTTATGAACCCACTAACCCTTGTTATGTTCAAAACTTTGCTAATAACTTATAGAGAATTTATTTTTGACCTGACTTTAATGGGAATCCATTAAAGGGCAAGATATTGGAGTTATTTTTATTTCTTGTAATCTGTCTGTTTTTGCTTATTTGAAAATGCCAAAGGTCTCCCCATGATAAAAGTTTAATCTGGACATTGACTCCTTGTACTTAGAGGGTGTTTGTCATCAACACCTCACTAATGAGGTCCAACAAAGGTCAAAACGATCACCCGAGGTTGCTTTATCTTTTGTACTGAGGGAACCTTCCTGCATTTAAGATCTAGACTGCCTTTAATGTGGGAACAATCTGCTAGGCAAATGGTACAGGTTCTCTCGGTAATGAAATAAAGTGAGCTAAAACTAGGATTAGAACTGTGCAGGGAACTACTAAGGGACAAGCTATTTGAATTGTCCGTTTTCAGTGTTCCATGTTTTGGCTTTGAAAGTGTGTTAATGTTTGAAGTTTACCATCAGCAGTGGTGAAATCAATTTTTTTCCTACACAAGAAACCACTGTACAAAGCCAGCCTTGTATTTGAAGGCATTATTCAACATAGAATTACTACTTCTCCCGAAATCAGAAGTAGCAGCATGTGCATTTTTTTTTTCTTCTTTTCATATTTTCTAGAAGTCATAGCTCAAATACAGCAAGCAAAAACAAAACGAAAAAAAATGAATAAACCTTTTTGTACTTTCTGGTGTAGACAATCAGCAGTCAAAGTAATGCCACTCAATCACCCAACTTGAAAATATGACATAGATGCACTAACACATCACATTTAACTATTATTTTGCTGTACACAAACTGCTTACAAATGCTAGCCAGATTGTTCAAAAATTCTGCTAATTTGTACCTCAACATTTTAACTTCCACCTATATGCAGTCAGTATAGTGTAAAAAACTACATGTATGAGGGGGTATAAGTGGTACACTGGATCTGCATGCTTCCAAAATATCCAGCACCTCTGTGTTTAAGGACAGGGGTGCCTAAAATATAGATCCCCAGATGCCTTTAAACTACAGCTTCCATTATCCTTTGTCATTTTAATGCATTTTAAAGGCACCACAAAACACCTTGGAAGTTGTGGTTCTACAACATCAGGGGATCTACCTTTTGGACTTTAGGCATTGAGTCAGCACATGAAAAAGGCCAGCAGCAGACCGTAGAGCCCCAGATACAATTTTTAAATACAATTAGTAATATAACCAACATATTCTGCAGCGCTTTACAACGGGAATGGTGATTATAATGCATGCACAGTAGCCTATTCTTCCAAACATAAACATGTGTGGTAAACCAGTATCCATCACACTGATAGCAGAAGGACTTCTGTCTTGTACACTACCCTGTCATTAGCAGGAAACATGATAGCAAGAACTTGCTTTTTACAATATTCTTGGTTATTTATAACAAGTATATGGCTTAAATGGCATTTTGCATTTCACTCACTAAAACAAAACCTTCAGATTGGCCACGTTTACTTTACTCCCACTTAGCACAAGGTTACCGATCTGTCCTATAACAATAGCAGCACTACTATACAGTCGACTGGAAAAATACTAAATTGAAAGATGTCCATGACATCTGAGATTAAATCCAATTGAGAAAAGTTCTGACTGGGAGCCAAAACATTGCATCTGTTCCTATTGAGTCTACTATAAGATCTAACCTTAAAGTCGCCCAGACATCTTTCAATTTTGTATACTAATTGTACGGGATATATAGACCCCAGGGTCTGTGAGGCATCATTGGATTATCCCTTTGCTTCAGTGTGTGCAGCACCATTTGTTGGAGACTGGAAAAATACTAGTGACCTATTTAATAAATCTATTCACATTATTTGTGGAGCAAGTCCTGACATTTTTTCAGCTCTGCACTTGGTTTTTGTGTATCTTTTTTTTTTTTGTTTTAATGCGAACAAACATTTGTGTGAAACCAAAACATCTAAGTGTATCCAGGTAGCACATACACTTTCCAGGTGTGTCGTATTCACTGCTATGTCCAGGCATTACAGCAGGGGGTCCTCAAACTCCGCCACCCCCAACCCCCCAGATGTTGCTGAATTACATCCCCCCTCCCCCCAGATGTTGCTGAACTACAACTCCCATGATTCTTTGAATTACATAGATAGGCAGAGAATCATAGGAGTTGTAGTTCAGCAACATCTCGGGGGTTGGAGTTTGAGGACCCCTTCATTACAGGGTAAGGTGCCAGATTGGCATGGCCTAACCAGTACCCCTTATGGTGCTTTAAACTGATGAATACTAAACTTTGTAACATGAGCATTTCATCATGATACCGTTGTATATGTTTTATAGTTAGATAATATAAGTCTGATATGGCAGTTTATGGAGGTAATTTTTTTTTGTAACTGTTCTTGCACAGGAATAACAGAGTGTAGGTTTATGTTAGGGCAGGGAACACACTTCCTGGGAGGAGAGGGATGGCCAAAGGTAGAACTCCAACTATTGTACAACTACACCTCCCATAATGCTTTGCAGGTCATAAAGCAGACAGAGACTGTCCCTGTACAGCAGCCTGGGAGCTACCATTGGCCACCCCAGCAGGCAGCCAGCTAGCCACTCACCAGAGCCCGCTACTGCCAGCAGGCTAACCGCCTCCTTCTTCCTGGACCGAGGGGTGCCGTGACCCCGCAGCACACACCAGGCTCTGACTCCCAGCAGCAAGGCGGCCGCCAGGAAGCCGACAAGCAGGGTCGTCATGGCAACCTGCCACACACCGACCGACTGACTGGCACCTGTCTTACAGTCCGAGGCGGCTCAGAGCTTCCGGGTTCGGTGACGTCACACAAATAGCGTCTCGCCATGGAGATGACCCGCCGCCTCCCCATTGGGTTTGCGGCCGCAGCGAGCTCTGGCGTCATTAGCCCCGCCCCTCAGCGCAAGGCGCGCGCGTTCAACAAACCTGCAGCTTTATTGAAAGTTGTTGTTGAGCACAGCAGACATGGTTCACCAAATTTTTAATAGTGAGAAATCAGACACACACACATACACCTGTAGGAGGGTTGGAAGGGGAGTTGGAGAACACCCACACACCCTAAAAATAATTCTATCATTCCCTGACCCGGGCTGCTGTTACTGGGGTGACTAGTGGGAGAGAGGGAAGCACTGTGTTTGGGGTTGTCATCAGTCAAAGGCCTGAACATGGGTGATGTAGTAGCCCATGTCCAATATATATATATATATATATAGTGTAGATTGGATTAGCCGTGTTAGTCCAGCAGACAAGATACCAGAGTATGGCAGTATGCAATGATACCTTTTTATTGGACTAACATAATATTCCAAAGACACTTTCGAGAGTTTTCCTACTGCCTCCGTCCCTTTCTCTAACATCAGTTGTTTTAAGTGTTAAACTCTATCAGATTAATCAGTATTGCTTCAGATCTCAAGAAGAGAGGAAAACTCTCGAAAGCTTGTCTTGGAAATATTATAAAAGTTCAGAAAAAAAGGTGTCGTCGCATACTGCAATACTCTGGTATTTTGACATTATATATATATATATATATATATATATATTTCTTAATTGAAGTGGTCTGGGTGCAGTGCCCTTGTCCATGTAATTCTGCAATGTTAATTGAAAGTGCAATAATTATATTGCAGAGTTAACGCCTCCCAGCCACTAGAGGCACTTCATGGGGTTTTACATGAGGATGCCCAGTGTCTTAAAAAAGACCATAGGAAATCATTGAACGTTTTCCTATGGGTAAGTCTTAATGTATGTCGGCACGTAGCGCACGTTTACGAATCGCTCTGACATGGGAGCAGAAGCTCAATCTAATGCAGAGGGATATCGGCGCTGGAATCAGGTAAGTTAAATATGTGCTATTAACAATATATTTGCTGCCAAGGGACTTCACTTTTTTCTACAGGCTCAATCGCATGTAGGTTCCAGCTAACCATAACTGACTTTCCTCATAGCTAGATATGTCGTACTCTGCTATTGTCCCCGACCACAAATATAACATACAAGATCCAACACACTCCCTCATTCACTAAACTGCAATTTCACAGATCACAGAATGTGATAGTTTTTTTTTGTTTTTTAAGCACCTCACCTATTCAAAAAACAATGGGGGTTTAGTTACAGTTTATGATCTTACATTGCATATGTCTGCTACAATGCTAACATACCCCATTTTGGCAGATCCTACTCTAGAAACCTAATGCCTGCTCATATGAGATTAACCTTCTTACTTAGGAAATGCTTCCTCTTGGGACTCTGCAGTGCAAGGTTAAATGAGTTACCTGTGACAAGGAGTGATGCAAATATAATGAAAATATATATATATATATATATATATATATATATATATATATGTATCAAAATATTTTAAGATTTATTAAAATAATTTTTAAACACTTATTCTAAAACTATTAAGTTATTTGAAAAGCTTATCAAAAAGATACTAAATCAAAGCCATACGAAGGTAATATTTCCAAGCATGCCCACTGCTCGGAGCCTTTCTTAGTCTAAGTTTAGTCTGTATTTCTAAGACAATGTAATAGAGAACACCTACTACATATTGAGTAAGCAGATCCCACGCCCAGTGATAGCCTGTACAGTTTTAGTAAACACAAATATTTAAGCAAATCTTCTGATCGGTGGTGGTCCTTTATTTGCATGCCACAACAAGCTGGTCACATTTTGATCTTGTTTCTTCAAATAACTTTTCATTTCACATGAACAGCAGGTGTGTGGTAGTGTGCTGTGTTGCACATCGACTGAAGATAACCTATACACAGGAATATTTGTGCTATTCTGGGTGCAAAGTTCTAAGTGCTGAGGGACATTCTATAATTTAACACTTTGCCCCAGAGTAGCACCTGTTTTTACCGTGCTAAATCTCTCTCACAGAGCTTAACCCCTTAAGGACACATGACATGTCATGATTCCCTTTTATTCCAGAAGTTTGGTGCTTAAGGCGTTAAAGGGACACTCCAGGCACCCAGACCACTTCTGCCCATTGGAGTGGTCTTGGTGCCAACTCCCATCACCCTTAACCCTGCAAGTGTAATTATTGCAGTTTTTATAAACTGCAATAATTACATTGCAGGATTAAGGCCTCCTCTAGTGCCACTAGAGGAACTTCCGGGTTCTTAAAACACAAAAAGTGTTTTAAACGACACTGGACGTTCTCACGCTATGCATGAGGACCTGCATCCCCAAAGGAAAGCATTGAATAATGCTTTCCTATGGGGAGGTCTAATGCGCACATGTGGCCATTGCCGCGCATGCGCATTAGGTCTCCACTGACGTCAGGGGAGGAGCCTGAACCAGCGCCGAGGGACATCGGTTCTGGATTCAGGTAAGTCATTGAATGGGGTTTTAACCCATTGGGTGGGAGGGAGAAGGGCACTGCAGGATTCTGCAGTTTTCCTGGCACTGGAGAGTCCCTTTAAATAAAGTAAGTCACACAAGCATTTTTTTTGTGCATGAATTTGATGACTTACAATTCCTTCACGTAAGTTAGATTGTTGATGGAAAATTTTGGGATATTTACTAAAGTGAACTTCACATTTAAGGCCAGAGTAGCAAGACTGAATGCATAGTTTTTTTTTTTAGTTTGCCTTTTTTTTGTTGACCTTTTGTTTGAAATTTAACAAAAAAATTATAAATTCACTTCAAATTCTCATTTTACTGAATGACCCTGTTGGAAAATAGTTTACATGGAAGTGTATGTTACGGAGATCTGGATCAGAGTTTGGTCTCTCTATCACTTCCTTCAGTTCTTATTCCTCGACATCAGCATAGCAGTCATAGCCAGTTGCAGAACTAATGTAGAGCGGACCCTCCTCAAGCGTAAGGGTGGCCAAAAGGTTAATTCCCATCTGTTGTACAACTCCCACGTTGCTTTGCTGGCTGGGGATCTACCTTTTGCCAATCCTTGCAGAGTTGTATTTGTGAGCAGTGTTTGAATGCAAGCATGTTTTTGTATGTAGTATGTGTGTGTTAATGTATGGGTGTATTTGTATGTACTGTTGTCATTGTAATGCAGCGGTGTACTTCTATGCAATGTTATAAAAGAGTTAATCAGGCCAGTTCAGAGTTAATGACATCCACCCCTCTGCTGTTTCCTATCCAGGCAGGGTGCCAGGGAAACTGATCTCCAAATCTCCTTTCACATCCTATACAACCCTGGGTAGTTTGCCCACTCAGCTATCCACTGTTCAAAGAGCGTCCAGATAGGAGATACCCAGCACAAGCAACAGCAAATCAAACGTTCCCCTGGTCACAGCCATCCTCTGATCTGGCACAGCGTTACGGGCTGTTTTCTGGATGCTGTTGATCAGGACTTGAGGCGTTCAAGCATTCCCAGGAAGTTAGTGCTTCCAACTCCAGGTTATTACCATATGCCTTCTCACCTCACTGGCAGACTCCCTGAAGAGCAGTTTGACTGGTACCCGGGGGACCTAGCGACACCCTCTCAAAGATTCACCAGGTCACAGAACAGTGCCACAGTGCCTCAGGGTATCTCCCAGGTCAGGCGTTCTTCGTGCAAATAGGTCTTAGAGAACCAGTTCCATCTGGGGGGTAGAATAAGCACTCAGGGCCCACTTATACCCCCTCTGGTCACTCATCTCCTATTTGACGTTAATTGTAAATGTTGAACAATAACATTGAAATATCTTCGGAAGTATTAAATGTGTATGGTCTTGTGAAATACGCTACCACGTTCATATACACTGTCATATTGCTGAAATAACTGCGTCACATTAAAACACACAAATGCTGAGCAAATACCCCCTGACTTTAACATACTGCTATCCCGAGGGGCACGGATCGTCGCTAGTGGTTCTGTGAAATGCTTCTGCAGAGCATGGGAAAGCCAGAAGCTACACCCATCACCATTCATTGGCTGAGAGTGTCAGCTTAATGCTGTTAGTCAATGGCTGACAGTTCAGGAACTCTAGTTCTCTGGCTGGCTAATGACCCTGCTGTTGGTGGAGTTACATCCCCAGCAGCAAAGGGGTTAAACTCAGTATGTGCATTGTTTCAAAGTGAAACACTGCACATACAGACTTTGGGCACTGTGCCCACTTCAAATCACCAAGGATGCTTGGAGTACTGTATATTCTCGTCTATAAGTCGGTCTTGTGTATAAGTCGAGTGCAGTATTTTGACCAACAATTGTGAAATATGTTATGACTCGTGGATAAATCGAGGGTACGACTTTCGAATGGAATTATTCCCCTTCTGTTTGGTTACTGAACAGACTCATAATCACAGATGACCCCTGGCTATTAACTGCACGTAGGCATTCACTTGGGTAGCCACAATTCGTATATACGAACGCATGTGTTCATCTCCTGAACGCAAGCAGCGGTACATGATTGTCAAGGGCATGGATCTCTGAGTCGGCTCTGCAAGCCCTTGAACCCCGCTGAAATTTGTACCCCTGCCTGTAGACTTCCCGACTAGCTAGGAGAACGGCGTTCGGGAGTCGACATTGCCCCGCATTCAATGTACATAATTCTATCAAAACTAGCACTGACCAGTGGATAAGTCGACTCTGCATTTTAAAATAAAGTTTAGGACTAAAATTTCTCAACTTTTACATGAGTATATATGGTAACCCTCTAAAAAACACTAAAACTCTACACACAAATATTTGTCATTTGTATTTGTCATTTTCATGTTTTTGCCACATACAGCATTAAGTGACCTTCAGTGGACTTGGGGTTTAATTTTGGCCAAGGACCCAGGCCACTGTGAGTCTCTCTGCTTGTCTATTTATTAAAATTATTTATATAGCACCAACATATTCTTCAGCGCTGTATAACAGGTAAACAAGACAAGCATTTAATTCTAACAAAATATGCATGATTTATGGGAACAGCGATTGAAGCTTACAATTTATATCAGTTTGAACAGATGAAGATAACCAATGTTTAGTGTTCAGAATCACTTAAAGTCCAAGTGGTATTTATTGGGTTGAGAGTAACATTCCACAACATCTAGAAGGCAGATCTAACCTAGCTGTAAGCTCATTCATAGCCTTAACCATAACCACATCATTTGTAACTGCATCCCCATTTCATTGCTGCTTAAATGACACTCAACAATTAAACATCTCTGTTTTGACAGCTACATTTTAAATATCTGTGGATCCTAGAAGAGAAGCAGACATTCAGTGTATATAAGAGCCCTGACAGATATAAATGCTCAGTAGAGCTCTACATGAAATAACCTAGCAAGCTGCTGGTGATTTCCAAGCCTGATTCATGTATCCACTGAGAATTAAAATAATAATTATATTTTTCCCCTAGGTGTCTCTCCTCCACATCCTCCATCCAGCTTGTGTCATCCTAGCATCTCATCAGTGCCTTGCCTATGCAGTACAAGCTCCCCCCGGCACACTAAGGGTTAACCCAGCAGCAGTAACTTGATCCGGCAGCTATAATGCCATATAGCCCAGTGCAGGCTGCACATAGCATCCCCAGCCCTGCACAGATCGCCGCCTCCTCTGCCAGGCCTGGGAGGGGGCTCACAGCAAGCAGCTCACATCCACGCATCGCCTCTCATTCTTCACTGGGAAAGGCTTCATCCCTTACAGAGTCAGGACTGAGTGCATCATCCACCATGACCTGCCCCTAGGAGCCCACCAGAGCCTGGGGGATGAGCCGAACCGTGGTCTGTATATAGGAACCTTTCCTTCCTGCAGGTAATGTGCATGTGCTGCTACTGTGTGTAGGCCCTTAGCCCCCTTTGCTCTGTGTTTCGTCATGAGGCATGTGTTATTGTCATTATCAACCATTTTACATGGTAAGCCTTTTATGCAGACAGATATGACATTTTCACATGGGTATCCTTGTGAATATTTCATATTTGTCCTTTTTTTACATGCAGATTGGGATATAATATTATATAATACACATGCATGCACAACCAAGTCTAAAAAATATTTTCTGTATAAATAAAAAAAATGTGCTATTTGTTATTGGCTGTTAAAATCATAATTTGACATATAATAGTATTCAGTGAAGTAATTATGTAGTAAAACGTATATATGCAAGACTTTGGAGGGAAATACATTTTGGTAGTTTACAATAAAGTATGTTGTTTGTATTTTTTGTCTTTTGTTTTAACTATTCTGTGGCATCTAAAAGACATGAAGTGGTGTTAGTTAATTTGTAACGCATACAGTGGGGGTTTTCTTTCCCTTGGGCCTTGTAACAGCGAAACTGTAGTGTGTTGTCATCACAAAACTATTTTAAAAGTGGTAAATGAATAGGGGTAATAGAAATAAGATACAATTTAGTGTAAAAATAAGGACATTTTAAAAACGTTACCCTGGATTTTAAGGCAAACGAAGAAGGTGTCTAATCATTAAAGGGTAATTTATGGTGACTTGACAGTAAACTTGCAAAGTAAGTCAGTCGAAAAGTGACCATTTAGAGCATGTATAGTAAAGCATCATGACCACTATCTATTATTTTAGTGGTTATGGTACTAACAGGCTATGGATGTAGTTCCCGCTGTTTTTCGTCAAACTGTGTTCAATCTGTTTTACAAAAAAAACAACAAAACCCGATCTTACATTGGCTTCTAAGCACCCACCTCCAATATTCTGATGTATTAATGAGAGAATTTCTGTTCCTCATTTTCAGTCCAAGTGTTTTACAGAGTGACCATGATCACTCTCTGCAATGAGAGACTCATTGTACTGGTCTATGAAACAACCGTATCAGGTCCCCATTGACCCTTCTGGCACAACCAAATGAATACATGGACACTTGACTTGACTTAGTCAGTGCTTCCACAAATGGTCAACAACCAATATGTCCTATAGCCAGTATTAGAGCTACTTAGTACTTAAATAAAGCATGCACTTAATGTTCCCGCTGTTTGTACACATGGACATGTGACGAGGGATGGAAAATGTGGGTGGACTTTGAGCTCTGGGGAATCCTCTGTTTTATGTAAAACTATTTGGGGATGCTCTCACAAATACCAAGGCTTTGAATTATAGCCTCCCACACATTAATTGTTATGGTGCTTGCAGTGCCTGATTAATTTTGCAAGTTGGCCTTCAGTTCACATAAACTCACTGCTTAATGAGTAGGTCTCCCTTGCCTTAAAAGGGACCCTAGAGGCACCCAGATCAATTAATCTCATTTAAGGGGTCTGGGTGCAGTGTCCCTGTCCCCTTATCCCTGCCCTCTAAAACTGCAACATCACAGGGTTATGACTGCCTCTGGTGGCTGTCTACCATACTTCCTGCATTTTTATAGAGTTTAACTCCGTGAAACAACGCTGGACATTCTCACGCTTTGCATCCAGCGTCTTCAAAATACCCATAGCAAAGCATTGATCTAATGCTTTCCTATGGAGAAAGCCTAATGTACGCATGATGCTTGCTGTGCATGTGCATTAGGTTCTCCCCATTGCCAACATCGGTGGAAATGGAGCCAGCGCCGAGAGACCTTGGTCCTGAAATAAGTTAAGTGATAGAATAGTTTTTTTTTTTAACTCTTTAATCATTAGGTGAGGGAGCCGGACAATAGCTTTAGGGCAGAGGGACACTATAGCATTAGGAATACAGTTTTGTATTCCTAATGCTGTAGTGTTCCATTAAGTGTGAAACTTTGCATTGCTATAGTAATAAATGCTAACTAAGAGCACCTAGAATTTCCCTCTACTCATTATATTTTAATTATATATATTATATCTGGGATGCCCACACTTTTTTGTGTCATTATCTACTTTTTAAATGACCAGCTCAACAAGTTCTACCTACTAAATTTATATTAGTATTTAAAGTAAACAGCCAACGGAGCCTTCACAGACAAGAGTGGTGCTGCTCCACTCACACACAGAGGTTTTACCCCAAAGTAGAGTTTATTGGATGAGTGTTAACAGCAGGGGTGTCCAAAAGGTATATTACCAGATGTTGTAAAACTACAACACCCATGATGCTTTGCATGCCTTTAGAATGACAAAGCATCATGGGAGCTGTAGTTTTAAAACATCTGGAGATCTACCTTTTGGGCACCCCTGGTTTACAGCAATTGAGCCAAAATATTGCTGTATATGTTTATCCACTATAGTCTGATTTGGAGAAAGATCTCGGAACCTTTTCTGGTATTTATTATGCTGTGTTACATCCTATTCTGAAATCTACTTCTCAATAAAGATGTCCCATAATGTGATTTGCTTGACTTCTAAATCCTAGTAACCTTGTCACTAGTAGCAGCATTATATAGACCAACATTGTGTCAATGTATAAAGAAAAACAACTCCTCTACATTGTTTTTAAACGCCTCTACAGTGACTTGAATTTTGCAGGTCACGTGACTCCTTACCACAACTCAATATTTAGTGAGTAGACACCCCACGCCCCTACAAGGGTGGCAAACGGTAATTTTCTGTTATACTATTGTAAGCTAAGTACCAATGCTAACCCTTTTTATGTTTTTATGACACCTGCTTCCCTTAATCTCTCAAATTGTCATTTATCTTGTTTACTTTTTTGTACAACTTCTGGCTTCATATTGCAAATGCAGTTATACCGCAGAACTGTATTGTAATACTAGTGTTCAAAGATCACAGCTTCACGAGTGATGTACATCCTCACTTTGTGCAGAATATAATATGAAAGCATTGTTTGCTTTTTGAATAGGTGTCTTGTTTCGTATATTATTATACTTTAAAAAATAGTTTTTTAACCCCTTAAGGACACATGACATGTGTGTTATGATTCCCTTTTATTCCAGAAGTTTGGTCCTTAAGGGGTTAAATAGGTTTTAACAGTTTAGTATGAGATGATATCCCACTTACTTCTGAGAGTAGATGTCTTTAAGGAAGTAGAGATTACATTTTGGATCTGTGGCAGTCTTCCTATCCTGCATTGGAGGAATTCAACATCCAATTGTCAGGGTTGACACTAAAGCCACCCCTCGGCCAATATAATTGTGATTTCCTTCTTAAAAAGCTTTGTATCACTTAGAGGAAAGTTGTCCAACTTTTTTAATGCTGGTGGTCATACTATACATAAAATTAGGGTAGAGTAGAGAGATTTTCTTAACTTAACGCAATTAAATGAGTTAATTTCAGTACATGCTGTTGAACCTCAGAAGTGATAGCTGTATCTGGCCTAAAGGCTCTTATCACCACACAAGACTTGAATTGTATTTATTGCCGTTAATGGTAGATTGCAGAATGGTTTTATATATGATTTTTGTTTTTCCTCTGACCATGGCTGAACTTCAGATATGTATCCCACAAACTAAAGTGGAATGTTTGAGGATTGCATTTGTTGGAACAAACTGGAATCTCACAGAACAAGTTTTTTTTTTTTTTTTCATTTTTGCTCTTTACTTTGTAAAACCCTGACAAGTTCGGTGACATGACTGATTATGAGGGTTGGCTTAACTTTTCTTCTCAAACAGATAAGCACAGTCTATTTTTTCAAGGCTGCAAGCTTTCACAGATAAAATGGGTGAAAGCCCACTAATTGTTATATGATATGCGATAGGATATCCAACAATGATCTGCTTCAATGGGGTGTAATTTAAAGGGGTTATGATGAAACTCCTGACTGCAATTCAAAGATAACAATGTGCATCAAGGTAAAATATAAGCATTCTTCTTTTACTCTTTTGCAATGTTGCCAGGTGTTATGACTACCCAATCCAGCAGTCTGCATGTTCACATATTGTACCTCAACAGAGGTTGTCAGACCTCCTATCATTAACCAATCTGTA
The DNA here is from genome assembly GCA_933207985.1 of Pelobates cultripes. Classification (NCBI taxonomy): domain Eukaryota; kingdom Metazoa; phylum Chordata; class Amphibia; order Anura; family Pelobatidae; genus Pelobates; species Pelobates cultripes. The sequence goes on from OW240919.1 coordinate 46,864,506, forward strand.
AACGCCTGGCCTTTTAAGAGGGTATATTGTTGTGAAAACTTTGTTTTACCAATTTCCAAATCATAAGTGGATAGTGGTCAGCATGGCTTGATGCTAATAGCACACTGCCAACATGTAATGACATCTTGCTAACTCAATTTAGTCTCTTAGAAATAAAATCTCTGAATAGCTGAGGTTTCTATTTTTAGGTGTCCAAGTTGCTTCTGTTTGGGCATGCATTTATATAAAATTTAATAAATGCAAAATCTGGGAACATATATAAACACACTACTTTTAACACAAGTTTAAGAATGATTTGAAACAGCTTCTATCTCTTTCTGAAGGTATACATTTTCACATGATGCTCCCAAAATCTAAATTTCATTAGATCCAAGCTATATCCTGGAAACAGGAATAAATCTGTCAGGGGACACTCCTTCAGTATTCTGTATCTGAAACCCATCCTATAATCACCATGCTTTACGTTAGAGCGTAATTTGCTGTCTGTTTGAAATCACCTCTGTCATAATCTGTAACCCAAAATAGTCTGTTTCAGTATGTTCATTCTTTCCTTGCTAACCCATGTTATTATGCTCTTTATATTTTAAATGTATAGACCAGGGGTAGACAATCTTTGGCACTTCAGATGCTGTGGACTACATCTTTACAAATGAATTAAGTAGGAGCACAACCCATCATATGTAAAATGTTTTTTTAATTTTATTAATACAGTAGATATAAAAATAGAACAGTATGCATTTATTTAAATAAACTGAGACAACTCACAAATTCAGCACTAGAACACTGTCCTCAGAAGCACAAATGCTGTTAAATAGTCACATATTATGATCACCCCATATATATCAAACCAAAATACATAAATGGAAAGCTAATACAACTTCAATAAATTAAAAATAATTAAACACACCTGAAGCAAATTATACAATGAGAAAATGTGAGAGGCAAGGGATGCAAAAGATACCAACTGACACTTTACCCCAATGTTTTGGCAGATACGTTTTAATATTGTGGCTGATGAGTGTTTATGTATTTATTATACATGAAAAGCAAAATAAAAAGTATAAATCCATACATTTTTATCTGTTAACAGGGTGCCTCCACCTTGACTCCCTGTCAATTATTATTATACACTTTGTCCTTTGCACCTGACTATCAATGTAGCATACATTAAAGGGAATAAATGAAACAGTGCTTGCAATTTGCAGTGTGTGCTGTGGACTGTACTGGATTTTGATGCAGTTTTCTATTTTGTAATATAAATTTTAAAGAAATAAGCGCATCACCTGAAAAAAAAGTTATGCTATTGGTAATTTTCAATGTTTTATTCATTTGTCCACGTTCCAGAGACGTGACTGCTCCCCCTTTTAACAGTGAATTTTTTGTTGCATTGAAAACCAAATTTTGCCAAATGTAGGACAAAAAACAAGTAATACTCCTGAGCTGGATAATTCTTCCAACTGATGGTTACATTTAGCAAATTAGATTGTCTCCCCCTCTATTACTTAGAAATAATCAGTCAGAAAATATGTTGTAATGTAGGTAGAATCCTTTACTTCACTATTATAGTAATGGTCAAGGAAATTGGTTAATGTTTCAGGAAGGATAAACAAAGTTGTTTTTTGGAAGATTACCAGCAAAATACATTGTTCAGCTCTGTTACAGTGCAGCATAGCACAGCAATATAAATATGTAATTTTTTTCAATTTAAAGAGTGCTTGATTCAGCTGTTTTGTTTTGTCTTTTTGCAGGTTACCATGCCTCACTTCAGCACCTTGACAATTGGTATTTCTGCAACAAGCTTTGTCATATCCCAGCTTCTGTTTCATGTGGGAAGTGCTTGGTTTTCCACTCTTTTAACTTGTGGTTTCAGCAAACTTAATCCAAAACAGAAGATTGAATGGAATTCCAGGTATGCATCTAACGACTCTAATTTATCATAACTTATGTTCTGATTTAAAAAGGAACAGTTGTTTCTAACCTCACCCCATTGAATATACATTTTGGCATGATGTCTGCAGGGGTAACAATTATAACACAAACGTATAACCCTCCTCTACACTTCTGGGCAGTTGGTAGTGCTGTCTTTCTAAATTGCTCAGTATGAGCACACTAGGCATCATGGGAAGATAATTAATTTGCATTAGATGCCAGGCTACCTCTTGTTAAAGGACCACTCTAGGCACCCAGACCACTTCAGCTTAATGAAGTGGTCTGGGTGCCAGGTCCAGCTAGGGTTAACCCATTTTTTTATAAACATAGCAGTTTCAGAGAAACTGCTATGTTTATAAATGGGTTAATCCTTCCCCCTAATCCTCTAGTGGCTGTCTCATTGACAGCCACTAGAGGCGCTTGCGTGCTTCTCACTGTGATTTTCACAGTGAGGGCACGCAAGCGTCCATAGGAAAGCATTGTAAATGCTTTCCTATGCGACGGGCTGAATGCGCGCACAGCTCTTGCCGCGCGTGCGCATTCAGCCCAGGAGGAGGAACGGAGGAGGAGGAGGAGGAGGAGGAGAGCTCCCGCCCAGCGCTGGAAAAAGGTAAGTTTTTAACCCCTTTCCCCCTTCCAGAGCCGGGCGGGAGGGGGACCCTGAGGGTGGGGGCACCCTCAGGGCACTATAGTGCCAGGAAAACGAGTATGTTTTCCTGGCACTATAGTGGTCCTTTAATGCAAAACAATATTATTATTTTGGTTCGCTTTAGAATCAGTATGTCGTTCCTCTTTCTATAAAACATACTTTTTGTGTAAACGTGCTGCCCATTCATTCATAAAATCATTTGTCTTTGTTTTCTTCAAGCAAATATTATGATGTTATTTATATAGCAGCAATCCAATGAATTGGGTTCAGGTTATCAATATCTTTCTATAAATATTATGTAACAGAAGTTCAACTTTGGTGCATGAACTTCTATTTCGGTTCATCAGGAGGCCACTGCTGTTTTCTAAAAGCCATAATCTTAGTTCAATTATTTTTTAAAAGTTTTTTTTTTGGTGGGAGAGATATATTTGCAAGTTGTGTCAGTGGTTCAGCCAGCCAGCTCTTAAAAGCCAATTGTTGAAAGGCAAACTGTGGCAGAACTTACAACCAATTTAATGTTTTACCCTTTTTCTGTTCGGGAGTACTGCATACAAACGACACCCATTCGTCTCCTGAACGAGGACCCCACAGTACCCCATTAGAACGTTCACACCAGCAACTTAAAGGATCACTATAGGGTCAGGAACACAAACATGTATTCTCGAACCTATAGTGCGAAACCCACAATTTAGGTGGCTTGCCCCCCTATAAAACTCACCTTATTTCCAGCGCCGCGCGGGTCTGCCGGCGCTGGCTCCACCCTCTATGTGACATCAAAGTTGCTGATTTTAAGCCAATCCAATGCTTTCCCATTTGCTAAAATCGGCACGGGGGCGGGGCCAAATGCCATTTGGCCAATCAGGACCTCCTCATAGAGATGCATTGAATCAATGCATCTCTATGAGGAAAATTCAGCGTCTCCATGCAGAGCGGCAGCACTGAGCCAGGAAGCACCTCTAGTGGCCATCTAAGGAGTAGCCACTTGGAGGTGTCCCTAGGGGCAATGTAAACACTGCCTTTTCTCTGAAAAGGCAATGTTTGCATGAAAAAAGTCTGAAGGGGGCTATTATACTCACCAGAAGAACTACATTAAGCTGTAGTTGTTCTGGTGACTCTAGTGTCCCTTTAAGTGCAAAGCCACAAGGGAAGTAATTAATGAATGTTTCCCCCCTGGGTGGTCATTACGTATAACCGAATGGTACTTAGTCGTCGAGTGCCTGGAACTCTTTTCGACTAGGCACTCGCACGAACACAGGTAAAACTTAGAACGGTGTCCGTTCTACTTCAAGACCACCTATGCGAACTATGTTCGGGAGATATGAACTACCGAACAGGGGGAGCTTTCGTATCAGGAAACTAAAAGATTCCCTTGCATGGTGTTCGCACAGAAACCCCCGAACAGAGACCAGCTGGAACACCTATTTCCCTGGAACTGTTTTGAGCTTGTGCCATGTGTCCGGTTGGTCAAAATTTTACTCCGGTGGCATTCCAGTTTCACCGAACTGATCTGAGTGATATTTGAATATGTTATACACTCAGATTAGGGCTATCCACGATATTACTTTTGTCGGGTTCCTGGTTATGGTGGGGACACTTTTGGGGTACTGTATATTTTGTATGGATTTTTTGTACCTGAGAGATAATTGAATTATAGGTATTTCTCAGGCACAGAGGATCTTGGGATTGAGATCCCTGTGTTATTGTATTGGAGACCCCATGTAGGGGTCTTTGCATAAAAGCCGTATATATGGCCTGAATAAACTCAGCTGACTCCCAGGACTATGTTTTGTCTGGTTACTGGGGGAATGGATGTCTGCATGTTTTAATGGTTCTAGAGTGGCTGAGTGAAAGAATTAGTGAAGGAACCCGGTCGGGTTACCTATGTTCCGCTACAAAGACCTTATACATTTTATTATTTGTTTGGATGTATATAATTTATTGTTTTTTTCCCTCTTTATTTTAACATCCATAATAAAAGCATCCATTCTTCTCCCCACTTCCCTTCCCTTCAGAGTAATGGATTAAATTTCATGCAAAGTATAGCATATAGACATTTATCTGAATTGATTATTTACCTAATTGCTTCAGTACTGCCACAGTTTGAGGCAGATTTGGATATTTCTGTTAATTGGCAACAGTAATCTGCAATATTTGGCTGCCTGATGAGCAAGCAGTAGTTGAAAAATAAATTAATTGAAGCCAAGGTCCCCTTGATCCCCAATTAACTGTGAGGGGCCCGACAATATAGTACCTATAGTATATTTCCTCACACCACGGGTGGTGGAGTGAGACTTAAGTGCTTGGCCACACTTCCAACTTGCTACCTCTCCATCCCCTGCGCGATGTCATGTTGATATGTTAATTATTAATTCCTCTCCTGATGTTTTACAGGTGAAGGGTTGATAACAGAACAAGTAGGAAGCTGCAGCTACACACTCTTTTTTTTTTTTCCTATTCCCTTTGTGGTGGGAATACAAATAATTATTTGAGGGTCCAGAGGACCCCCTTATTCCTGGAGGGAGGATCTACCTGATTGTCTTTCCCGTTATCCCTGTGTGGATGTTAAAGGGTTAAATTATGATTATTGGCATCTAATGGACCCCATATCCACAGGACTATCTTGATATTCTATTCCAGGATATGTCCAAATTACCACCAAAGCTATTTTTATCCCTCGAGAAACCCAGTACACATTCCCTTATATTTCCTAAATTTCTTTATATAGCACCAATAGCGCTTTTAAAAAATAGTAACTTTTCGTCATGCCCATGTTACCTTCTCAGATGCTAACTTACTTTGAGCTGCCATTGTCTGCTGATTTCAATTCCACTCCTTCCTTCTCCCAATGAAAAATGATATATTCTGGCAGATTCAGATGGAGTGTGAATTAGGAATGTGAACTTGGGAAAGGTGACTTAATAATAATGCAGAATTTGCAACAACAGGCTGAAAAGGTATCGTGAGTCAGCCTCTACAACAAAATACAAAGCATAGTCAGCTCCTGAAGGTTAATTAACCCCTTAAGGACACATGATGGAAATATTCCGTCATGATTCCCTTTTATTCCAGAAGTTGTGTCCTTAAGGGGTCAAACTTAGCAAGACTCACGTTTAAAAGGTGACAAAAAGATTTGCAAGATGCCTTATTTGTAAACAGGTTTGGTTTTGTGTAGCAATGTAAAACTTTGTATTTTTTTTATTTTCGTAAATGCCCAACTTAATTTCCCCATTGCTTCTATGCAGGCCCTTGTCAGGCAGAGAAATTAAAGGAACACTGTACGGGTCAGGAACACAAACATGTATTCCTAACACTATAGTGTTAAAAACACGATCGAACACCATATGAGGAGTGGCCACCAGAGACATTCCTAGGCTGAAATAAAAACACTGCATTTTCTCTGAAAAAAACAGTGTTTACTTCAAAAAGCCTGAAGGCAATGATTATACTCACAAGAACAAATACAATAAGCTGTAGTTGTTCTGGTGACCATAGTGTCCCTTTAAGTTCTCTTTTAAGCTTTTTTCCCTCCTCCTTACCAGAGAAAGTGTTTATGATGTGCTTCTGTCCTGTGCATTTAGTGAATGGTTTCATGATAAGCGAGTGCCAGGCAGGAAATAGACATCATAATAATGAAGTTGTTATAGTGCCCAAAGTATTCCTCTAAAATACTAAAGTCTGACATGTTATGAGTGGAACTGTTCAATATATTGATAGCAATCATATTCGTCTTTTATTAGTTTTGTACATAGGTTAAAGGACCACTCTAGGCACCCAGACCACTTCAGCTTAATGAAGTGGTCTGGGTGCCAGGTCCAGCTAGGGTTAACCCTTTTTTCATAAACATAGCAGTTTCAGAGAAACTACTATGTTTATGAATGGGTTAAGCCTTCCCCTATTAGCTCTAGCGGCTGTCTCATTGACAGCCGCTAGAGGCGCTTGCGTGATTCTCACTGTGATTTTCACAGTGAGAGCACTCCAGCGTCCATAGGAACGCATTGATAATGCTCTCCTATGTGACCGGCTGAATGCGTGCGCAGCCAGCCGACGGGGAGGATCGGAGGCGGAGAGGAGGAGGAGAGCTCCCTGCCCAGCGCTGGAAAAAGGTACGTTTTAACCCCTTTCCCCCTTCCAGAGCCGGGCGGGAGGGGGACCCTGAGGGTGTGGGCACCCTCAGGGCACTATAGTGCCAGGAAAACGAGTATGTTTTCCTGGCGCTTTAGTGGTCCTTTAATTCACACAACACAATCAACTTGGAAAGCCTAAAAGAGAATTCTTTCTGCCTTTGTTAACAGTTCTGGAGGAATAGTTTATAGCTTGATCAAAGTTTACAAATTGCTATAATTTTATAAGTCAATCCTAGAAATGAAATGAAGCAGGATACTCTATGTGCTGTAAATGTTGCAATTATACAGAGTTATATTGGTGCTTTGAGTGACCTTTTAACTGGAACTTTATAGCACACAAAATTCATAGAAAGCACTATAAGATTTTTATTTTATAAACACTCCACCCATGAGAGGTGTGCTATAAACCACTATTGTATATTAGGCAAGGGAACAATTTTCATTTGTACAGTACATTAAAAACATGGGCATTTTGGATGCCACACTTGCCGTTGTGAGAGGGTACAATTGTGCGTGCATGTGGCCCACAATATGCTGTATAGTGAAATAATAATTGTGTCCTTCAAATTTTGCATGTGCAGGAGGAAATAGTCACCAAGCAAGCGCCATCCACAGGATATGGCATACCATTGCAAAATGGAGTACTAGCCTTCCTTTCTAAAAGATCCCTTTTACCCTGTACTAATCTCCCACTTTGCCATCACAAAAGCACCCCAGACCATCACATTGACTCTTAATGAATAGACTCTAATCAAATACATTCAAATGTATAGTTTGATTGAATTCTGTAACGAACGCTGGTATAGTAGCTACCCGTTCGTCTATTTTCTCCCGAACTACCTGAGCCTGAGTGATTATAGCTCGCAGGTACTCGCTTCGGGTGTTGAGTCAAACAATTCTCTATACGAATGGCAGTCTCCCAAGTGTATTCTCCCATTAAAGTAGACCGGTACCCAAACATCAGCCAAAACTAGATGAAGGGTGTAACAGGCATGAATTTTAATGGCTTTTATGCAAGTCTCCATGCATGGGGCACTCCCACATGGACCTTGTGGGGGACTGGGACACAAAGCTTACAGCCAATAATAATACAGTGACAAAGTGTGACACTCCCAATACAAACAGATAATTCCCTCCTCTCTGCCTGTGAGATAATGGAGTCAGATTCTGTAGTAACTCAATTATCTCCAGTCAGAAAAAACTTAAAAAGCACCCCAAAACACATAAAATCCCCATAAATGTCACATACCTTGATAGCCTTGATGTGGATGACCAACATATCCAAAAATCACCCAGATCAGTTCAGGGGTTTTGGAATTTTATGGAGGTCCAATTTTGACCGACCACACACAAGGCTCCTGCTCAGAAACCGTTCCATGAGTTTAGGCTGTGCGGTCGGTCTATTTAGAAAAGTCTCAATAATGAATAAATGCACGAATGGCACACCCTGGCTCATAGCAGCGATTGTTCCCCTAGTTCGTGGGAACAAAACTACCGAACAGCGCTCTCCTGGCTGTTCGGGAAAAGGCAGCAGGCGTTCGTATAGTTTGACCGGTGTTCGGGAAGTCGAGTGTCCGATTTTAGTTCCAGACACTTGACGACCAAGTTCGTGCGAACAAGATGGCCGCCGTTTTCTCCTTCACATGGCGTTCGACTCTACAAATGGCGGCCACACAGGGAGAGCACTTAATTGACTGTTATCTTTGAAGATAATAAGCCAGGGGGGTGTTCGGTAGTTACGAACGAACAAAATTCAAATAACACTGTAATTTCTTCACAAATTCTATCTGTTAGGTTGAAATATGTTGAGGCTGAGAGTTCTTTCCATTTGTGCTGCTAAGAGAACTTGTGAGGCCAAGGCTCTAGATTCAAACATCAGGGAGTCTGGCAATAGAAGCAGGAGGAAAGTAGAAGGACTAAAGGGCAATCATTGGATAGGAAGCTTTAAGCAGGTCCTGCACCGGTTTCTTGAATGGAGTAATATTAGTGCGTTCCACCATATGTGTAACTTCGTTCCCACCTGTGTGCCACATCTTCAGCAAAAGGGAGAAGCCAACGGGTATGTTTTGTGCAAATGGCTAGGTGTTGGGTACCATTGGTACACCAATTTATGATGTGCTTCTATATAATGGTAACAATGTGTTATCCACATAAGTGTTTTGTTTAAGGATTGTATTCATTCTCTATTGGATACGTTTATCTCACACTCTGGATTTCATTTGTCCCAATTGATGTGTTAACCATAGATGTCCCTATGCTTTTCATTTGTAGATATGGGAATATATAACTAGAATGCAATTTATATTGTAGTTGTACTTGTTAAAATGGGATCACATCCCCCGAGAGATGAGTTGTTTGCTCGATGTAATACCTGCTCCCTTACATTTCTGTAGGGATAACCCTGGACATTTTGTCATTCATGCTGTTATAGGGAATTCTGGTAGGTATTGTTTATTTAACTCTATTGAGTGGAAGAACTGGTCCCATACATTAAAGGACCACTATAGGCACCCAGACCACTTCAGCGTAATAAAGTGGTCTGGGTGCCAGGTCCAGCTAGGGTTAACCCTTTCTTCTATAAACATAGCAGTTTCAGAGAAACTGCTATGTTTATAATAGGGTTAATCCAGCCTCTAGTGGCTGTCTCACTGATAGCCGCTAGAGGCACTTCCGCGCTTCTCACTGTGATTTTCACAGTGAGAAGACGCCAGCGTCCATAGGAAAGCATTGAGAATGCTTTCCTGTGGACTGGCTGAATGCGCACGCGGCACTTGCCGCACATGCGCATTCAGCCGATGACGACGAGAAGGAGGAGGAGAGTTCCCCGCCTGGCGCTGGAGAAAGAGGTAAATTTAACCCCTTCCACCCCCTAGAACCCGGCAGGAGGGGGGCCCTGAGGGTGGGGGCACCCTCAGGGCACTATAGTGTCAGGAAAACGAGTATGTTTTCCTGGCACTATAGTGGTCCTTTAATAGTAAGCCCTGTGGTGGAAAATAACATAGCATTTGTTTGTCTCCTTTGTTTTGGGATTCAAAGAGTGTCTTGCAATGAATCTGGTTGGAGTTGATTGTCCTCCCAGTCGTGTCTCTAGGGACATGGAATGAGACTACAGCCTGCAAGATTGATGCCTTGTGATATAGAGTAAAACAGGTTTTTGAAAAAACAAAACTGGTAATCATCCTTTATGTCCTTCCCAGATGTACTTTGAGCAAATTGTTTGTAGAGCTTTACATTATGAGGCTGGTATAGCTATGAGTAGAAGTCAAAATATATATAATTTATGCTTGTATTAATATAATCTTGATGTTATTAAAGGGACACTGAAGGCACCCAGACTATTTCAGCTAATTTGAAGTGGTTTGGGTGCAATGTCCCTTTTGCACCTAGTGGAACTGCAATATTTACTTTGCATCATTGTCTGCCCACAGTGGGTACATTAAGTACCCACAGTAAAGTGGGTACTTAAATTTGAGGTTCCCTTAGAGCAGAGGTGCCCAAAAGGTAGATCCCCAGATGTTGTAGAACTACGCCTCCCATTATGTTTTGCATGCTTTTAGAATGACGAAGCATCATGGACGCTGTAGTTTTATCTATAGCTATTGATAGCTGTATATATATATGTCCTGATGAAAGTCCACGACGATGGACTGAAACGTTGACCTCTTTACCAACTGGATTAAAAGTTTTTTTGCATTTTTTAGCATATTGCAAGTCCTTGAGTGCTGACTCTTTTTTGAAAGTTATACATTTGTGCAGCCGAGCACCGGGCAATAACTAAGGAGAGCTGGAGTGCAACTCCCATCGTCCTCTATATATATATATATATATATATATATATATAGCTATAGGCACTGTCTCTAGATGGAGAGCACTCTGTATATATATCTCTATAGCTATTTATAGCTGTATATATAGCTATAGGCACTGTCTATAGATGTAGAGCACTCTTTGTGTATATATCTATAGCTATTGATAGCTGTATAAATAGCTATAGGCACTGTCTATAGATGGAGAGCACTCTGTGTGTATATATCTATAGCTATTGATAACTGTGTATATATAGCTATAGGCACTGTCTATAGATGGAGAGCACTCTGTGTGTATATATCTATAGCTATTGATAGAGAGCTGGCTGTATATATAGCTATTGGCACTGTCTATAGATGGAGAGCAGTCTGTATATATATCTATAGCTATTGATAGCTGTGTATATATAGCTATAGGCACTGTCTATAGATGGAGAGCACTATGTGTATATATATCTATAGCTATTGATAGCTGTATATATAGCTATAGGCACTGTCTATACATGGAGAGCACTCTGTGTGTGTATATATCTATAGCTATTGATAGCTGTGTATATATAGCTATAGGCACTGTCTATAGATGGAGAGCACTGTGTATATATATATATCTATCTATAGCTATTGATAGCTGTATATATAGCTATAGCCACTGTCTATACACGGAGAGCACTCTGTGTGTATATATATCTATAGCTATTGATAGCTGTATATATAGCTATAGGCACTGCCTATAGATGGAGAGCACTCTGTATATAGAGCACTCTGTGATAGAGAGCTGGTTGTATATATAGCTACAGGCACTGTCTATACACGGAGAGCACTCTGTATATATATCTATAGCTATTGATAGCTGCATAAATAGCTATAGGCACTGTCTATAGATGGAGAGCACTCTGTATATATATCTATAGCTATTGATATAGAACAAGCTGTATATATAGCTATAGACACTGTCTATAGCTATTGATAGCTGTGTATATATAGCTATAGGCACTGTCTATACATGGAATACACTCTGTATATAGCTCTAGGTGGCTGTTGGGAGAGCAGTGCTTGTCTCAGTACAGCAATCTATCTCTATCCCTTTGTTGACCTAGCTATGGCCGGCAGTCGGTGAGGAGGGGACACAGAGGATACAGAGATCCCGGTGTGGATCCCGGTCTGTTGCGCCATGGTTCAACTTCTGACAGCTCGAGGATGGGGAGTGGCTGGCGGGCCTACGGTGATGGACGTGGCTTCAACAAGGGGTGCCCCGCCACAGTTTGAACTAGGTGACTTGCACTCGGTGGGCGGGGCATTGGCTGGGCGTTCTGTGCTGGTGAAGTGATTCGTGCCGGGGGGGTATATTTGCAAGAGCACTGACGCTTAAAGGAATGGCAGATACATTTACAGCAATAACCCTCCCTTGCATGTCTCTGATAGGGTTTGTGAAGGTGCAGGATAAATAACAGTGCTGTCATTTTGTTTTTAATTTTTTCATTTAAATAAAATGAAAACCGCGGTGGAAGGGTGTGGGGGGTGTAATTTTTGGCAGATTTGACCCATTTTCAGCCGAAATTGGATAGGCCCATTTTCGGCCTAAAATTTTGGTGGCCGAAATTTCAGTGCATCCCTAGCTTGTAGTGTGTGTCTACTAGGTATTTGGTTTGGTTTCATACAATGGGGTTCCATCCCATATTCCCGGTCCTTCTCCTGTACATTTCCCCCCCTCTTTACTGACACCTTAAACGTAATTCGCTTTTCTCTCTTAAAAAATCATCAGACATTTTAACACATTTATAATAACAATTATCATAATAACAATTGTACAACCTGCCTTCCCAGTCCCAAACGATACATAATGCCAGTCCCATATTATCAATTTGTAATGCCATATGTTACCAATTTGTAATGCCTTATTTGTTCTATCCTTATTCCCAGTTGCATGTAACAGGTTTGTAAAGTTAGCTTTAGTTTTCAGCCAAAGTGGTATACTGTGCCCAAGAAAAAAGTAAAAACAATTCCAAACAAAAACCAATAAATAACTATGTACAAGATATTGTTTAAACTTGCCAAATATCTTGAGCATAAAGATTTACGACAAATAGAAGGCCCATATAGCCTTAAGCAGGGAAATGACTCATGGTCTTACAATTATTATTGCCAGGAACATAGTTGGTGTTTCGCCGTAGCCTGCAGTCCTGATGTTGGCGGTGCACCAAATCGAGTGGGAAATTAGGTAGGTGTTTAATGAGTTAAATGAGAATTGTCGGCATTCGTAGGCAAATATATGCCATGTTTATCCCTGTTCACCCATCGGGTATGATGCCCTTACCTGTAGTGCCTGATTTCCCTTCACTTTACCCAACATATTGATGCCCTTATCATTAGGGTCTGGCAGCCACTTATTAGCGGCTGCTTGGCGCTAGCCCATAGGTACAGGAGATCTTTTCGAGGAAGTACTTTTATAAGAAACATAGAAACATAGAATGTGACGGCAGATAAGAACCATTCGGCCCATCTAGTCTGCCCAATTTTCTAAATACTTTCATTAGTCCCTAGTCTTATCTTATTGTTAGGATAGCCTTATGCCTATCCCACGCATGCTTAAACTACTTTACTGTGTTAACCTCTACCACTTCAGCTGGAAGGCTATTCCATGCATCCACTACCCTCTCAGTAAAGTAATACTTCCTGATATTATTTTTAAACCTTTGTCCCTCTAATTTAAGACTATGTCCTCTTGTTGTGGTAGTTTTTCTTCTTTTAAATATAGTCTCCTCCTTTACTGTGTTGATTCCCTTTATATATTTAAATGTTTCTATCATATCCCCCCTGTCTCGTCTTTCCTCCAAGCTATACATGTTAAGATCCTTTAACCTTTCCTGGTAAGTTTTATCCCGCAATCCATGAACCAGTTTAGTAGCCCTTCTCTGAACCCTCTCTAAGGTATCAATATCCTTCTGAAGATACGGTCTCCAGTACTGTGTACAATACTCCAAGTGAGGTCTCACCAGTGTTCTGTACAATGGCATGAGCACTTCCCTCTTTCTACTGCTAATACCTCTCCCTATACAACCAAGCATTCTGCTAGCATTTCCTGCTGCTCTATTACATTGTCTGCCTACCTTTAAGTCATCAGAAATAATCACCCCTAAATCCCTTTCCTCATATGTTGAGGTTAGAACTCAACATATGAAGCCTTAGGATCTACTGCTATGTTCCATTGTTGGGAGTGATGTACATCCTACTTGTGGAGTGAGGATAACTTTGTCCACTCCATTTCTCTTGACAGTAATCCTGATTAGGAAGCCCTACTAGAGAAAGCAGTGCTTTGGTTATGTGTGCAAAGGCTTTCCTCTTTGCCATGGTGTTTGGAGAGAGATCAAAGTAGAGTTGGATGTAGGTAGGCATCCTGTCAGAACTTTGGTAGATCAAGAGGCTTGTATGATTCCATCCTTTGTGGCATAATAATGAACTTTTGGGATTATATCCCTTGGAGTAAAGCAGGGAAATGCTTGGGTTTGGGTAATCAGTGTGTGTGATCTAGTAGGAAGTCTTTCTCTTGCTGGTCTGGCACTAGAATGTTAAAATGCTGTACAATCTATTTTTGGAAGATCTTGTGGCACTGTCTCCTTCAGTATACCTCTGATTCTTTTATTACTGTGGTGATCGCGGACCTCATGGTCTGACATTTTCTCTTTTAAGGCTTGTAGCTTTTTTTTTTTTTATAGTGCTATACGTGTCCGCTAGGGAGTTGTGAGTTTCAGTCTCTTCTTCAACGTGTTCAGTACGCTCTACCATAGCTTGTATGTCTGTCTTGATTTCACCTGCCAGATTTGAAATACCGTAGCTGCTTTAAAGGAAGCTTGGAGCTTATGCTGCAACCCACAGATGTGGCCGAGGTTAGAGAGTTTATAAAAATTGAGGTAATAGCACTGTTTTCTAAACAGGCGGGGATGGTGACTTATCTTTGGGCTTCCTGATCTTTGTAATTAGACATTTCTTGGCCAAGCTTCTCTCCAGCACTTAAATGCTTTTTAAGCTTTCAATTTCACTGACTGGTGTTTCTTGGTGAAATCTGATACATCTTTTGGGAATTTGAAGTTGCATTTACCCTGCTCTCTGTAACTAAGCAAGTTTGGATTGTGTTCTGTGATCCATGATGAACAATTTTATTTTGAGTGTTAGTTACTGAACAATAAGATTTCAAAAATTTAAAAAAAAACACCATTTTGTATGAATATTTGTTTATATAAACAGTCTTAAAACAGACCTTCTTCAATGTCTGCTGATTTTTCTGCAAATAATGAAAAATTAGTTTAGACTTATTGCTCATTCAATATTAAAACTGTAACCATCAATATTGCCATTTTTGTACTACAACATCTGGCAGGATTTCTTGCTAAACATTGAATCATGGCTTAAATTACCTGCATTAGGATACAGAACATCTTCCATGGGATGTTCCCTAAACACTTCCTGTACACCCTGGAATTTTGTAGCTAAGAGTCAAATTTTATGGGTGAATCTTAAAAAAAAAAAAAAAAAAAAAAAATATGTATATATATATTTAGGAGAATTAGGTCAGCTTCAATTTGAGTCCCTTAATAAAAGAAAATACCGGTTGGATTCTCACTTTTCTCACAGATTTTGTTTTGTTATTGATTGTGGTGATACAAACATAGTTAAGGACTGTTGTCAAAGCTGAACATGTCTCTAATGTATAAAACTAATGTCTGAAAACTGGTTGTCTGTTATACTTCATGGTCTAAAAATAAAACACAGTGCGTGGCTGCGTTAATACATTCATGTTTCCCATATTGGGAAACGCTATCATTCTGCCTTTTATTCCTTAGGGGATGAAGTACTCTTGGAGACTGTATAACCATTTCCTACCAATTCAAGATGGATCTGACTTCTTATTTATTTGACTGCCTTGTAAACACTGACTTTATCATCAAAAACAGAACTGTAGTCATAGATTTAAGTGCGGTGTAAGTAAGAAAGACCTATACCTATAATTGGAGCGCTGAAACACGTATCTTGCTTACCAAAAGTTATTTCGTATTATGGTACATGGAAAAGAGTACAAAAGAATACAATATAGTGCAGATGGTATATATAAAGTGTAAAGGCTTTTTAGGTGCTTGGCAAAATTATTTAGTAGTCAGCTTCTTTTATTTCTTACTCCCCCTCTCCTACCCCCCTGGGTGCTGAACACATTGCAGGGTTTGTGTTAAACATTTAAAGGGACACTGTATGCATCAAAACCACAACAACCTAATTCATCTAGTGGTTCTGAAGCAAATAAAGTGTTTCTGAGAAATGGCTGTTTACACTTATCCCCAACGTCACCTCTATTAGTTGTCATTCGGACAACCACTAGAGGCAGTCTTTGCAGATTGGTCTTTTGATGTCTCCACGCTCAGCATGGAGATGCTTAACGCTTCCTATAGAGATGCCTTGAGTTAGAGCATCTCTATGAGGAGATGCTAATTGGTGCATTGTGGTGATTGCCACGCGTGTGCATTAGCTCTCTAATGCTTCCCTATGGGAATGGTTTTGATAGGCTGAGATCATCTCTATTGATGATCTCAACCGAGAAGGAGTGGCAGCTGCAGCGAAACTGGCATGCTGCGATAATAAAGGTAAGTAGAACTAGTTTTTAAATTACTTTTGGGGTGGTACATCCAAATTGCTCTTAATTTATAATAACATTTGAAATATGTGTTTCTTACTAACATTAGAGTGTTCCTTTAAACTGTTAGTAAATTCAAGAGGGATTTATGCACTAAACAGTGAAATGCAGTGTATTGAAGAACCACAGCCATAACCACACACACAGAGATTGACACACATGCACAGATCCACACACACAGAGATTGACACATATGCACAGACACACACACTCTCCAGTTTTCCATCCTTCAGTACACACTTGTCTCCCCTGGGTCATGGTGAGCTTGGCTCCAAGTAAGTGTCTGTGCAGGCTGCAGCCCTATCTCCCACGCTATTTTCCAGTGGCAACTACTGGAGGTGCTAATGTGGTCAGGAAGGCCCCGTGGCATTCTTGAGACCACAAACTGCTGGGCCCTGGTGCAATAGCACCTAACAGCTCCATAGCCAGCACTTTGCTGATTGGGAAAAAATCCCTGGTATCCTAGATGCAGTATACCAGAGAACTAACTCTGATAGGATTGTGATTTCAGGCACTCCCTTTAGACCCAGGACAGTTTGGAAGTATGACAAACACATCATGAGCACTTTGTGACATTGAACCTTTCACTATTTGTGGCTACTCTTGTATTAGCAGCTGTTACCCATATAGTGTGAAATGTTGACTACAAGTTTAACCGATATTACCTTTACTTCTTTAGGACCGTGTCCACTTTCCATGCCTTGCTGGTTGGATGCTTCTGCCTCTATATTTTAGTGTATGATGATGCAGTTAATGCTGACCCTGTTTGGTAAGTGGTGCTGTCTCCCTGTCACCTTCATTGTAGAACAAGATACGGGAGGTATGTTCTATTTAACCTTCTCACAAGGAATATGCTGTCATAACTCTTATTCATCAGCAAATAATATTTGCAACAGCAGGCTTCCCAAAATAAATCAAGTCGTCTGGCTTAAAAATGCTTTATCAACACTTGTGACATATTGAACCATAAGTAAATCTTTAATATATCTTGTCTTTTCTTAAAATAATATAAGACATGGCATTGAGAATTTTTTTTTTTAATTATGTTGGCTCAATATATATGAATTGAATAGAGTTTTAATATAAAACTTACAGTGCTTTTAAAAGCCATGATATCTATATTTGAGACTAACATCCTAGCCATGGTATCTATATTTGAGTCTAATAACCTAGCCTTGATATTTATATTTAAGATTAATAAATTGATGCAACCCCCTTGCCCCCCCCAAAAAAATAGTAATAAAGTTGGTACTATTGTTATGACCAATTGTATATGATGTTCATGATGATCCCTTATTCATTATTTATATCATTACTGAGTGTTAATTTGGGACTTTTTTTTTCCTTTCGAGTGGTAAAAATTTGAAATCTTCATGTTAAATGTATTACTGTGTGTATGAACAAATAAAAATCTCCTACATGATTTTTTTCAAACTAAATTGAGAATTGTCGGGAATTCAAATTGCATTTCAAATTTAAGGCACATATACACAAGCAGGAACAATTCTTCAAGTCAGCTATGGTTCCAATTCAGCTACTCTGACCATACATTTCAAATTTACTAAACCATTCTCACTTAAGTGACAAACCCTGATAGTAGTGAGTTTTGAGAAGTTCCTTTAAAAACCTGAGTGTAGGTGGCTAATGGATGGATGTTGAGTGAACTTGAAGTACACAATGTTTTTTTATCTAACTCACAAATGCTTTGCATGCGTAATCAAAGGAACTTTAAGTCTGTTTGGCAATACTCAATTGAGAAGCCTCTGTGCTGGAGCAAGGCTTGCTAATGCTTCTCAATGAGCTGTAATATAGGATAGGGAATACAGGCGTGCATGTTTGTTACATCCTTTACTTCCAGGGATATAACTGAAGAGGAAGAAAACCTAGGGAGGTGTTTCTGACCCCAAATAATTTCTATTGAAATTGACACTTTTAAAAACTTACACAAATGTGACAGTCCCCAGGCAGTGCTTCATATGTGTGGTGTCCCTTTAATGGCATACAATGTTTATCTCTTTTCTGAAATCTAGATCTATTCACATTTTGTGGGGGAGAATCAGAAGAAAAAAAAGTTAAAGAAATAAACTACAACAACAAAACATATATACAAAACATAATAAAAGTTTTCAGTTTCCCAATGTAAACGAAAAGGCTCCAAAACATGAAGATATGAAAACCATGAATATTATATTTGCAGTAGGAACAGGAACGTATTTTTTAATTACCGTATATACTCGAGTATAAGCCGACCTGAATATAAGCCGAGGCCCCTAATTTTACCACAAAAAACTGGGAAAACTTATTGACTGGGGTATAAGCCTAGGGTGGGAAATGCAGCAGCTACTGGTAAATTTCTAAATAAAATTAGCTCCCAATAAAATTCCATTAATTGAATATTTATTTACAGTGTGTGTATATAATGAATGCAGAGTGTGTGTTTGTGTGTTGTGTGTGTATATAATGAATGCAGTGTGTGTATATAATGAATGCAGTGTGTGTAAACTGATTGAGGGGAGGGCATTTTTATTTTAATATTATTATTTTATTATTATTTTATTTTAATATTATTATTTTTATTTTAATATTTTTATTATTTTTTTATTAAATTGTTTTTTGTACCCCCTCCCTGCTTGTTTTCCTGGCCAGGGAGGGGGGCTATGTTAATCCCTGGTGGTCCAGTGGATGGGCTGTGCAGTGGGGGGGCTGGCAGCGAACTGTTACTTACCTTTCTTGCAGCTCCGTGCAGCTTCCTTCTCCTCCGTGCAGCTCCATTCTGCTCACAGTGTAAGTCAACGCACTGACGGCCGTGGGTGTCGCGAGACTTACACTGTGATCAGAACGGAGATGAAAGGGGAGCTGCACAGAGGAGAAGGGAGTTGACAGGAGCTTCAGGAAAGGTAAATTACAGCTCGCTGTCAGCCCCCAACAGGACCGCCAGGCTTGTAATGAGCCCGGCGGTCCTGGTCTGTATTATGGCAATGTAAGTTCCCATAATACAGACCTTGACTCGAGTATAAGCCGAGTGGGGGTTTTTCAGCACAAAAATGTGCCGAAAAACTCAGCATATACTCAAGTATATACGGTATTTGTGCATTATGATAAATGTATTATATGCGTTAAAATCCCTTTTTAAACAAAAGTCTGACATGTCACCCTAAAATAAATGTGATGTTGAGATCTGTGGTTCAACTAACTTACAAATGTATTTTCACTCATAACATGTAGACACATTGGCTTATTTAATGATATACCAATGCTCTGAAACCCTATACAGTCCCTTTTGTCACATAATCATGCTGTTTGGTTTATGGGCTAAAGCTTAAATTGCAAATATTCCTTGAAATTTAATTATACTTATACTATGTTTTTTTTCTTATATTATTTGATTTGAGTTGAAATTGTTGCATTGCTTAAAGTCTTGAAATAATATTGACCTGTCTATTCCTTTATGATATATAATGGCACAGTTCCATGCTATGTGTACAAAACCTAATAAACTACAAATTATAAAGTATAGAATCCCTCAACGGTCACAAATAAATATCCTTGTGATTGGTATACTGGCATATAAATCATTGTAATATCCTATAAATGATCAGATTTCTGCAATTTTGAATATTGTATTGGACAAATAATTTGAAAGAAAAACAAGTTCAAATGTGTAATGTTGTCCTCCTAATATCTATTTGCAGGGGTGATGCCTACATGGTCAAGCTGAATGTTGCAATAACCTCAGGATACCTCATCTCAGGTGATCATTCTTCGTGCTTCCATGGTCATTAACCACTTATGTGCCAATAAGTCAATGTTACTGTCCTTACTGTCGAGTTCAGTGAAGATAGCTTGAATGGGAGTTATGGAATGACAAGAAAATTCTACAATATTGGAAGAATGGAATTAAGAGAGATAAGAAGTGTGATAAATTCTAGGCATTACATAGATAAAGGGAGGTGTAGATCAGATTAAGCTGAAGGAATGGAGACAGGTTAAAGGACCACCCCACACCTACAAAGCTACCAACTACCGTCCTATCTGTGTATGCGAGATTGACAGACCTCCTCGAGTCCAACTCTCTGCTTGACCTGCTTCAGTCTGGTTTCCGCGCTAAGCACTCTGCGGAAACGGCACTGACCAATGAATCCAATTATCTACTCACTGCAAAATCTCGTGGTCACTACTCTATCCTAATACTCCTTGACCTGTCTGCGGCTTTTGACACTGTTGATCATCAACAGCTTCTCATCCTCCGCAACATCGGTCTACAAGATATTGCCCTCTCCTGGTGCTCCTCCTACCTCTCCCAGCTCTCTTTGAGTGTTTCTTTCTCTGGCTCTGCTTCTTCTCCCCAACTCCTCTCTGTTGGTGTCCCCCAAGGTTCAGTCCTTGGTCCCCTACTGTACTCCGTCTATACTTGCCTCCCTTGGTAAACTCATTAGCTCCTTTGGCTTCCAATATCATTTCTATGCGGATGACACGCAAATCTACCTGTCCTCTCCTGATCTCTCCCTGTCTCTGACTGCCTCTCTGCTATTTCTAACTGGATAGCTGCCCACTTCCTTAAACTCAACTTGTCCAAAACTGAAATTCTGGTCTGTTACATTGCTGCCAGCCTCCCCACATTTGTCTTATTAAGAGTTTATAAGTATGTAGGGGCAGCACCCCTTCCTGTCTCATCAGAGAAATTTGCCTTTTAGCTGATACCAGCAAGGTGATTTGTATGTGTTATAGCCCTATTCAGGGTTAAGTATGTAGGGGTTTATAAAACACCCCTTTATGTCTCATTAGAGATGTTTACACTTTGTCTGATACCAGCAAAGTTTATTGTATGTGTAGAAGCCCTATAAAGGGTTAAATGTGAAAGGGTTTATACAATTCCCCTTCCTGTCTCATTAGAGATGTTTACACTTTGTCTGATACCAGCAAAGTTTATTGTATGTGTAGAAGCCCTATAAAGGGTTAAATGTGAAAGGGTTTATAACTGGAGATTCTTGACTGATATCAGCATATCTGATGGCTTGTGTAGGAACTCACCTATTGAGGCTTGACGTGGCAGGTGAGTTTATATATTCAAATGGGCATTGGAATAAAACTAAAGAGCCTCCATTTTGTTTAAATGTACATGGGGATTTAGGCCAGAGCGCAGGTAACTTCTCTTTGTTTTTTCTAACTGGATGGCTGCCCACTTCCTTAAACTCAACTTGTCCAAAACTGAAATTCTGGTCTTTCCTCCCTCAAGTGTTGTTACTCCTGCGTCTGTCTCCCTCCAAGTCAACGGTGCTACCATCAGCTCCACCACTCACGCTCACTGCCTAGATGTTCTCTTTCACTCCGACCTCTCCTTCAAGCCTCATATTCAGTCTATCGCCAAATCCTGTCGTTTCCATCTCAAAAACATTGCGCGCGTCCGACCCTACTTAACGCTAGATGCGACTAAGGTGCTGGTCCATTCCACTGTCCTTTCTGGCCTTGACTACTGTAATCCGCTTCTCAGTTGTCTTACGTGCTCCCAACTTGCGCCGTTACAGTCCATAATGAATGCGGCGGTGAGGTTCATCTTCCTGTCCGCCCTCACTTCCTACGCCTCACCCTTCTGTCAGTCCCTGCATTCGCTTCCTGTAATATATAGAGCTCACTTTAAAATTCTGGTTCTTGCTTTCAAATATCTACATAATGCTGCTCCCACCTATCTATCCTCCTTAATACACAAGTATGTCCCATCTAGGCCCTTACGATCTGCTGAAGACTTACGTCTATCTTCTGTCCATACTCCCACCTCTGATGCTCGCCTTCAAGACTTCTGGAGGGTTGCACCGTTCCTGTGGAACTCGCTTCCCTCCTCTGTTAGATGCTCACCCAGTCTCCACTCCTTCAAAAAATCATTAAGATGCTCACCCAGTCTCTCACTCCTTCAAAAAATCATTAAAAACCCATGACTTCATAAAAGCGTATCAATTAAACTGTTAATAGCTCCCGACTGATTCCTCTCTGGCAACCTGTCCACTAGTCTAATACTATCCTTACCTTTTGTGTCACTTTACCCACTCCCTCTTGCATGTAAGCTCATTGAGCAGGGCCCTCAACCACTCTGTTTTTTTTTAAGTATTTTCTCCCACCTGTTAGTGGCATTGACTGACAAGGGAGAGCACAATAGACCTCCCACAGGAGGTCCTACAGCTCTCCCAAGCATAGCAACCACAGCACATGGGCATGTGGTTGATATGGAAACTCCTTAGCCGACGCTTCTTGCACTGGCTAGGGAGTATGAGAACAGAGTGATGTGACATAACTCGGTCCCGATGGTAGAATGTTGGCAAATAAGCAAGCATGCTGACGTCACTGAGGAAGTTTTGCCCAGCTTCGGGATCCGGTTTAGTCAAAATGGCCTTGGTTACATAATGGGACTATTTGTGACTTTTTGCACAACATTATATTCAAATTAACGAATTGTTTATTCTGAATGGTGCATTAAAAAAAAAATCGAGCATTTTATATTTAGATTTTACCTTTTGCTGAATTTTACGCTAGTTCTATAGCTTTGATTCTTTGCCTTTAGATTTGATTTATTTTCCCGTCACTGCTGTCTTATTTTAATTCATTTTCCAATTCTTCCTAAATTCAATTCAAGCAGTATCATTATTGGAGTCTGTACAATATACATTATAAAGTCAATCTGTATCTTTTCCTGACTACTTTTTGTTTACATAGCATATTCCCTTGGTTTTAGATTTTAATCTTGTGGTACCATCCAAACATTAAAGGGGCACTGCCCATGCCTGGAAGTGATTATTATTATTTATTTTTTTTACTGATTAAACATTAGAAAGTCAAACTCTTCCAGATACACATATATAACAATACCAATCTGTGTGTGATTGTTAATGTCATAACTTTCTTTTTAAAAGCTTTAACATGTAAAATGTGTGCATGAGCGGGTTTCTTTGTACAACTATTGTGAGTATTTGTGACTATCTCTCAGTATAATAATGGGAATGATGGTGTTCCTGTGTGCGTGTGCAATGCCAATGTATATTTGTTTGTGTGCCATGTTCATGTATATGGGCAATGTCAGTGTGTGCGTGTGTTGCTGTACTTTGATGCGTGTGCAATTTAAAGGAATACTATAATCACCAAAGCAACTTTATCTTAATAAAGCGGTTTTGGTGTATAGGTTATGCCTTTGAAGGCTCACTGCTTAATTATCTACCATTTAGGAGGTAAATCACTTTTATTTCAGATTATGCAGCCCTAGCCACATCTTCCCTGGCTGTGATTTACACAGCCTGCAAGAAAACAATGGTTTCATTTTCAATCAGATGTAACTGACTTTAGAAGATTTTATCTCCTGCTCTGCAAACTGAACTTTACTCATACACAAGAGGCTCCTGCAAGGTCTAGCAGGATATTCACAGTGCAGGAGATAAAAAAAATTCTAAATTAAACAGACTGAAAGGAAGTCTAAACATTAGATCTTACTTTACAGGAAGTGTTAAGTCACATGCAGGGAGTCACAAGTAACATGCAGGGAGGTGTGACTAGGGCTGCAATAAACAAAGTAATTTAACTACTAAATGGCAGAGATTTGAAAGTGAGACTGCAGGGGCTTGCTCTATACACCAAAACTTAATTAAGCTAAAGATGTTTTGGTGAAGTCAAACTGTTCTAAAATTGGTTTGACTCCTCACAGTGGGAAGACGCCAGGGCACTCCTAGCACTATAACCACTACAGCATTTTGGTTTTAAGCTAGCAGGTCTGTTTCAAACTAATATAAAACATGAATAGTTACAGTATGTATGGGAATAATGTCAGTATTCCACCTTACCTGTGAATGTTTCAAGATGAGTGGCATTAATTAGTATACAGTTCAACTAGGCAGAACAACTTGTACTTGAAGTAAAATTACATTCTTACAATGTTCACATTTTCCTTACTGAACTTTTTACAAATTTAACATAGCATAGACCACTTTCATTTATTTATATATATATATATATATATATATATATATATATATATTAAAATGCATAATTCTTTTTTTATTCATTTTTACTTTTATTTTATTTTTTACAGACTTGATGCTAATTATTTATTACTGGAAGGCGATTGGTGACAAATATTTTGTGACACACCACGTAGCAGCCCTGTATGCTTACTACTATGTACTGGTGAGTGCCATAATAATTTACATATTAGTAATACAGACAGACAAGATTAAAGTGAATGGCCATGAATGAACTTCGTAGACATTGCAGTCCAGCATTACGTGAGATAATTACTTCTTAGAGACGTATTACCCCTGCTAATACCTTAAATCTTAATGAGATTTAGAAGATTCAGTCTAATAAGCCTTGTTTGGCCAGTTTTACTACTTGATTGCTTATTGATTGCTTAATGTGTGTGTATTCTCTGCCTGTTATTTTAACATGCAGATCATGTTTTAGAACCCTCTACTGCACAGATTGGGACATCATCCATACAATTATTCCCTGTGACTAACAGACAATAAATGCATGGATTGAGAAGTCTAGGGTACATACCTGGTCTGCCTGAAAAAAAGAGCGGGTTACAGCAGAACCTGCTGCCATTTTAATAACAGCAGCTGACAACTCTAGCCCAGGGCTGTTGTCCTGCTAATCACAAGTAGCGCTAGAACACGTATGTCCCAGGAAAGCCCTTCCTTAACTCCTACAGTGCCCTGGCACTTTACAATACACGTGAACTTTTACATTACCCTAATACGCACGTAAATTTATCATGTAATATAAAAGTTACAAACTTTTCCCCCCATAATAATCAGTTCTTTTTTTATGTACCCTTGTTTATAAAAGCCATCAAGTTTATAGTCTATACAGAATTACATTTTAATATTATGATCGTCTTCATTTAAATACAGAAGTTCATATGTGGTGATTCATATTAAGTGGCTTTAGTTGTTTTAGCTAGTTTGCTGTCACAAACCTGTTATACGTTGTATGACTGTGTGGGTTCCAGTGACAACAAAGTAGTTAATTGTGTTTGCATGGAATGCTGAATTTCTTTTTCTGTCTTAGTAGTGTAGATCGGACGATGCATGTTGCTATGTTACTTTTCTTCATTATAACAATATAGAGATTCTAAAGGTTGCATGCTGTGTTCTTTGGAATGCATTGTGCCCTTGTGGATGGTTTATCTTTAAAAAGATGCATCGTAACGTGATTAATCTCTGTGTATATCAAGAACAGTGATGGCTAAATGTAGCTCATCTATTCATTAGCTATGTTTCCAGTGTGATGTTTGGTAAGCATAATGAAACTATAACGCATGATTGCTGGAGTGCTAAAGTTTAGCCATTCCTGTTCTAGAGCAGCATGTTATACAATATAAAAAAAGTGTGAACTATAGCCAATTTTTGCATTAACCAGTAAAACATTAAATCTGCTATTTTCCTTGGTTGTTCTAGCAAAAACAAAAAAATCCGAAACAAACAATACAATATAAAAAGGCCAACAAACACCATTACAAAGTAAATGCCAATTACAGCACAAAATGTGTCTTTGTTCACTGCTTACCTTACATTTATCTTCCCAATTTATTTGATAACATAAATATACACATCCCCCATGCTATAATTTGTAAGCACATAAAATAAAATGGAACACCATCATTGACTGTGCATTAAAATACAATTTATTTTTTCTGTTTATACATGTGCCCCCTACTGTATTCTTTATGTGTTAAAGAATAGCAGTATTGAAATATTGTGAATTCTAAATGCCAGCCTCCCTGCTATGAAATGAATTACTTATTAGAAACTAGATGGCGAACAGGCCAATTACATTTCTGTTGAAAACATCTTTGATTTAGCTTCTGGTGCTATTTTAAGGATAAGTTAGAAAATATATATATATATGACAAAAAAAAAGATATACAGTTGCAAGAAAAAGTATGTGAACCCTTTGGAATGAAATGGATTTCTGCACAAATTGGTCATAAAATGTGATTTGATCATCATCTAAGTCACAACAATAGACAATCACAGTATGCTTAAACTAATAACACACAAAGAATGAAATGTTGCCATGTTTTTATTGAACACACCATATAAACATTCACAGTGCAGGTGGAAAAAGTATGTGAACCCTTGGATTTAATAACTGGTTGAACCTCCTTTGGCAGCAATAACTTCAACCAAACGTTTCCTGTAGTTGCAGATCAGACGTGCACAACGGTCAGGAGTAATTCTTGACCATTCCTCTTTACAGAACTGTTTCAGTTCAGCAATATTCTTGGGATGTCTGGTGTGAATCGCTTTCTTGAGGTCATGCCACAGCATCTCAATCGGGTTGAGGTCAGGACTCTGACTGGGCCACTTCAGAAGGCGTATTTTCTTCTGTTTAAGCCATTCTGTTGTTGATTTACTTCTATGCTTTGGGTCATTGTCCTGTTGCAACACCCATCTTCTGTTGAGCTTCAGCTGGTAGACAGATGGCCTTAAGTTCTCCTGCAAAATGTCTTGATAAACTTGGGAATTCATTTTTCCTTCGATGATAGCAATCCGTCCAGGCCCTGACGCAGCAAAGCAGCCCCAAACTATGATGCCCCCACCACCATACTTCACAGTTGGGATGAGGTTTTGATGTTGGTGTGCTGTGCCTTTTTTTCGCCACACATAGTGTTGTGTGTTTCTTCCAAACAACTCAACTTTGGTTTCATCTGTCCACAGAATATTTTGCCAGTACTGCTGTGGAACATCCAGGTGCTCTTGTGCAAACTGTAAACGTGCAGCAATGTTTTGTATGGACAGCAGTGGCTTCCTCTGTGGTATCCTCCCATGAAATCCATTCTTGTTTAGTGTTTTACGTATTGTAGATTTCCTAACAGGGATGTTAGCATTTGCCAGTGACTTTTGTAAGTCTTTAGCTGACACTGTAGGATTCTTCTTCACCTCATTGAGCAGTCTGCGCTGTGCTCTTGCAGTCATCTTTACAGGACGGCCACTCCTAGGGAGAGTAGCAGCAGTGCTGAACTTTCTCCATTTATAGACAATTTGTCTTACCGTGGACTGATGAACAGCAAGGCTTTTGGAGATACTTTTATAACCCTTTCCAGCTTTATGCAAGTCAACAATTCTTAATCGTAGGTCTTCTGAGAGCTCTTTTGTGCGAGGCATCATTCACATCAGGCAATGCTTCTTGTGAAAAGCAAACCCAGAACTGGTGTGTGTTTTTTATAGGGCAGGGCAGCTGTAACCAACACCTCCAATCTCATCTCATTGATTGGACTCCAGTTGGTTGACATCTCACTCCAATTAGCTCTTGGAGATGTCATTAGTCTAGGGGTTCACATACTTTTTCCACCTGCACTGTGAATGTTTACATGGTGTGTTCAATAAAAACATGGCAACATTTCATTCTTTGTGTGTTATTAGTTTAAGCAGACTGTGATTGTCTATTGTTGTGACTTAGATGATGATCAGATCACATTTTATGACCAATTTGTGCAGAAATCCATATCATTCCAAAGGGTTCACATATTTATTCTTGCAACTGTATGTATATATATATATATATATATATATATATTTTTTTTTTAATTCTGATGGACCTCTATTGATATTGTAATGTACACTTACTGTAAGGATTTGCTACAGTTAATATATGGAAAATGGATGTGTTCTTAACTAATGTGAGAATTCAAGTGAATTTTAAATTTAAGGTTTAGAATAACTGAGCCGAAATGTTCTCTAGGTCAGCTTTGCTTTCAGTTCGGCCTGAAACTTGAAATTTATGTTGATTTCACTCTGAATTCTCACGTTAGTAAATACCATTATTAATTTAGATTTTGTAATTCTCTTTCAGTAAAAACATAGATAAATTGTGGGATAAAGGAGCAGGATGTAATTGAGACAGAGTATTCAGCCAGAGTATATCCATTAGTCTCTTTCCCTCATATAGCATTGACTTCCAGATTGATCATAGCACACCTTGCCGTTTTCCCAAACATCACCGAAGCTTGATGAAGGGTGAGAACCAAGTATTCTGTGTTAGCACCAACACACAGTATTTATGCATTTACAAATGTGTATTCAACCTCCAGGCGGTGATCAGCATGAAACTAGATAGTTCCCTCCCAAGTCCCACCAAGTCTGTGGCTCATAGTCTCCCACTTGCTGAGCTACATCCAGCCAGGGTGCCAGGAAACAGAGCCCTAAAACCCCATTTCCCAACAGAGGACCCCCACAACCCTCAAGTAGCTCAATCCTTCAGCTATCCACAGTCCAAAGAGCGCCAAAGAGGTCACTTCCTCTGCCTCCTGTCCTGCGAGTGAGGAGGAAGAGCAGCTTGACAGAAACACTAGGTAGGCTCTTCCCTGTACAGCCCCCTCCTCCCTGCACCCTCACAGATCCCCTCTCCCCCTGCCTCCCCTGCACAGTACCCCTCCTTGCATACCTCCCTGCACAGCCCCCTCCCTCCCTGACAGTCCCCTGCCTCCCCTGCATAGATCAACTCTCCACCTGGCTCCCTGACAGTCCCCCTCCCTCCCTTGCACATATCCCCTCTTCCCTTGCACAGATCCCCTCTCCTCCTGCCTCCCTGACAGTCGACATCCCTCCCCTGCATAGATCCCCTCTGCCTCCCTGACAGTCCACCTCCCTCCCCTGCATAGATCCCCTCCCTGCCTCCCTGAGAGTCCACCTCCTCCCCTGCACAGATCCCTCTCCTCCTGCCTCCTCTGCACAGATCCCCTCTCCCCTCCCTGACAGTCTCCCTACCTACATAGATCCACTCTCCCCGTGCCTCCCTGACAGTCCCTCCCTCCCTGCACAGATCCCATCTCCCCTGCCTCCCTGACAGTCTCCTCCCCTTCTGCACAGATCCTCTCCCCCAGCCTCCATGACAGTCCTCCCTGCATACATGCCCTCTCCCCTCCCTTCCTGACAGTCCCCCTCTCCCTCTGCCTCCCTGACAGTCCCCTTAGCTCCCCTGCACAGATCCCTCTCCACCTACCTCCCTTGCACAGATCCCTCTCTACCTCCCTTCCTGCACAGATCCCCTCTCTCCTCCCTTCCCTGCACAGATCCCTCTCTACCTCCCTCCCCTGCACAGATCCCTCTACTCCCTCCCTGCACAGATCCCTCTCCTCCCCCTGTACAGATCCCTTTCCCCTTCCTCCTGCACAGATCCCTCTCCCTCCCTCCCTGCACAAATCCCTCTCCCCCTCCCTTTGCACAGATCCCCTCTCTCCCTCCCTCCCTGCACAAATCCCCTCTCCCCATCCCTCCCCTGCACAGATCCCCTCTCCCCCTCCCTCCCCTGCACAGATCCTCTCTATCCCTCTCCTGCACAGATCCCTTCTCTCCCCTGCGACCTGACAGTCCCCCTCACTCCACTGTACACACTCCTCTCCCCATGCCTCCCCTGCATAGATCCCATCTCCCCCTCCCTCCCCTGCACTCTTGTGGCCTGTGTGCCGCGTGGAGCATTGCCATGGTTACCCGTGGCAATGCTCTGACGGCAGTGGGACTCGCAAGATTTAGACAGGGGAGCTGCTGGGAAGTGAAGTGAGTGTGGTGCGGGCCACCACTGTAGAGCCGCGGGCTCAGAGCACCAGGCCACCGGACCACCAGGGAATGTGATCTCCCCTCCTTCCTGGCCAGGTAGGAAGCTGGGAGGGGGGAGTAAAATAAAATGTAAAAAAATTGAATATTTAAAAAAAAAAAATTAAAATGCCCTTCCCCCTCTATTTTACATACGCCGCCGGGGGCCCACAGGTACATATATATATATATATATATATATATATATATATATATCTATCTTGAAAACCGCTATATATATATATGTACATAGGTAATGTGGGGCCCAGAACTCCAAGAGCAGTTCGGACCCCCCAGAACCGCTGGATGCCCTGATGGCGTCCCTGGCTGTATTTTAAAGACAGGAAGGATTTGTTGAAGTTGTATAGTTTAGTTTTTGCAATACAAATAAACAATGTGATCATTTTATAGTATTGTGTTAAAATCTGTTCATATAGTTAAAAGGATAAAGGGTACTAAACGCTTTAAAATAATTTGGATTGTGCTACGTTTGAATAGAATATAGTATATTTTATGATTGAGTCAAATAGAAAGAAATAGAAATGGTATTGTATACATAAATATTCGTTTGAAATTGTTTTTATGTCACTGATCAATGCATGCAGCAGCCATATACAATCCTGGTAACACCGGTTTGTAAACACTTAGAAATAGGGGCACAAAAACAATTATTGGAGAAAGTCACAAAAGGTGACAATCCACAGTTGAAATAGTTTTTCCTAAATTAACTGGTAGTACAAGTAGGTTTTTGAAAAGCTTTCAAAGATTACCAAACAAATATTATAATCCTAGGTTTCTACAATTTTTAGCTTACGATAAGCAAATAAACATGCAACAGAGTTGGAGCAAAATAAACATTTATTTAGAAACCGATTATATGTGAAATAGCGCTTGTATCAGTCAACAGTTCTCTACTGTAACGGTTTATTATTTGATAGATATATTAGTTATGTGTATGTATACACTCTGATTTGCTTCACTAACTAGATGTTTTAGGCAACATTTCCATGTTTCCATTTGCACTTATCTTTTTGATCTATCCATGCTCCCTGTGATAGATTGGTTCCATATAAATTCAGTTGGTTCCCTTATCTAACCCATTGCATGTAACACCACGTAAAATGTATATGTAAAAATCAGACAAGATTAGGTGCTAATATCAACAAGAAGTTGTTTAACTGTTATTAAAGGGACACTGTGTAAATAAAAACATATGTTTGGCAGATATACCTCCTATGAAAACAATTACACTATTTTTGATAGGGGTATATCTAAAAACAGATTGCAAAAGTTGCAGATCTCTGGTATGAAACTTTTGCAAGCCTTCCCCTTCTAATCCAACACAGACCTTCTGTGTCTGTCCAATCACAGACGTCCAAATGCTGCTCAATGAGGAGTCAGGTGCTCTGGGCTCTGTCCAATCCAATGCTTCTCTTCCGTATGATCAGCATTAGAGGATGTTCAATGTTTTGAGGACATTTAACGTCACAGAGTCTGACTCGGTTATAGCAGTGGAAGCAATCTCTAGTGACGGTCAGGATCACTGTCAGCCATCTTTAAAAATGCAATGTATTATACTGCAGTAAAAAATGACAGGGCCACTGCTCCCAGTTCACTTCATTGAGATGAATCGGTCTGGGTGCCTATAATAAACCTTTAAATGTGCTTCAGTAAATCTGTATTTGTATTTTATTTTTTTAATATTGGTTATAATGCCAGGTATGTAGCTTAGCTTTTATCATATTTCCTGCTATAAAATAATAACTATGAATCATTTACTAGGTAATAAAAGTAATAGGTGGGGAACAATAATTACATGTGAAAAGTTTGATATGTAACCTCCATTGCTTCATATAGATCAGTGATAAAGATCATGAAGATGCATTCGTAAGTGAAATCAAAAACAAAATCACAACCCAAATACTCAATGTTTTATATTGTACCATAGTAATAGCGAAGCAATGTGCATGCATTCCATTATTAGGTCCCCCCCTCCCTCAGGGCCCCCTTCCCGCTGGGCTGAAGGGTTTAAAGCTAGCAGCCTCTAGTGGCTGTCAGTCAGACAGCCACTAGAGGCTGGATTAACCCTCAATGTAAACATAGCAGTTTCTCTGAAACTGCTATGTTTACATCTGAAGGGTTAAAACCTGGGGGACCTGGCACCCAGACCACTTCATTAAACTGAAGTGGTCTGGGTGCCTATAGTGGTCCTTTAATATTGTTGAATACGATTTTAAAATGATTTGATATTTTTGAATAAAGTAAAAAAAAAATATATATTTTTTTAAACATTAAAATATCAAAACTATATATAAATATATCGAACTAATAGAAATATTTTTCAAAATGGTAAGTCATTTGAAAAGTATATCCAAAAATATGAAATCAGTTGAAAAGCCTATTTAAAAATGTTAAATCAAGACCATTATTTGTTAAAATTCTGAGTGTAGTGAATAACCCTAAATTTCTTTAATTTGCTGTAAATCCCTTCACAGCAGTGTTTTGAAGCAGAGCTTGTAGCTCCGCCTACAAGCACCATCAGTCAGAGAGCTGGGAATAACACTTCCTGTCTCACCTACCAACTAACACCAGGCAGTTGCTATTTCACTGCTGACTTGGTAGAACTTGCAGGCACTCCTCTTAATTTCCCATGGTTGCTTTTTCAAGTCTCTAGTTCGCCTCTACTTCCACTGATAATGACAATACATAATAACATAGTAATTTAAGATGTACAAAAAGTCTGTGATGTTGAATAAGTTTATATTCCCACTAATTTAGCTTTTTTTGGTTAAATCTCCTTACCACTATTAATATTAGATGATATCTCATCCTTTATATAATGCTGTTAATTAACAGGTTGTCACATCCCATTGAAGATTTCATAGTGGTAACAAACTCAACCTCTAGATTTGCAATGCATTTTGATATTAGAATATAGCCCTAATTGTTTTGCAAGCATGATATTTATTTTTGTGTGTTAATCCAACTAATATACTAAAAACAAAACAGTTGTCTTTTAATCTTTTGTTCAGCTTCCACAAACATTAAACAAGCCAGTTGTTTTGTCTGTGTGTAATACTAAAGATGTAATTTAAGCAGTTACCTTGCTTGTACCTATGGATTTACCAGTATGTAAGAGTATGAGTATAAAGGACTATTAATTGTTAAGTTGTAGTCACCCCTTACATTTTAGGTATTTGTTCATTCCCGGAGCTGTAAGTATTTATTACCATAGGATTAAGTTATAACATGATGAGCTTGTTATATTAAACCATTGATTGGTCTGTAGCAGACCTTCTGTCTCTACATATACCTCCCTAATTTCTGATCTTTTCTTTACTTATAAACTTTTTCAAGGTTTGTCCTTTTCACGTTGATGACAAGCTGTTTAGCTTTCTATCTCTGGCTCCTTTTTCGTTGCCCTCCTGTAGTCTATTTCTATATGCTCCAGTTCTTTTTTTCTCTGCTCCCTTCATCCTGTAGTTTTGATCTTCGATGAAGGAGCCATATTTCTTAGGTTTTAATTCCAACATGGGTTACAGTTCTGCCTGTTTTCGTAGTTGGTTCTAACAGGAGTTTCATGAACCATTCATGTGATCTAAAGCATGCCAAGGGTCATCTTTCCAGCAGAACCTTCTGACACAAAAAAGTTCTAGTAATAACAATGGTCCTGAATGTCCTTCTAAGTGTAGAAAATGGAAGATGAGTTGTCTAATAATGTATTGTTGTCCCTTCTAGAAGTGAAAAGTTTTATTCAGCTGTGAATGCGCCTAAATCATTGTTTGGGAGTCTGTTGTGGTTTCACCTGATACACTAGGACATGGTTTGGATGGGTAATATTTATTATATTGTATAGGAAGTGGCTCGTCTTTTGTTTGGGGAAAAAATTAAATGGTAAGATGGAGAATACCAATTAAACGCAATGTGTATAGTTATGGATAAGACAAAAAAAAGCTAGTAAATATTACTAACGGTGTATATATTCTTGACTTGTTGAAATGATTACAACCACTATAATTATTATTTTAATATGTCCATGAATTTCCCAAATTGAGTTAAAAAACCCCACAGATTTTTCAATGCTTTCAATGGCTGAACACAATGTTCTTAGATTTTTGTTTTGTTCTCCAATAACATTTATCAAATATAAACCCAATACTATTGACAAATATATCAGAGACAAAATATTTGTTTTCCAAGGTCAAAAAAAAAAAAAGATAGTGAGACGTACATCCTGGAGGTCAACTGATGTGAAGCCAACTAAGCAGTTCCAAAGTCAAACTGCAGTTCTGTGAAAGACTTGTGAATCTCACAGGCTTCCTTTAAATAAACTGCAAAGCCTTACACTTGTAGTAAAATAATAACAAAGTTACAAAATTTAGGCAAGAATACCTTTGTAATTTGATTGTTAAAAAAAAAAAAAAAAAAAGGTTTAAACAGAGAATCACTGTGAATTAATATTTATATTGCATCGTACTCATGGAACTTGTTTATTTCAATTAACATTATGTGTACACCACAGCAGACCTCATTCCATGCTTCAGTATATCATTTATCATTATCGTACGAACATAGATTTCCCAACGAGCTCATTCAAGGATAAGTGGGAGGGGGAGTTTTTTTTAATCTGTTTATTAAATTTCCCTCCTCCCACTTTTGCATTATTTTATATTTGTGCCCACATCATCATCCTTAAAGTGAACCTGCAGTGAAAAATGTCACTTACCCTAAATCGTTCCAATATATATTTAATACCCTATATGTCTCAAAGATACGTCATGTTTTCAATGAAAAATATAAAGGTTTACTCACTTCTGGGCTGTCCTCCACCCCTCCAGGACTCTTCTTTGATTTGTCCTGCTTGGGACACATCCCCAAATAGGGCAAATCAATGATGTCAGCACGCTGGCTTTGTTGCCAGTGTGCTGGCATCAGACCAG
The DNA here is from genome assembly GCA_933207985.1 of Pelobates cultripes. Taxonomy (NCBI): domain Eukaryota; kingdom Metazoa; phylum Chordata; class Amphibia; order Anura; family Pelobatidae; genus Pelobates; species Pelobates cultripes. The sequence goes on from OW240919.1 coordinate 46,899,208, forward strand.
AGTGACGTCACATCACTCTGTTCCTATACGCCTTTGCCAGCAATAAAAGCGCTGGCTAGGGTGTGCGCTGTGGTTGCTATGGGTGGAGAGCAGAGGCACCTCCTGTGGGAGGTCTTTTCTTTTCTAGTCAATGCCTCGGTGCCTGAGACATTGACTGACAGCTGGGAGAAAAGACTATTTTTAAAAATGTTTTTCTCCTAATCTATACCTTTTCTAAACTGTTTGCAAAATGTATAGATAAAATCTTATGTTTAATCTAACGGGCATGGCAGGTCCCCTGTAAATTGAAAGGATGGAGACAACCTTCTATTATAGATCACTTTGAAATGTTGCTCAATACAAGCCGCACTGTTTAGGTGAAAAATAATAAAAAAAAAAAATTAAAAAAAAGCTGAGCCATTGTTGAAGCCAAATGAGTGATATCACAAGGTTAGGAGAAAGCTGTTAAAAGAAGAAGAAGAAAAATAATAAAAAAAAAAAAATCCACTTAGAAGGTGAACAAAGATGGCACACACATGATATGCAAACTAAGTAGCATAACATTTTCTTTTTAGTAGAGAAACTAACTTACTTTCTTTTAATTAGATTTGCACTTTAATGCTCATTTTATCTTGGAACATTTGTTGATGTCTAGGCATCTTAAAACGTTTAATTTTAATTTATATCATTTTAGACTGTTGAGAAAAATGCACTTAACTCTGTGTTTTATATTTATTTTCATAAGTGATATTTCTTGCAATCCTTGCTTCTTGTCACAGGGTGAAGGAATGTTACCATATTTTGGTAATTTTCGACTTCTTGCTGAATTCTCCACTCCTTTTGTTAATCAAAGGTAGTTATACGTATTCATGAGACAAATGCATGATTTTATTGTGCATGTGTAGTAAATGTGTTCTTGCTAAATTGTCCGTTGTCTTTGTGAATGAAAGGTAATTATACAAATTCATAAGATGAATGCATGATTTTTTTCTACGTATCATGTAGGCAAATTGTTTAACAAAATGTATGCTAAGAATACAAGGAATAAGTAAAATATATATGAGCCGTGAGCCCTCCTGTGTGCTTTCTTGGCAAACCACAGTTAAAATAACGGTGGGACACTCAGAGGTCTTATTGAGTTAGCCAGTTCTCTCTTGGTTTGAACAGCCATTGAATCCTTAACTGGTATTTCTATCAAGATCATGTATACAGTAACGTAAAATATGTATATAAATCTGGTAAAAGACATATGAAGTACAGAGGAAGATAAAGCATGCAGATTCACATGGAAGCAGCTAATATTTGAAAGCATTCATATCGATAAGCACTGTGTTGGTTAATTACGTAAAGCATGGCTTAATTTTTTTTTCTGCTGGTCTGCTATTTAGCCCTGTGTTTATTTTGTCTGTCAAATAGTTATATCAGTGGTTCTTTTAGACATTTTAATTTATTAGCACCTTGATGGTGAGCTTTGTGGATTTGCAAGATTCCTTTTAGCCTTTGCACGTGCTTTTACTGCTTGATTGGAATTTGGAGCCATGGACAGACCACATATAACACATAACTAAATGAATGTGAATACTTCTGATCTTTTTTTGTAAGTAGACATTTCTAGATGGCAGAATTATTAAAATATTGTGTTTAGAGTTTATTATTCCATTTTATTTACTTTATATGAATGGTGGTTTGTCCAATCTAGTATGTCTGTTAGGGAATTTCAGACTGTCTTTCTGTCCAGCAAGTATGCATCTCAAGCTTTCTTGAATACCTTTACTGTGTTAAGCCTTTATAATTAGACTGGACGATAATTTCTGGTGTTCAATACACTTTCTGTGATGTAAGAATCTAGTAGCTATACCGCTTAAGACATTAGTCCCTAACACCTTATGTTTCACATAGACCTAAAGATACAGAGTACTACTAATTGCTTTTGGATTATGTACAATGAATTCCATATGATAGAACAGTCAAAAAAAAGGAATTAAGCAAGGGTTCTAAATTTTGAAGTTACCTATTAAATAAGTCTGAAAATACAGTCATGTGTGGGTATGTTATGAATATATTGTAGGTTGAGAATGGTATTTTAAAATGTATACATGCAGTAAAGTAACCTACAAAAATGAATGTGCCAAAGCTTATTCATTACAGGTCAGGAACCCAGTCTTGGCAAATCTTGACGAATGTCTAGGTGCCCTCTACCTTTTATGTGAAGTTGATTTCCATTATTATTAAAGCTTATCGTTTAAACTCAATGTATTTTGAAATTTTCAGGTGGTTCTTAGAGGTTCTAGGATACCCCAAACACACGCTACCTAACATGCTTAATGGTATCATGATGACAATCGTCTTCTTTATAGTAAGAATAGCCGTTATACCCATCTACTACAGCCGCGTCTTTTCCACTTTTGGCACAGAAGCTTTTCACAGACTAGGACTTGGGGCACAGTGCGCTTGGATCATTTCAAGTGTTTCTCTGGACATTATGAATGTCATGTGGATGATCAGAATTACCAAGGGGTGCATCAAAGTTCTCTACCACAGTGATGGGATATTGAACAAAACTCAGAAAAATGGAAAACTTGAATAGAAGGAACATATTTATAATGTCTTCCAACCAGCAACTGTTGGGGACTGACCCGTAATCTGCATGTCTTATTTTCCACCTTCCATCAGATGCATTTTTAGAGATTTGAATAGCGGGGGCGAACAATTGGTATGGTTCTCAAATAATAAAATATGTCCATTATAATATGTTTGTATGTTTATAACCGCCTGCACACTAACCACAGATGCACTAAATTCCAAAGACCTAATTATTATTTTTCTCACAAATAAATTATAATTGGGGTTTTAATAAAAAAGGTCTATATAAGGCATGACGAAAGCAATATTTCCATTTTATAAGAGAGGTTTAACCCCTTAAGGACACATGACGGAAATATTCCGTCATGATTCCTTTTAATTATTATTATTAATATTATTATTATGATATTTATAGCGCGCCGTCAAATTCCGCAGCGCTTTACAATGGGTGGACGAACAGACATGTAGTTGTAACCAGACAAGTTGGACACACAGGAACAGAGGGGTTGAGGGCCCTGCTCAATGAGTTTACATGCTAGAGGGAGTGGGGTAAAATGACACAAAAAGGTAAGGATGGTATCAGACTAATGACAGTTGCAGAATAGGAATCAGAATTTTATTTCTGAAGTTGTGTCCTTAAGGGGTTAAAGAGTCCAGAAGTGTGAATTCAGCAGGTGATGCCTGTTGATTACCCCTGTCAGACACATATGATAAATGGTGAGGTCCTTCTGATGACCATTTTAAGAGCCTGGTTTTAATGGAGGACGGCTGTTATCAATGATCACTTTATTCAGGTTATATGTGAAATAGGTCAATCACTGTTCAGCGTCAGGATGTGACGGGCAATAACTGCAGGTATTTAACTGTGATATATTGTGTTGTTTTTTTTTTCTTCTATTGTCATACACTTAGGTTCGATAAGAAACCTTTACATTCCCATGTCTTCTTGGCTAACAAATTTATATTGCCTTGAATTGATCTGTAGACGTAACATGAGACTGGAAAAATCGCCAATGACTTTCAACATGGGCCAGTAAAAATACTATTCTCATCGCCAAAAATGCATGATCCACTCCAAAGGAAATTAGCAATGATGGATCTTTTATTTTAGAGAATCCTATAAATCTCCGCGTATATATCTTCGCATCAAAGTACATATACCTCCAAGGGGATTTTGTTACTCCTGAATATTTAAAGTTGCAAGGGAAGGGAAGTTGGTGGTAAACTGCTAGGTAGCAACGTTAATTACTAATTGTTATTAATTCATTTGGAACTATTACATTCTCTGGGAATAAATGGAAATAAATGAATAAAAAAGGCACCTTCAATGAGCAAGTTCCATACCTGTGTGTTACTAGCAGGTAGATAATATATTCTTCACTCAGGATTTTTTTATAGTGCTAATTTTATAAATCTATGTATGCTTTGAGAATCTGTATTGTTTAAAATGTTTTGTTGGTGTTGAAAAAAAAAAAACAACAAAAAACAAACAAAAAAAACAACAACCAATCTTGGCATGCTTAGTCATTATTTCAATCAACTAAAAAAATATTGGTTTACTTTTTCGATTGAACCTTTAGTTCGATTATGTGAGTGAGCCATATATTTTTTTTTTCATTACTTTACTTGTAGTATTTAAATTTCTTCATGCATGAGCCAAGTACTTTAGGAATTTTGTTTTATTATGTCATCAAATGACATTCCGTAAACTTTGAGGTTTATTCCCTTAGGTAGGAATTGTGGAGAATTGTCAAAGGCATTGCAAAATATAGACAAAAATAGATTAGGAAAAGTGTCCGTTGCAACTGTTTTTTTTTCCAGTTCAGCCTAAAATTTGCATTTCACCATCAATTAGGTGGATACATCCCACTAGGATGTGATGTGACTTGACCAATGTGTAACTAATACGTAGGTAAAAATAAATGAGCCTGAGATTTATGTCCAACACAAATATTTGGATCACAAGCATACAACTCTGTTGAAGAACTACCACAGCTGCGTGTTGGGTGAATAAACCTCTTTATTGTATTTTTTTTCCATTGCGTTGCACTTTGACAAAAACTAAAATGTTTGTAAACAAAAATGGAGTTATTCATGAATTGTTTCCTTTCGATAGGAGGGCAATAACTGAAAAAAAAAAAGAAGTTTTATTTTCGTAAATCTCTTAATGTCCAATAACCGTTTATTGAAGGAAATGCAACATGGCATTTAAAGGATTAAATGTAATTTTTTTTGTCTGTGTGTTGGTGTACCACATCTGGGCAGCTCCAAGGTCTGTATTTGAGTTTCGCCCATTTCAAGTTTACTATGCTATTTTGAATAAGAAATGCAATAAAAGTTGAACTCTTGACTGGCCTCACTTGTATTCTGTTGAAATTCTAATATCCTGAGCTTTTATGTATTTCCAGGTAATTTTGTGATTAGCTCTAAAATATTGACTCCGCGATATATATATATATATCAGGTCTACTCTCACTTAATTTCAAGATCAATTGCTCCTGTATATATCCTTTGGATTATGGACTTGTGTATAGAGAAATGTTACCTGACTTTCTCTATTGTCTATCCAACAGGCACCTTCCAACAATAATATCTAAGGAGATATAAAACAAATATAGGTTTACAGGTGAAAAAAATAAATCCATGATAATTTTTTTCCTTGTCATTTGATGTACAAATATATCTCCTTGTGATATAATTACAAGAGGAAACATTTAAAGGGCACCTGTCATGGCTCAAACTATTTTTACAATTTTTCTTTTTTAAACCATCATATTTCATCCCCAACTGTTTTGATAGGAAATGTATAGATTTGGAGAAAAAAACTATTTAAAAACTGGTCTTTTTCCTAGCTGTCAATGAACTATTTGGCAAAAACTTAATGCCAAATAATTGAATGACCGGAATAACAGAAGAGACCTTCCACAAGTGGTCCTTCTGCACTCCATGTATTGCAACCACAGCATGTGTGCTGTAGCTGCTAAGGAAACTTCCTAGCGACACTAGAGGGTTCTAGTTCTCTACTAAACATAAGTTTGATTATATGTACAGGTGCAAGAAAAAATATGTGAACCCTTTGGAATGAAATGAATTTCTGCACAAATTGGTCATAAAATGTGATCTGATCATCATCTAAGTCACAACAATAGACAATCACAGTCTGCTTAAACTAATAACACACAAAGAATGAAATGTTGCCATGTTTTTATTGAACACACCATGTAAACATTCACAGTGCAGGTGGAAAAAGCATGTGAACCCCAAGACTAATGACATCTCCAAGAACTAATTGGAGTGAGATGTCAGCCAACTGGAGTCCAATCAATGAGATAAGATTGGAGGTGTTGGTTACAGCTGCCCTGCCCTATAAAAAACACACACCAGTTCTGGGTTTGCTTTTCACAAGAAGCATTGCATGATGTGAATGATGCCTCGCACAAAAGAGCTCTCAGAAGACCTACGATTAAGAATTGTTGACTTGCATAAAGCTGGAAAGGGTTATAAAAGTATCTCCAAAAGCCTTGCTGTTCATCAGTCCACTGTAAGACAAATTGTCTATAAATGGAGAAAGTTCAGCACTGCTGCTACTCTCCCTAGGAGTGGCTGTCCTGTAAAGATGACTGCAAGAGCACAGCGCAGACTGCTCAATGAGGTGAAGAAGAATCCTAGAGTGTCAGCTAAAGATTTACAAAAGTCACTGGCAAATGCTAACATCCCTGTTAGCGAATCTACAATACGTAAAACACTAAACAAGAATGGATTTCCTGGGAGGATACCACAGAGGAAGACACTGCTGTCCAAACAAAACATTGCTGCACGTTTACAGTTTGCACAAGAGCACCTGGATGTTCCACAGCAGTACTGGCAAAATATTCTGTGGACAGATGAAACCAAAGTTGAGTTGTTTGGAAGAAACACACAACAATATGTGTGGCGAAAAAAAGGCACAGCACACCAACATCAAAATCTCATCCCAACTGTGAAGTATGGTGGTGGGGGCATCATGGTTTGGGGCTGCTTTGCTGCGTCAGGGCCTGGACGGATTGCTATCATCGAAGGAAAAATGAATTCCCAAGTTTATCAAGACATTTTGCAGGAGAACTTAATGCCATCTGTCTACCAGCTGAAGCTCAACAGAAGATGGGTGTTGCAACAGGACAATGACCCAAAGCATAGAAGTAAATCAACAACAGAATGGCTTAAACAGAAGAAAATACGCCTTCTGAAGTGGCCCAGTCAGAGTCCTGACCTCAACCCGATTGAGATGCTGTGGCATGACCTCAAGAAAGCGATTCACACCAGACATCCCAAGAATATTGCTGAACTGAAACAGTTCTGTAAAGAGGAATGGTCAAGAATTACTCCTGACCGTTGTGCACGTCTGATCTGCAACTACAGGAAACGTTTGGTTGAAGTTATTGCTGCCAAAGGAGGTTCAACCAGTTATTAAATCCAAGGGTTCACATACTTTTTCCACCTGCACTGTGAATGTTTACATGGTGTGTTCAATAAAAACATGGCAACATTTCATTCTTTGTGTGTTATTAGTTTAAGCAGACTGTGATTGTCTGTTGTTGTGACTTAGATGATGATCAGATCACATTTTATGACCAATTTGTGCAGAAATCCATATCATTCCAAAGGGTTCACATACTTTTTCTTGCAACTGTATATTTTCTGTAGCACAAGTTTATGAAGGAAAAAAGTATAAAGCAAGTGAAGATTACATTCCTAAATCTTGTACATCTGTGGATTTCCTATTGTTCCTATTGCAGAGAGAGTTCCATATACCATACTTCCTAATGCTTTTTTTTTCATTGTTAGAGTGACACCTAGTGGTATACAGTCCATAATACAAAACCTAAATACCCCTTATGTATGCCAAGTTTTGAACTGTTCCTAATATGGTTGTTGGGTAAGAATTATTAAACTTTAATATACGTAGGGAAATTAAAGGTGCAGTATGTATTCAAAGCCAAACCCCTACATTGGGCAAATGTATTCCTATAAGTTGCATTTGGGTTTAATTTAATGTCGACTGTCTTTGCAGCCATGTGACTAATAGATATAGTGTTAATTATGCCTTTGCCAACATAAATCCAATATACAATTACATGATTATTTAATAAAGTGAGAATTCAAAGTGAATTTCAAATTAAAGAGTTTCTCTAAGCACTGTGACCACTTCAGCGATTTAAAGTGGTTTTCGTGCCTGGAGTGTGTATGTGTTTTTTCACTTTGAAATCCATCATTTTAGCACTTATTAAAAGTATTGTTAAACAATTTCTGGCAATAGATCAAAAGGTTCAAATTATGATTGTGTCCACTTTGTTTGAATTAAAGCTGTTAAACAAAAACAAACCTTTTCAAAAGAAAACTGTAAAAATCTGCAGTGGAAGAAAGTGAAAAATTGGCTAAAATCCAAATAATTTAATCAGAGTTTAAGACTATGTTTCTAATTATTTTTAAGTTTGTAGATTGGTATAACGCAGTCTTGAATATGGAAAGATAATGATAAGTCTTTTAAAACACCATGCTGGTATCACAAATACAGTGCCCTTCAAATTACTGTGTGTTGTTGTTATGATGCCAGGAATACCCAAGCTCACCTCCTAGTATTGTGGCAAACCGTGTACTCTCTTACCTGGGACTCTGCCAGGAACTGAGAGCCCTCTGTGGCCAGATGCTGATCCTACCAGCCTTTCACAAGAGCATCAGCTAACAAATAACAGCCAGTTAATGCAACTGTGCTTAGAATATGCACAGAATTGACATTAGCCTGCCCAGAACTCAGGCTAATGATGTCCCAATGACACTGCTGGAGGTGGAGTTACATGTCTGGTAGGAAATGGGTTCAATTCTGTGTGTGTAGTATTTCAGAGTGAAAAGGCTCCAGGCACCAGAATACTGATATCATGTTGCTTGGAGTAATCATTTTAACCCCTTAAGGACACATGACGTGTGACATGTCATGATTCCCTTTTATTCCAGAAGTTTGGTCCTTAAGGGGTTAAATCTCTTGAGAAAGACAACAGACTTTTTTGTGTTAATACGTTTTTTATTTGGAGTGCATAATAAAATCAAACATATTACACGCGCAAAGACTTGTGTTTGCCTGCACAAAGGCATAGCAGGTCAACAAAAGATTACATCACAGTAGTGAACTTTCACAGGGGTGCATGGTGACCTAAAATGAACGATTAGGTGTTTGATCTAGCGTCTTTGGACGCCAAACAACTGTGTATGACAGAGGTATAGGAAGCGATTGAGAGGCATAGGAAGCGATTGAACAATAAAAATGATAAGGCAGGTAGATTATGCATGTGCTAGGCCCAATAGGACGCCTGACCCTGGTCTAACTCCCACACCTGCCCATGCCTCCCCCCCTACAGTCCCTTCAGCACAGTGGGCACTCAGGTGCCTAGAGTCCCCATGACCCCCCTCAAAGTCTGCAGATCCAGTGCCCCCTGCACCTTACCAGCACTGGCAAAGTTCTGCAAGGTTTGGCCAGATGCCTCCGCATGTCTCACCCATCATCACCCACATGCGAGACAAGAAGGATGCCACCGGTCCGCAGGAGGCCAGCACCACCTTGTTTCACCAGGTTCATAACGGTGGTGACATCTCTCTCCAGGTTCCCACAAGCAACCTAGATGCCGAGGACCCAGACTCTCTGGCTCTTGCCACTCATGCGCATTTGGATCTGACGTTGGCAGAGGGTGGAGAGTTCACCACCACAGAGGGAGCCCAGTGCTGGAGAAAGGTAAGTGGCTGAAGGGGTTTTAACCCCTTCAGCCCAGCGGGAGGAGGGCCCTGAGGGTGGGGGGAACCTAATGACCCTATAGTGCCAGGAAAACAAGTTCGTTTTCCTGGCACTATAGAGGTCCTTTAATATAAGTAATATTTTATTTTTTTCACTTCCCCCTTCTAGCTCCATCTTATGAACTGTTTGCTTGTGTGTTTTTTTTTCTCTTCCCCCTCACTCTGTGATCTTCACACAAAAATATTTACAACCCTCTGCAATAATGGTGTCTATTTTCTATCAAACCATGTTGTCTTATCTGGGTCCCAAATCGTCTGTGGTGGCGTGGAGGCCTTTAATTAATAGAACAATTCCAGGAAACAGGAGCAGGAAAAGTAAATGAAAATTGCAGTCAGGCAGCTGGCAGAAGTAGTCGATCAATCTGGAGTTAGGTCAGAAAGCAGGCGGGAGCAATCGTCCAGGGAATCAAGGATGAGGAACCAGGAACATAAGCTAGAAATTAGGGCAATAGGCAGGTATAAAGCGATAAGCAAAATAACCAAGCACTCACTGGAAGGTGTGCTGGGTTTAAATAGGTGGCTGGAATCACATGACCGGCCACCTCCTAACAGTAGGTAGAGCACACGGGTTATATTAAGAGGTCAGGGACTTGGCACCATCTTGTTTTACACCATGATCTCTGACCTATTCCTCCCCATATGGATCTGCAGCTCTCTTCCTTCTCCCTGTGCAAAACGCCGGGTCCGCATGGTGCCTGCCATCTTGCCATGACGACGTGCTCGCGACAGACCTAGGCGGTGAGAGGGATAAAATAAGCCACCGCAGACCCGAAAGGGGAGCCTTCAGGAGTGGTGAGAACTGTGATTCTGCCGCGGGGGGCGGCACAGGCGCCCAGGGGCAGGTGAGTACCCGGCCGTGCCGTGACATTTAGACTTGAGAAAGGAAGGTTCCTTCATGTTGCAAGGATCTGTACATAATTCCTAGAAGCTGAAAACATCCCAGTTCTTGCATGGCCAACATACTCACCGGACATGTCACCCATTGTGCATGTTTGGGATGCTCAAGATCGACCTATACGCCAGCGTGTTTCAGCAACTTCGCACAGTCATTGAAGAGGAGAGACCCAACATTCCACAGGCCCCAATCAACAACATGATCAACTCTATGCGAAGGAGATGTGTTGCACTGCGTGAGGCAAATGGTGGTCACACCAGATGCTGACTGGTTTTTGGACCCCCCTAGACCTCACATTTTAGAGTGGCATTTTATTGTGGCCAGCCTAAGGCACACCTGTGCAATAATCATGCTGTCTACTCATCATCTTGATGTGCCACATCTGTGAGGTGGATGGATTATCTTGGCAAAGGTGAATTGCTTACTAACAAAGATTTAGACAGATTTGTGAACAATATTTGAGAGAAATAGGCCTTTTGTGTAGATAGAAAAAGTCTTAGATCTTTGAGTTCAGCTTATGAAAAATCGGGGCGAAGACAAAAGTGTTGCGTTTATAATTTTGTTCAGTGTATATACACACACGTACATATATATATATATACACATGCAGATACACATATACACACACTGGCACACATGCAGATACAAACACTGACACAGATATAGACACGCAGATACAAACATTGACACACATGCACAAACAATGACATAAATACACATATAGACACAAACTCACAAAGACATACAGATATAAACACTGACACAGAAACAAACACTGACATAAATGCAGATGTACAGATATACAGACTGACCCATAAGGTTGGACAGACACACATATACAAACATGCAACACATGCAGACACACACACACACACACACACACACTGACATGCATGCAGATACATATACACAGATGCAATCACTGATACAAATACAGATACAGACACACAGATACAAACACTGCCACACATGCAGATTCACAGATACATAGCCACAAATACACAGACACACTGTATCTGTGTATCAGTATGTCTGCTTATTTGCATGTGTCAGTGTATGTGTGTCTGTATTTGTTTCAGTGATTACATCTGTATAAATGTATCTGCATGTGTGCCAATGTTTTTATCTGTGTGTCTGTGCATATGTATGTGTGCCTATGTGCCTGAATGTGTGTTGGTGTGTCTGTGCAACTGCATGTGTGTCATGTGTATCAAACACTGCCACACATAAGGATACATAGACACAGATGCAAATACTGACACATATAGTTGCACAGACACACGGACACACAAGCAGATACACATTTTTGCGTACCCCCAGGGAAACTGTATTGTACACCTGGGGGTAAGCAAACCACAGTTTGGGAACCCCTAACTAGAATTGTACAGAATTAGTGAACCCAGGACATACTTGAAAACGAGAGAAATCTCAATGTATCCATCCTGGTAAAATATTTTATAAATAAATAAAAAAGAAATGTTCTGCTTTATTCATTAAGCTGGAAATTGTTGTTGTTGCAGGAATAGCAGGAATAAGCCGCAGAAGCCACACACAGAGAAATGGAAGCAGGTTCGTTCAGGAAGAAAAAGGTCTTTATTGTTACCGATCGGGTCTCAGATGAACTCCTGTTCTAAAAATATCTGAGCCCAGAGCATAGTTTGCACAGGCTATTTATTAACAATAACTCCTCCTATTCCTAGCTTCACTCACACATACCCTTAGACCAATCAGTGAACAGGATATTCAGGATCACCACATATGTGCAGACCGTATGACTCCTTTTAAGGATAAAGGAATGTGACTACAGTTGATGCACATGCTCAGTACATTGATGACAGTATCTTAGCTACATGTAACTAACTAACAGATACAACAAACACCTGTACTTGTATATGCCACATGGAGATTTCAGGCCTACTAAATTTTGAACCATGTTGAAATCCCATCACATTGTGATTTAACTTCCAATTATAAAACTGAGCAATATATGATAACAGCTGAGTTGGAGACATTTTCAAGATCAGTTCTATTTTCCTCAACTTTGCAACTCAAAATTTTAATTCAAAGTTCAGTAAATGCAATTATAAAATGACAATTGTCAAGAATTCAATTTTTTTTTTTTTTTTTTAAATATTAGATCAAAATATCCACACTGGAAACACAGTTTTCCAATCCAGATATGTGGGTATAAATGTTTAAATTCACTCTGCATGCCTATCAATTCATATTTCAGTGGATAACCCATAGGTCAAAAAAAAGAAACCAAAAACCTCCTACATCAAAGTGAGGCTTGGTACGTGCTGAACAATAGAAATATACTTACCCTAACCTTGGTTATGAGAACATTAAGTTACACAGCCACATAAACCATGAGAGCCAATCCATGTTTTGGTTCATGAGCTTTTACTGTTATCTACTAGAAAAAACAACAACTGTTTATTAAATTACACCGCATTAGCGAGGCCAGTGTTTACAACCTAAAACTAATGAACTTGTGTCTCTAGCATTTTGCACTCTATGATGTCACCACCGTGCGCGGCTTGCCGTCCAGAACGAGGCTTGACACGCTGCTCGTCCCCTATGCTTGGTTTGTGGCGTCAGAGACGCGCGACTCCTCGTGCCAGCTTAGAGGTTGCCTGGTTTGAAGCCTGTGGCAGTCGGGATTTGTCCCATGTAAGTAGATGGCTGTGAAGGAGACATGTTGTTTTATTTTTGGTAATGTTTTGGTGTATCTTGTTTGGATATTAACCTACATACTGTAGGGAGTATGATAACCACCTCACTGCCAGTGACCTCTGGGAGAATTGGCCATGGCTTTTACTGTAGGGACTAATTTAATAGACTCAAAGTTATTTACACTTAACTGTCAGTCACCAAGATTAATCTCTTCATCTGCTGTGACAGCTGCTGCTTCATATATATTTTTATATTAAGCCTGAGTATTAAATGGTTTTTACTCAGCCATGTATGGTACATTGCACATTGTTTTGTTTATGTTATGGTTAATTAAACTGTAGGTTTCCTGTCTGACCTTGGGTTGTTGTTTTTGTTGTTGTTGTGGAAATGTCAGTTATGTATAAGACATTAATCTTGTGTATGTATATATTTACTTTGTTAAACTCAGGAATGTATATAAAGTACATTAAATGTTTTTTTTAATAAAATAAATGTCTTTGTGTGTAGACCCATACATACATACACACACATACATACATACATACATACATACATACATACATACATACATACACACAAAAAGCTGAACTTGGTGACTATGATGTGAAGAAATTGAAACTCTTTCACCAATTTTATAACTGAGGTGGGCAAACGTCAGGCCCCTAGTCGGGTTACATACATAATGAGAGTTATGGCTCTGCAGATGTGGGTCTACTTATTGGCCACTTTTGATAAATCATGTGGGTTTGTTGGTCTACTCTATTGGGCCACTTCAAATACACAAAAAATACTTGAAAGGAAAGTGCTAGTGTAAGCAAACATAAGCGTTGCTCAAAAAGAAGAGTGTCTGAATTGTGACTTGTTAAGGAAAGTTAAGATCATTACTTCGCACTTTGTTTAAAATGATTTATGTATTTCCAATTTAAAAGCAATATAATTAGTATTCCTGTATGAAGTTATTTCCTGACCTTTGTTATTTCAGACCTTTGCTGCAAGTGTGTTCCATAACTGTCATTTAATTATTATTTATTATTTGATAGTGAACAGATATGGGTGCGTCAACATCAGCTTCAACAACTCTGCCGATCTCAACAGTACCAGAACAAACGAAAACTTCATTATCTCCACCACCAGGATGCCCCATGCATCAAAAGGATATGTCAGGTACCAATTAATTTGGAAATTATGAAAAAATGATTTTCCTTAGCCTCAGTGTTTTGGTTGATCATTTAGTTTCTATCTGCACTACAGATTATTGTAAAGAGTCATACATAATATGTTCAGCAAATCTTGTACCATATTAGAGTGATCAATGAATGCTTTGTTTGACGTGTTGTATGCAAATTGTTGTTTATTTTTAAAGCAATGATAATTGTTGGTTGTACATCAGTGGGTAGCTTAATTTTAGTGTACATCTGACTAGCAGTGTAAATTTAGTTTTAGTCCTAATCTTTTGACTAAAAAGCCATTTTAGTTTGTCGTATTTTAGTCATCTGTATTGTTTTAGTTGGCTAAATCTAAAAAATTTAAGTAGACTAAAATTTGACTAGAATTGTTAGTCGACAAAATTAACACTAGGTTGCATGAGTCATCTAATTACAAGGCATTAAAGTGAACTTGCCTTGGAAGAAAATCGAGGTTTGCAGATTTCTAACCATCTGGCTTGACTCATTTTATACAATTATGTGTTTCTTCCATTAATATTGTTAAAAAGATCTTTTTTTCTTTTTTTTTTTTAGGGATTCTATAGTCACCAGAACAACTACAGCTTTATGTATTCTGTTTTTTATAGTATGTCCTTTAAGTACAGTTCAGAGAAAAGGCAGTGTTTACATTGCTGCCTAGGGGATACCTCTACTGGTAGTCACTCGGATGCCCACTAGAGGTGCTTCTTGGGTCAGTGCTGCACAGTACGCAGCACTTCCTTGGTCAATGAATCTCTATGAGGAGATGCTGATTGGGTGCACTGCAGTGTTTTGCCGTTAGCTTTCCAATTCTTTCTTTTAGGAAAGCATTGGATTGGCTGAGATCATCAAATTTGATGGTCTCAACCAAGGTGAATGGATCCAACTGTGGCGGACCAGCGTGGCACTGGGATAAATGTTAAGTCTCCAACACTTTTTTTTTTGGGGGGGTCTTTGTGTATATAAAACTTATGTTCTCTCTCTCCATTTTCCAATTGCTTGTCCAAATTTGCTGCAATAAATCATTCTGGCTGTTTCTCTCCTCTCTTCCACATAGCCTGCTCCTTCTACTTCTTCTCCCTGCAGGCATTGGTTTTCCTTTGACTGAATTTGAGCAGGAGAGATGCTTAGAGGGTTTTCCTGATAATTGACAAGCAGAGCACAGCTTTCTCATCTGTGTGCCGTTTGCATAGGTCCAGCTTAGACTGAACTGACTAATAGGAGGAAAGGGCATTTTTTAGCCTCTGATTTTAGATAAATCTAGACATTTTCTAGCAATTCTGCTAGCACAATGTACAGATGAAATTAAATTCTCTATCATTCATTTAAAGCAGGGCTTGACAAATTTGTTTATATTATAGGAGCCAGCTAAAAAATTAGGAGCCATTTTTTTATTTTTATTTTTTTTTGTTAAACTAACAAAGTTTACGAGAAAAATGCAATTCTTAAAGGGACACTAAAGTCACCAGAATCGCTAAAGTTTAATGTAGTTGTTCTGGTGTCTATAGCCTCTCCCTGCAGGCTTCTCAATGTAAGCCCTGCCTTTTCAGAGTGACTGCCACTTAGTTGACCACTAAAATTCTAGGTCAGAGCTGCACAGTGTGCAGCACCCACGTTCAGCATCTCCAAGCTCAACATGGAGGTGCTGAATGTTTTCATTGAGATGCAATTATTTAATGCATCTCTGAGGAGAGTGCTGATTTGCACAGCGTATTTTGCTGGGCATGCACAATATGCTCCCAGTGTTTTCCTATGGTAAAGAATTGGCTTACAGGACCACTATAGGCACTCAGATCACGTCAGCTCAATGAAGTGGTCTGGGTGCCAGATCCCTCTAGTGTTAACCCTGCAGCTGAAAACAGTGAGGGTTAATCCTGCCTCTAGTGACTGTCTCACTGCCAGCCGCTATAAGCGCTTCTGTGCTTCTCACTGTGAAAATCACAGTGAGAAGACGCTGGACGTCCATAGGGAAGCATTGAGAAATGCTTTCCTATGGACAGTCTGATAGCGCGCTCTTGCCGCGCATGCGCATTCGGCGCTGACGTCTGCAGAGGGAGGAGAGTTCCCCAGCACCGAGGGAGCCTGCCGCTGAAGGGGTTTTAATCCCTTCAGCCCAGCGGGAGTAAGACCCTGAGGGTGGGGGACCTAAAGACCCTATAGTGGCACTATAGTGGTCCTTTAACTGAGATTATTGATTACATCAGCCATGGAGGTGGCAAAACTGGCACGGCGTGGGAAAAAAGGTGAGTAAAAACACCTTTCCTATTCAATTGGAGGGGGCAGATACCTATGACAGACAGACAGACAGAGACACACACTTTAATTTAAATTCACCCAGCCTCCCTACCTTTGGGAAAACAGAGTGGATCTTTCCCTGGGGTCCAGTGTGCTGCTCTCTAATCTTTCTGCACTTCCTCTCTGCTCCCCTGCACGCTCTCTGTAATGATACCGGGGCCGTAGTGACGTCATATTCCAGCTCCCGCCATCACTAAACAGCGCCTCCAAGCTCCCCTCGGCGGCCAGCCAGCCAGCTTCAGTGTTTCCTGCACAGCTTAGCTAAAGGGCTGACAAATCCCAGGCGCCAGGCCGAACATTTTAGCCAACCTGGCGCTTAGGATTTGTCGACCTCTGATTTAAGGGAACACTATAGGGTCAGGAACACAAACATATATTCCTGATCCTATAGTGTTAAAAACACTATCTAAATATTAAATCATTTGAAAATATTTTCCAAAAATATTAAATGGCGACCAAAGTTGGTATTAAAGCACAGGTTTTAGGCTTATCAGGTCATATTCTTCACTCTGTAACTTTATTTTGGTCATTTTTCTATACCATGTTGTTAAAATTCTATACATCTAAATGCATGGTGATTTAAGATAAAACCATTATATGTAAAACCACGCAAAATGAATTGTATCAGTACAAATGCCCAGCGGCCTCCCCCCCTCCCCCCTTTTCTTTTTTTCTCCACAGTTTTCTACGCATTCATCTATTCAGCTCTTTTATCGCATAATTTATTTTAATGTGTTTAAATTAGAATTATCCTTTTTAGAGAAATACAGCTGACCGTATTAAATGGGAACTGTAGGTTCCCAGGTTTGGTTTTTGTATATGTATTTGTGAGTTATTGAAAAATAGAATTCACAAATAAATATTTGCACCTCTTCATCCTGCACCTGGGCATCTTTATTGTCTTCATCTTTGCACCTGGCAGTCCGCGTGGAGAAAGCATACAGAGAAAATGAGAAATCCCCTTTTAATTTGCCATGTGTGCTCTGGCTTTGCCTTGTCTGAACTAAGTCATGATGTAATTTGCTAAATCTTTAAAGGAACACTCCACACTAAAATTTGTGGAAGGGGGGGAAGAAAAAATAATCACTGTTTTTTTTTTTTTTTTTTTTTCATGAATGTATATCTTAAAATAGCTCATGGGTTGAGAGTGTCAGATGTTAAAGCCAAAAAGTAATTTTCCTATGAAGTGCCCCGCATCATAGTTAATATAGCAAGTAGGTTCTCGCATTTGGTATTTGTGGCTCAATCCCAAACAAGGTAGTAAGTGTAGAGCAATTGCTGCATAGCAAGGGCAGTTTGCTTAATTCAATGCCTACAAATGGCATCTAGATGCACGCTAAGCAGACTATTCAAGCAAATTCGGTACTTCGGTACTACGCTACAATAATCAGAAGGCTGCAGTAAATGGGATGTATTTATGTAATTTGCCAGAAGATGTCACTATTTTCTCAGCATGCATGTTATGTTGCAATCGTAAAATAGAAAAAGGAAAAAAAAACAAAGAAACGTAATGACTGACTAAAATCTATTTCCCCAATACCTATCTTTTTTGTTTTTCTTCTTCTCTCTTCTCCCACCCCCTTTATCAAAGGCAAGACTGTAT
This sequence comes from Pelobates cultripes, assembly GCA_933207985.1. Classification (NCBI taxonomy): domain Eukaryota; kingdom Metazoa; phylum Chordata; class Amphibia; order Anura; family Pelobatidae; genus Pelobates; species Pelobates cultripes. Next base: position 46,917,245 of record OW240919.1, read on the forward strand.
TGGCCTTCAATGGTAATTACATAGGATAAGTGATTCCCTACACAGAGCTTGCCAACTGCAACCTGCCCAAGGGATCATGGAAAATAAATAGCCACAACTTGAACTGAGTCAAGTAGGGATAAAACCACATCACCGCCCATATTAATTTGAAAGGGAAAAAAGTTTGTTCCCCTCCCCTCTTTCCTCTCACCCCCTCCCTCTCTACACACACCTTAAGAAACAAAAACACACAAAGTAAGAAGCAAGTTGTCATGGTGTGAAGAGGACCCAGTCTGCCCTTGCACCTCCCATTAATGAATGAGATATATACCTTTTTACTTCTTTTAGCTTCTCAGCGGCACTTGATCCGATGCTTCCCCATTGAAGCCTCAGGCATTGAGAGGATGTTCAGGGGAGAGTGACTGGGCGCCATCGTCCAGACTTTGAGGTTAAACCGTTCATTTCTGGAGAGAAGACTGTGTCTGGTACTCCCTTGCACTATAGCAACTTAATTGCAATTAAGTTGTCATGGTACCTGGATTATCCCTTTTAATTTTGCATACCAAGTTCCATTGATGTGTGTGTGTGTGTGTGTGTGTGTGTGTGTGTGTGTGTGTGTGTGTGTGTATGTTTCCTATAAATACTCACAAGTGATTGTTTTAAAATTTGTAATTTTTGTTTAGGTTAAATAAAAGAAGAAATTCTCTGAGTAGAATAGCATAATTTTAGTGATTAATTAAGTATATCAATGTTTGTTTCCTAGAAGAAACAAAAATCTCTGAAAGAAATTAACATAGTATGTTCACTTGCTGCATGTTTCAATTTTAACTGGGTCACAGTGCATTAAATGACCGTTATAAGAGCATATTCATCAATACTCTCACCCATTCCAGGCATATATTTTTTTTATTTTTTTTTACGAGGGCTTTTTGCTTACTGTTACTATTTTCTTTGGAATTTGTAATGTTCATGTTTTACTTACCAAGTCGTTGCTATTATATCTTTTCCTTTTCCTAATTGTTGCAGGATGCCCAATGAATAAAGAAACCCCAGAAACTGCCGTTGCCGATGCCAGCTGCTCTGGTCCATCACATCAGGAAAGGGCGTATGAGTTTGTCGGGTGTCCAATGAAAGTGCAAAACAAAGATGACATTGATCCCAGCAATATGGTAAGGTGTTAACCTTGTGAAATAATTTCCCTTGTCTCATAAACAGTTATTGTTTGTTACTAATTTATAGCATATAAGGAAGATGCTAGAATGTTTTGCTATTGCTTCACAGTGAATAAAATGCAAATTGTACTAGTGAAAGTTGCTTGCAAATGTATAAATTCAGAATTTGTTTTTGGTTAGCTTACTTACATGTGATGCAGCTCATGTACATGTGATATATACGGTTTAGCGGGGATAATCAAATTTACATATTGTGTCTAATGTGTCTGGCACAATATTTAAAGTGGTAAAATAGAAACATCTTTTATTTTTATAAATGGGGTAGCACAATAAATGGCTAGCTTTTTCTTGGCTATTCAGTTTGACACGTGCCTGTTCTACTTTAAATATGTACACTGGTCTCTAAATAACAATATGCTTTTAGTAGAAATTAAATTGTTTGTTTGTCTGTGACGTATTTTGGAATTTTGCATATTACACTTGATTATTTCCATCACTAATAATGAATGATTTTTTTTTTTTTAAATAATTGTATCAGCTACTGCAGTATGATAAAGTCTTTACTAATCAGGGCATAAAAATTAATATTTTTTTTTTTTTTTGAGAGCGTATCTTACTATAATTAAATTATCTTTCCGTTTGCCGTAGATGATGCCACAAACATTTAATGTCTATCGGTTAATTGTTTGCATATGAACTCTGTAAATGTGTAAACAACTGCTCCAAGCAGATTTTTCACATTATTAGTACATTGATTAGTAACAAGTTTACTTGGAGTCTATGAGTTTTAACAAAGTACTGGTACATACCTGTTCATAAAAATACAGTGTGGGACATTTATCAAAGTTTTGGGGAAGTCGTTAAGAATCTGTTCCACTTTATCAAGCAACTATTCAAATATTTTGGATTATATTAAAACCTAAAAAAATAGAACACTTTTTATGTGAACAAGAATAAGGTTAAATGTTAATTAATGGAATATGGTATCTAAACCATAACACACCAGGAAAATAAGATGGAAAACATGTAAATGTAGCAGTAGAAAAAGGCAGAATTGATAATTTTGCCAAAAAAGTCACATAAAGGGAGCAGATATTTGTGTGACACTGTAATAGACCCCCATTCTGGCCAGTATCTTTAGAAGGTGGATAGAGTGGGTGTAGGCCTGTGAGAATAGATCACTGCGAGGTCCTACTTGGGGCCTTGTTTATCATCCTGATAGTATCTTGGCTACCCACGGGAGAATATACTGCACTGGGGGCACACTATCCATTTTCCTTCTTTGGTCCTCAACTGGTAGCATATATTCGAGACTTGGGCAGGCCTGCTGTAGTGGTAAAGAAATATAACAGAACTGCTATCGACAGACTTCAGGTATGGTGTGCTACTGGTTAATTAAAGGCTTACTCCAAGCCCAATGACCAAATTTAGTGACTTGAAGTGGTCATGGTGCTTGGACTGTGTTATTAATTAATTAATTTATTTATTTTTTCCTCTGATAATTTTCTTAAATTTGTATAATGTTTTCCATTTTAGATGCCTCCTCCGAATCAGTGTCCAGCTCCAGATCAACCATTCCCTCTTGGTTTGAACCGTGAAGAATCCACCATTCCGCGTGCTGACAGTGATAAAAAATGGGTTTATCCTTCTGAACAAATGTTCTGGAATGCAATGCTAAGGAAGGGGTAAGTGCCATAGTTCTGTAAAACTAGTATGTGGGCTTGTGTGTATGTCTGCATCCTGATCTATAATCTGCTTTGTTAGTGAATTGACCATGCTGGCATATTGTATGCAAGGCTCTTTGTCAGATGTTCTATTGGTGGATGTCAGGATACTCGAATCATTCCAATTTATTATATGATTAATTATTCCTGCACGGAGAGAGGGCATAACACTAGCATTGTAAGTATAGTGTAATGCTTACGCTGATTGGGGAAAACCCTTCTAAACAGTTTCTTTTAGGTTGCGCATTGGGCCCACAAGTAGTTCACTTTAATCCCTATATTGATAGAAAAAAGTATACTGTCAATTTTGCAATGTGAGCGTTTTCCGTTGTGTTTTGAAACTTTTCCGTTTCAAAATGTACAGTTGCATAGTTAGGGCTGTGTACTTAACTTTTTAATCTGTGCGCATGTTTAGTTACTTTTAAATATAATGGAAACTTAAAGGGCAATTGACACATCTGAGGTTTATGCACAGTCTGATAGCATAGTTCATTTAAAAAAAAATGTATTTCTCTAATTTGCGATGTATACCTGGAGGTCTTGGCCCAGCCAAAGCATAGCACTCAATATAACTTAACACCCAGAGAAACAAATGCGTTCGGAAATCTGTGTGTGTGGCACAATGGGAGGAATTGTGCATGCACAATTACAGCATTTATCTGCAGATGCACAGGACATCACTGGGTGATAACTTCACTCTGAACACACGTGCTGCGGAGGTATATGGGTTTAGTAGTTGTTTTTTTAGTTTTAGTTTTTGTTGTTTTGTTTTATAATGCTTCCACTGCACCACTTGTCTCAGTAAGCACTTGAATGGCTTTTATGGAGAATTAGGCAATGCTTAACAGCCCTTCCAATGAAGTGACCTTTCCCCTGTAGGTTTTCTGTTTCTGTTAAAGACGCTGTAATGATTGTCTGTGATCATGCAGATGGGATACAGTACATCTGTCTATAGATCCACCCCATGCAGGCATCTGCCCATTTAACCCATGCAAGACCAACAGCATATTAAGGAAAAAAGTAAGTTAACCATTATCTTTAGGAAAACAGTAAATGGCCTTTATGTACCTATGTATATTGATCCACCGAATTGAATGTCATGATGAGTTGACTGTTGCATAACTTAATTACCCTTAATTCTGAAATTGCATCACCGTAGTACAATAAACAGATGAGTAGTGAATAATAACTTTGAAGAAATAAAATAATGTAAATCGCCACCTTTACTTTGTGTCTAAACATCAGGTGGAAATGGAAGGAAGAAGATGTTAACCCAAAGGACATGGAAAATATTATTAAAATTCACAACAAGAATAATGAGCAGGCGTGGTCCGAAATCCTGAAGTGGGAGGCCCTTCACGCAACGTAAGTTCTGTGCGCGTAAGTTCTGTGTAGACATTGTATCATATATATGTGTCTATATACAATACATGTCCTATAAAGACATTAAAGGAACACTGCAGACACACAAAGCTCTTCAGCTTCAACGAGAAGCCTCTGATCGGATTATTCTCCAGCACAGACTGAAAGCCCCTGTTTAGCAAAGAAAGGAGGGTTTGCAGATAGTGTGTGTAATTACATTTTCTTTTTGTGTTTGTTCCAATTTGAATGTTAGACCTATTCTCCTTAACTCCGATTTTGTATGTATTCCTGCATGGACCATTATATAAATATATCCTTTGCTTTCAACTCTGTTCTGACAATTTGTATCTCTCTGCATATTTAGGGAATGCCCTTGTGGCCCCACTCTAGCTCGCTTTGGAGGCAAAGCAAAGGAGTATTCTCCTAGAGCACGTATCCGCTCCTGGATGGGGTATGTATTTACTTTTAGCTCACACGTTCTGTATTTAATTATTCCTTATTTTATTGTAAATTCCCTGTCTTGAACTTCCTTAGGTATGAACTCCCGTTTGATCGCCATGACTGGATTGTAGATCGCTGCGGGAAAGAAGTCCGATATGTTATTGATTACTATGATGGCGGCGAAGTAGATAAAAACTATCAGTTCTCCATTTTAGATGTCCGCCCTGCTTTTGACTCTATGGGGGCTGTTTGGGATCGAATGAAAGTAGCATGGTGGCGCTGGACATCTTAAACTGTTCAATGAAAGGGCCAACATTACTAAAACGTGAATTGAGTTGATGAGTTACTTTTGTTACAAGTGCTAACCAATTCAGGCATAGAGCTATCCTCTAAGGGGCAAATTCACTGCATTAGGGAAAGCCAAATCTAATTCTGACTGTTTTGGAACTACTACTCTCATAAATCTCTACCACCTACTAGCAACTGTCTGGTGGACGTTCATGTGAGTTGTAGTTCTGTGAAGCTGGTGGAATGCATTTAATTATTTCGGCACTAAAGTGTGATATGTTTTCTCTTCGTTAAGAGAAACCTGATTTCATTATTTATTGAATGTACATTAAAGCTAATGAGACCTCACACACACAAACCTAAGGGATTCGTTAGGGACGGTCAGTCAAAATGTAGAAATACAACAGCAATGATGCTTTGCCAGCCTTAGCAGGGATTGTTATACACAGGTAGGGGTGTCTTTTTGTCTAATCCTGGGTTTGACAACTTTGGATATGTCTGTAATATAAAGAGCTTTCACCAAATGATCACAGCTTAATGCATCTCTCCCTTGGAGTATGCAGCCCAATTTCACCATTTATTTAGAAAAAGCCCACGGATTAAAAGAAAATACAAACTGGAAAATCCCAAGTGTGAATGTGAAACTATTTATTATTTTAAGATTGTGCTTTCTGAACCATTTATTAAATTAGTAACCCACTCTTAGACGAAGGCAAAGTTTATATTTCTGGTTTATGGTGGGTAGGAGTCAAATTAGGCTTTCATTTCTAGTTAGGGAGATATTTTCAATAAAAAAAATGTACCAATATATATTCTGAACTACTATATAGCTGAGGGCTGCTGTATGCACGTTAAATACATAAATAAACTTCTTTTTAATGTTTTCCTCTGCGTTTATTCAGAAAGTATTAGCATTGTGCTTTTTTATTTTTTATTAAGCAGTTAATTGTGGTGAACTAACAACTTGATAACACTTTTAATTCTTTCATTATTTCTGCATTATTACTGATTTGGTAAACTCTTTTTACATTTTACCTTTCAAGATAGAAATGGCATCTGGTCAGCAACTTTTATACAGAGTTAAAGTTTAATCAACAGACCAGAAAAAAATGGCACTTTATTAAAATTGATACTTGAGTTGTAATGTCTACTGAGCAAGATTCAGAACCTCTTTATAATTTGTGTTGATATTAGTCTCACAACTGTTGTACTCTGCATTATACTATAATCCATCAAAGAATTTTATTTGTTTTTATTCCATTTGGAGCATTGGCCTACTAACTGAACTTTGGACTTGTCACGGGTTCCAGGGTCTCTTATGCCTCGTTTCCACTGAGCGGATCGGTTCGGGTCGGTACAGTTTGGAAGGTTTGGACAACCAAAATATGGAACCGAACCGATCAGTGGAAATGAGGCATAAGTGTCCCTTGGTCGCCGCTTCTCTAATCCTCCTGGATTCAGCTACAGCATACAGTGATTGTAGTCCTCTGGAACTGTGTAAAATTCCCCAATATAGTGGACAAGACCAGTCGTATTGGGTAAAACAAGAGAACTGTTTATTTCAGAGAAAAACACATGCAGGGGGTCTTCAGTCAGCACAATGCAAACCACTCCCTGGTGTCTTGGACATAATTGGGTCATAAGACATGATAACTTCATTTCATGCTGGACACAAAGACACATGGCAAAATAGCTTTTACATAATACAATTAACACACTAGCTTTCATCCAGCTGAACATTTTACATAATAACTCAACAGTAACACAATGTACCCCCATATCCTATAAAGTCTGTGACCAGGCCCATAGTCTGTGGGCAGGTTAGCTGTTATGTTTCTCCAGCAGGCTGTGGCACGGGAGTTTCCGTGACAGGACTGACTTGCTGCAATATGTAGACCAAAGTAGCAAGCAGAGTTTAATGAAGTCTATCTTGTCTCAAGTGAAGATTTTGTGTTTATATTACTGCAATTTCATAGCAATAGTCTCTCGACATTGGCATTCGCTTTTCTCCTGCCCTTTTTATAAATATCTGATGTAAAATCACAAATTCGAAAAACTTGTGATAAGTCACTCCTTTAGCTACGAAGTCTGCACAAAAACACGAAAGTGGTTCTCTCTCGATCCCAACTTAGACAAATGTAAGCTAAAACTGTCAGACAATTGTAGGTGCGCTCGACAAATGGAAGGCACAACTTTTCATGTGTCATACAGACACTTTTTTTTTTTTACATTTTTTATTTTTCCTGTGCATATACATTTAACATACACTTATGAGGTACCCTAAAGGCAACCCTCTAGCGTTTCACATTTAAGTATTACATTGGGGTATATGAGAGACGTGCACATTTTTTGTTATTAAGTCATATGTGTAACATGCGCAGTGTTAGTATATGATCATGCTTGGTTGGTTATATCATAAAGAACGTTATGTTAGCAGGCTGATTAAACATTATGTTCATTTTAAATTAACAATCTAACTGAGGAAAACAGGCTAGGGTTAACTGTGATATAAGATTAGTTACGTTTGGTTAATTTAAGCTATCCACAAGATATATCTACTTGTCAGCAAGCTACAGGTTAAGCGTTGGGGGAATAATCCCCTGTGAATAATTATGGGCTAGGGGCACACTTGCGGCGCTATAGTCCTGGCAACTGCTGGTGTGATAACCGACATAAGGGTAGCCAACCGGTAGATGAGATTCTGAGCCAAATAAGATGAACAGAGCTTGAGTGTGAAGAGAGTCACTGTTTAATAGACGTTGCTTGAAGTGGTACGGCTTTGGGTCAAGGGGCTTGGTCACGGAGAGGCAGTGGCCGTCCAGATAATGAGCAATACACTTCTTGAGTGGTATATATCACTCCGGTTGTTAGTCCATGCAGGTGCCCGGTCTTGCATGTGAGGCCAGTGTACAGGACGCTGCGTCAGCCTATTCCTTTGTTGGGTCGTGTGGCTGTTGGAGCGTGAACGGTGCTGAGTGATTGTGAGGGCTTTTCCCCAGGCCCAGGCCTCTTGTGCTCAGACGTCTATGTGAGCCGGGTCTTTCCACTTGTGGGTGCCGTGGATGGGCCTGGTGTTTCGCTGGCGGCCGGCGGGCTTCCGGCGTGGTGGCTGAAGCTTTGGAGTACATCTCCGTGGGACCTCCGGCCTGGGTGGGTATTCAGTGGTCGCAGCGGGTGTGGAGGGGAAAGCTTTACCTGGGATCAGCCCACTCCTTCCCCATCTCACCTCCTCCGTCCTGTCTCTGTTTGCAGGGGGGGACCTGGCTAGGAGTCATTCCAGATGGGCCCAGAATTTTTGGAAAATCCGGTCCAGGCTGGTAGGCTGGGGCAATGTGAGTTTAGGCCTGCATACAGCATCCGCCATGTTGCTGGGTTTGGCCCATCTAGCACCCCAGTCCGGATGGTCAGCTGCAGTCTGTGTTGCTTTGCATGCCGTATTAGTGGGGACCGGGATAACCCCCGCCGGTCGATAGGGGGGGACGGGGATGGAGGCTCGAGCTGTGCTTTTCAGTGCTTTTGGACGATGGGAGAGCGGCCGCCTCCCCCATGTCTGCATCGTGTGTAGGCCTCAATGGCTGAGTAGTCAGAATTCTTAAAACAAAAGTGCATTAATATTTAGCACAGAGCTTGACAAATCCCAGGTCGCCATGGTGTTTCTCAGCCTGTTCCCCACTGGCCCAACACCAACCCCCATGCCATGGTGGCCGCAAAGGAGCTCTAATCTTCCTGCTCTTCTTGATCTGCTTCCCCACATGTACTGCGTTGATGCCAGGACCTGGGAAACTACATCACTTTGGCCCTGCATCACTAAACAGCGCACAAGCTAGCAAAGCAAGAAGATCTTTAAGATTACATAATTACTGCAGCTCCAATGGTCCCCAGGTAAAGGATCCACTCTAGCTCTCCCGAAGGTAGGGACAAAAATAATTTGTGACTGTGTTAGAGAATGTTTGTGTATGTCTGTGTTAACCCCTTAGTGACCAGACCGCTTTTCAATTTTCTTACCGTTAAGGACCAGGGCTGTTTTTACATTTCTGCGGTGTTTGTGTTCAGCTGTAGTTTTCCTTTTACTTATTTACTGTACCCACACATTTTATATACTGTTTTTCTCGCCATTAAGTGGTCTTTCTGAAGATACTATTATTTGCATCATATCATATAATTTACTATAAAAAATTATACAATATGATGAAACAATGTAAAAAAACAAAAAAAATTGAACTTGGCCCCCAAAATCTGTTACGCATCTACAACCACCAAAAAACACCCGTGCTAAATCGTTTCTAAATTTTGTTCTGAGTTTATAAATACCCAATGTTAACATGTTCTTAGCTTTTTTTTTGGGGAGAATTATAGGGCTATAAATACAAGTAGAACACATATATATATATTTTTTTTAAAAGAAGGAAACCTAAAGTATTAATCTTGGGGTATATTGGCTCTTTTTCATACAAACATTTTACCAAAAATATATGCCAAATAAAAAAAAAAAAAAGAAATTGGTGATTTTTATGACATAGCACTTTGAGAATACATGTACTGAGAATGTTAAGGGTTACTGCCAAAGAACACCCCAATATGTGTTCAGCAACATCTCCTGGGACAGTGATACCACTAATGTATAGGTGTGTTGGGTTCTCTGGGGGCTAAAAGACCTTATTTGGAGGGTGCGTATTCCAGTTTTCCAACTTGGAATTTTCACAGCTGGTCATCATGCACCCATATCCTATTTGGGACATTTTTGAAGCAAAAATGCAAATGCAAAAAACAATTATGAATGCTAACTTTGGCCAGTGTTTGTGACTAAGTGGCTACAAAAAAAGACTGAACATACCCCATTTGCAATACCTTGAGTTTCCTTTTTTTGCAAATAGCATGCCATCATGGGGGTAATTCTCATTCCTGGGCTACCATATGCTCTCAAAGGCAACATAACCAATCTGGCAAATTTCAATGTGAAAAAACTGCGTTATATTTGACTCTGTAACTTTCAAAAACACTATAAAACTTGTACTGTTATACTCAGGAGACTTCACTGAACACAAATATTAGCGTTTCAAAACAGCACCCTATTTATGCATGTTCAGGTAAGTGCAGCCCCTTTGTTTCATATATATTTATAATATATTTGGGAGTCTAGCCAAATCCTTGGTTTTGCCTCATCCCTAGGCCCTGTTTATCCTTGTACTGCAGAGAGCCCCAGATGGAATTTTTTACCCCAAGTAAGTGTGTTAATCTCATAAGAGCAGATATTAAGCTGTTAGAGTAGGACCTGCCAAAAATGGGGTACATTGACGTTGTGGCAGGCTTATGCAATGTATGATCATATAATGTAACTAAACCCCCATTATTTTTGCCTAGATTAGGTGTTTAAAAAAATAAATAAATCAGTGACCAATGCACACACACATTCACTGACTCAGAGTGACAGACACACACTGGCCCAAGCACACATACACTGACTCGTATATATATTATGTGTGTGTGTGTGTGTGTATATATATATATAGACACACACACACACTCTCTCTCTCTCCCCCCCCCAAGCAGACACACACACACAAACACTGACTCAGACTGACACACATTCTTTAGAACATACACACACTAAGTTCCCCTCTTGCCTTCACTTCACAATGACTCAGTCTCTTCTTGTGTCCCAGGCTTCTGGACTGCACCTGGCTGCATCCACTCTCTCTGTTCCGCCCCCTGCAATCCTCCAGCCCACTTGACCCCGAGTACAGGGGAAGGGGCGGGAGCGATCTAACGAAGCTCCCCTGCGCTGCTGTCATGAGAGGTGTGTGGGGGAGAGGGGGCGGCTCTGTGAACTTTTCAGTCTGAGGTTAATTGCACCGGGTGCTAGTCTGCAGCTACAAAAGTTGCTACCTAGCGCCCAGTGCCATCACCTGTGGCATGAACTACAGACTTTGTCCCACGTAGAGGGGCAGCTCAAATCAGCAGTAAAGCTGCTGCTGGCGCCCCCCTTTGAGAAGGACCCCAGGCGGCTGCCTAATCGGCCTATAGGACGTGCCGGCCCTGCTCCCATAATGCTCTCCCTGCCATAATACTAGCAAAGCATCAGGGGAAATGTAGTGCAAAACATCTAGGGTACCAAAATTGGCCTAAACCTGCTCTAAAAACTGGCTAGTGGTCCTATAGGCATATGGAGACTCGATGTTAACTATTTCAAGTTTATGAGGATAAAAGGAATAATGAAATGTGCATCATTGCACAAATACTGAGAATTTAGATGTATGAACATATTTGGCTTTGAAAACATGCTTTAATTGGGGAATGAGCTTTATGGTTCAGTATAAATTGTGACACAGTGCTGTGCTCCTCAATTTGGAAGCAATTATTGGATTATTTGACTCATTTCATCTCTATTTTAATGAACATTTATTTGTTCCATTTTTATTCTTGATGTAACTGGACATAAATCATACCTCCATTAGGCATTGTCCCTCAACTTTCAGTTCCTTCAAAGTTCACATAACTTGTATTTGCCATGTTTGCGTATCGGTACATATGGATATATAATACATATCCTATACTAGTAAATGCTTAAAGGTCCACTCTAGGCACCCAGACCACTTCAGCTTAATGAAGTGGTCCGGGTGCCAGGTCCAGCTAGGTTTTAACCCATTTTCTTATAAACATAGCAGTTTCAGAGCAACTGCTATGTTTATAAATTGGTTAATCCAGCTCTCAAATCCTCTAGTGGCTGTCTCATTGACAGCCGCTAGAGGCGCTTGCGTGATTCTCACTGTGAAAATCACAGTGAGAACACGCAAGCGTCCATAGGAAAGCATTGTAAATGCTTTCCTATGAGACCGGCTGAATACGCGCGCAGCTCTTGCCGCGCGTGCGCATTCAGCCGAAAGGGAGGGGAGGAGGAGGATCGGAGGCGGAGAGCTCCCCGCCCGGCACTGGAGAAAAGTACGTTTTTAACCCCCTTCCTCTCCCCAGAGCCAGGCGGGAGGGGGACCCTGAGGGTGGGGGCACCCTCAGGGCACCATAGTGCCAGGAAAACGAGTATGTTTTCCTGGCACTATAGTGGTCCTTTAACTCATTCCTCTATAAAAGGACCCTTATGTACTCATATTTACTTAATAACATCTTTTCATCACTTAAGATATTTTGTCACAAAAAGATTTTTTTATCATATGTTTAGTGATCAAAAGCTGTTTGTTGAGGTGTCAAGATTATGCATCAATAGCAGCTGTTTCTCTACTGCGCTTATTTACATAAATATACATGTATGGATGTACACTTTGCTTGAATGAGGTATGATATATATATATTTACAGTCACAAACTACTGATTTTTTTTAAAGATTGTTCATGGCTCTTCAAGATTCCATTCTTTTGCTCCTATTACATCTCATCTTTATCCAGAGGCGTAACTAGCCCTGGGCCCCCCCCACCCCCCCATACGTACGTCTACCCCCCCACCCCACTCTGACTCCCACCTTTCTTCCTCCCGCGCGGGCTCTGTGATTGAAGGGAGGAAATGGAGGCCAGGTCGCTGACCAGGCCCCCAGGGAATTAATTTCCATCTGCTGGCCCTAACAGCATGGGCCCCCTGATGGGCCCTTTAACGTGCGGCCCCGGCAGTTATACTGGGAAGGCTAGGGCCGGAACACATGGACGGCGGGCACCCAGTTGTAGAGGTCCACAGGGCGGCCGGGCCCACTGGAGTGACAGGCCTGGTCGCAGCTGAGACCCCTGCGACAGCGATAATCCTGCCACTGTCTCTGTCTCTATGGTTGGTAACTCTGTAGGAGTCCCAAAATGATCACACCAGTAAACCTCATTTTAGGGTAGCTGAGCTTGAAAAATATTCAAATCTTTCTGATTCTGCAATTGTGACCTAAATATGCAATTACTTTCTCAATATTTCCAAATTCCTTCCTTATTGAATAAACACAAAGTGATATTCTGTTAAATGGACATTCCGCTGCTCAAATATCTAAAGTCACTGTTTAGTTGATATGAAAACATGATGAAAACATAAATGCATTTAATGACACATTTTTTTCATTGGGGAATAGATCTAGAAACAGTTTGCAAAACTTGCTGATCTCCTGTCTGCAGCCTTTGCAAACCCTCCCCTTCTAACCCCGCCCAGACGTTCTGTATCTGTCCAATCACAGGATTTCCAATGCAGCTCAATGAGAAGTCTCTGAAGGTAGGTATTCTGAGCAGTTTCTGCCTCTTGAGTTTAGCTTCACTGAGCCTCTCAGCTCCTACCTTAACTCCTCATCCCCTACAAATCTCCACTGCTGGATCCGACCTAAAGTGCTGCCTCTTTCCAAACACCTCTCCCATCCTCAGGTACAATGAAATCGCCGGTTCCTCTTAATCTACTGTTCCAGAATGAAATGTTGGTCTTGCGTTCTATTGCACAGTGCTGTCGAGTAGAAATAAATGTAATTGTAAACAACCAGGTAGAAACAGGACTTGTTGTCTGATTGACAGTCAAAGGGGTAACCAGGTTAATTTAAATCTGCACTTTTTGCAAAATGAAATGAAATGAAAAAAAAAAAAAGAAGGAAGCTGAACTGCTTTTTTGGTCCAGAGTGTCCCTTTAAAAATCAACCAGTATATCACAGACACTATGTAGCATGTGCTTACGCTATGAACATCTTAAAGCACCAAGACTAAATTCCAACCTGTCATAAATTGACTTTCTGGCAAGTAACCCATGACCTAATCTTTCTTTTTCTCTATAATAAAAATGTCATGTAGCTTCCATACCTGAAGGATCATCAAAGCAGTATAATTACAGTGAGATCAGGAAGGTCATGTTTTTATTACAGAACTTAATTTCATGTATAAATATTTCTAATTTTGAGCTACCTTGTGTGCATATTTTGTGTTACAATTAGATTTTGACAGATGAGCTTTCATGACTGGCATTATAATATGTAATTTATTTCCGAATGAATACATCAACAGGCCGTGGCTTACTCATTGCTGGGCACTGACAGCTGTGAAAGGTATTTAAAGTCATTTTCTGATGTAGAGTATGTTCTATTAGGTATGGCACCTAGCAGGCACGGGAAGAGGGTTTGAATACATTTTACTGTCAGTATCGGATTGTGTTATCCTTTCTTCTTTTGAGTGCTTTGCAAAAGAAATGGCTCGCTTGGTCGAAGGGCTGGAAAACCTCTACTGTGTGACAAAACAGAAAAAGCACTTTAATCTTGTAATGTAAATATTGCAGTTTCTGCAACACTGCAGAGTTTAAATGACAGGGCCACTGCACCCAGACCACTTCATTGAGATCAAGTGGTCGGGGTGACTATAGTGGTCCATTAAGCGTTTAACTCACCCATCGTACACAATACACTGAGATCAGGTATGAGTGCTACTGATGACAGCTCTGACTAAGCTTTTGGTAGGATTTTTACCAAACCATGCTCTATAAGCCAGAACTGTGACATACCAGAGAAAGCATTGGATTGGCCAAAATCGGCATGGGGCCAGCCAATCAGCACCTCCTCACAGAGGAGGTGCATATTGAGGACAATTCATGAGGACATAAGGATATGAGGACAATTCAGCGTCTCCATGCATAGTGTGGAGACACTAAATGGCTGTGCTGCCTACTGTGCAGCACTGCCCCATGAAGCACCTGAGGAGTGGCCACTAGAGGTGTCCCTATGAGGCAATGTAAACACTGCCTTTTCTCGGCAGTGTTTGCATGAAAATGATTATAATCACCAGAACAACTACATTAAGCTGTAGTTGTTCTGGAGACTATAGTGTCCTTTTAAAGCTTCTAGGGGAACACGGAGATACTCATTGACCAGTACTCAAATAGTTGTTTTTAAACAGTCCTCACAGCAGTATTTTGGAACTAAAAATTCAAAACAGACAAGAAACTCCTGTTTGTTCCTGCTACATGTTTACACTGTGTAATATTAGCAGCATTCACAACCTGTATTGAAACTATGGTTGAATTTAGAAATGAAATAAAAAATAAAAAAATGAAATGTTATTGTTACAAGCATGAGGATTTGTAATGCCCAGGTTTTTGCTGTCAAATAAATAATTATAATAAAATATAAAATGCTGTTTGACACAGCTTGTTCCTATGTTAGTGCCCTAGTGTCAATAGAAACCTTGCCTCTTTTATTTGTTTGCAGCCAAGACTCAGTTTAATTCTGGGACTCTGTAGTAATAAATTGGGTCAGGAGATGACAAAAAGATAATTAGGCACATAAACAGTGCCCAAATATCTCCCTTCGAGTAAACGGCCAATTATCTTTAAGATGTCAGCAGTTTCGGTTGAGCTGAGATGAGCTGGGAGGGTTTAAAAAAAAAAAAAAAATGCAACATGCCAAAAGGTGTCTGAAAATTCTTCCAATTAATTACATTCCCCTTTCTGTTAAAAAAACAGACAAACCCAAAACATGTTTAATCTTTGCAAGCAATCGTCAAGGCAACTTAGAATCCCTGCCTAGATTACGGATCATTATTTATCCCAGTATCATTTTATCATATTACTTATAGCTGCAGTCATTTGTGAACATTGCAGCACCTGTAACCTTGCACCTACATATTTTACTGACGAAATATAAACTGGGGGCATAATCTGCAGTCCCCCACTCTTAGCAATTCTTCCTCAGCTTTATACAGCTATTGAGTGTTTATTGTTATTAGGCCTACCTCCATATATTGAGAGGTAGAGGCCAGGTACACTCTCTGGCTAGCCCCATCCAGGTTGCACACCCACAGGGCATTCATAAAGAGCTCGTCCATGGGCTGATTGCTTTCAGTTTACTTTGGTCATACTAGCAGATATTGAACTTTCTGTAGATCAGGCATAGGCAACCTTTGGCACTCCAGATGTTTTGGACTACACCTCCCATGATGCTTTACCAGCATTATTGGTGTAAGAGTATTATGGGGGATGTAGTCCACAACATCTGGAGTGCCGAAAGTTGCCTATCCTTGCTGTAGATATTTACCTTGTGTCCCCAGAATAAAGGATTGTACCAAATATTCAGGACTGTCTGGCTGAGTTTGGGACAGTTGGGAGTTATGCATAATAACCTTACTGGATTCACAGGGCACCTGTGCTCTAGGTGCAGTAAGAGGGGTTCACCATTCCCACACTGTAGACAGTTGTTTGATGTTCATTAATTAAAGGACCACTCTAGGCACCCAGACCACTTCAGCTTAATGAAGTGGTCTAGGTGCCAGGTCCTTCTAGGGTTAACCCATTCTTTTATAAACATAGCAGTTTCAGAGAAACTGCTATGTTTATGAATGGGTTAAGCCTTCCCCCAAAGCCTCTAGCGGCTGTCTCATTGACAGCCGCTAGAGGCGCTTGCGTGATTCTCACTGTGAAAATTACAGTGAGAGCACGCAAGCGTCCATAGGAAAGCATTGTAAATGCTTTCCTATGAGACCGGCTGAATGCGCGCGCAGCTTCTGCCGCGCGTGCGCATTCAGCCGACGGGGAGGAACGGAGGAGGATGGCTCCCCGCCCAGCGCTGGAAAAAGGTAAGATTTAACCCCTTTCCCCCTTCAAGAGCCGGGCGGGGTTGGGACCCTGAGGGTGGGGGCACCCTCGGGGCACTATAGTGCCAGGAAAACGAGTATGTTTTCCTGGCACTATAGTGGTCCTTTAATAGCGGGGTCTCAAAGACCCTATGAGCTGCCCATTCCCTTACAAAATTGGATGAAGGTGTAAGATCAGTTATAATTATAGAGAGAAGATTCTCCAATACTGTCTACTCACCAAAATAAAGTCTGTGCATTTTCCCATTCCCTCGCCCAACTTGTAGTGACTAATAGGTAAACTGATTGTTACCAATCCAGCCTAGTGTGAAGGTCGAATATAACAAAGTGCAAAGTGTTGCCTCCTCGGTGTAAGTGAACATAAAAAAAAGAAAACAATTAAATGTGTAAATAGAGGTCATATTCTCACAGCTCAAACTTTGGTGCTGGTAAATAAAGCTCCAAAAACAGCGAATATATGGAAAACAAACAAAAATAATAAAATGTAACACGCTCATTGGGACTTCTGATACACTGGAAGAAACTTGTATTAAAATGCTGTTTAATATCCAGAACAATAAAACACGGGGCTGGACTAACAAAATATAAGCATATAAGAGAAATGTAAGATCGTACACACACAAACAGTCAAAACAGGAAAGTGACACACAAAAAACAAAAGTAAAATCTCTAAGTGAATAGAGCGCATAAAATGAAGCGTCTTCACATTCTATTTACTGAGTTTTTCCCTTTATTTTTTTGTTGGTTTCCCTTTCTTGTTGTGACTGTTTGTGTTTACAATATTACCTTCCTCTTATACAGTTAAATTTTGCATGTCCTGCCTGGTGTGTTTTTTTAATTGTTTCATGTTAATAAACAGCATTTTTAGACAATTGCCGTCCTGTGCATCAGAAGTCTTCAGGAGGGCATTAAATTTGACTTTTTTTGTTTTCCATATAGGATGAAGGTTGATCCAAATTGCATTTATTATGTTATTATTTATATAGCGCCATCAGATTCCGCAGCGCTTTACAGTGGGTGGACGAACAAACATGTCATTGTAACCAGACAAGTTGGACACACAGGAACAGAGGGGTTGAGGGCCCTGCTCAATGAGCTTACATGCTAGAGGGAGTGGGGCAGTGGCGTACATACCAGGGTCGCAGGGGTCGCGGTTGCGACCGGGCCCGGCCCACCAGGGGGCCCGGCCGCCCCTGCGACCCGGTATGTAGCCACTGGGCCAGCCTCTTCTCCTAGGGGGCCCAGGAGCCGACCACCCCAGGGCCCCCCGAGGCTGGCCCTGCTGACCCCAGCTGGCGGGTGGCCGGTCGGGCAGGCGGGCGCGCGAGGGAGCACTCAGTGCTTCCTCTTCAGCTCCCTCGCGCGCGGCACTGATACCGGAGCCGGAAGATGACGTCATCTTCCGGCTCCGGCATCCCTACGCGGCGCGCGAGGGAGCTGAAGAGGAAGCACTGAGTGCTCCCTCGCGCGCCCGCCTGCCCGACCGGCCACCCGCCAGCTGGGGTCAGCAGCACCACTGGACACCAGGGAATCCCCCCAGCACTTCAAAAGGTAAGGAGGCTGGGGGGATTACATTAAAAAAAAACATGTTAGAGTGTATGTGTGTGTTAATGTTAGAGTGTGTGTGTGTTAGAGTGTGTGTGTGTGAGTGTTAGAGTGTATGTGAGTGTTAGAGTGTATGTGAGTGTGTGTGTTAGAGTGTGTGTGTGTGTTAGAGTGTGTGTGAGTGTTAGAGTGTGTGTGTGTGAGTGTGTGTTAGAGTGTGTGTTAGTGTGTGTGTGTCTGCTAGTGAGTGTTAGTGTGTGTGTCTGCTAGTGAGTGTCAGTGAGTGTTACTGTGTGTCTTACTGAGTGTGTGTGTTAGTGAGTCTGTCTGATGTCTGTTAGTGAGTGTGTGTTTGTCAATGAGAGTGTATGTTTTGTAAGTGAGTGTGTGTGTGTATGTCTGTCGCTGAGTGTGTCTCTGTCAGTAAATGTGTGTGTCTGTTAGCTAGTGTGTATGCGTCTCTAAGTGAGAGTGTGTGTGTCTTCAGCACTTACCTTTCTCCAGCGCCGGACTCCCTTGGCGCTGGGGATCCCTCAGTCTCTCAGCTCCGAATGCGACCGCGCACGCATTCAAACCGCCCATAGGAAAGCATTACTCAATGCTTTCCTATGGACGTTCAGTGTGCTCCTCTAGCGGCTGTCAGTGAGACAGCCACTAGAGGCTGGATTAACCCTCAGTGAAACATAGCAGTTTCTCTGAAACTGCTATGTTTTCAGCTGCAGGGTTAAAACTAGAGGGACCTGACACCCAGACAACTTCATTGAGCTGATGTGATCTGGGTGTCTGTAGTGGTCCTTTAAGTGTGTGTGCATCTGCATGCACTGGCGTACATATCACGGTCGCAGGGGTCGCAGCCCTGTAACCCCTGCGACCAGGTGCCCACCGCCATGTGTTGCGGCCTGGCCCGCGCGCACGGGGGGGCCAACGGATCAATTTTCGCACCGGGGCCCCATGGGTCATGTGTAGCCACTGGAGTGGGGTAAAGTGATACAAAAGGTAAGGATAGTATTAGACTAATGACAGTTGCAAGAGAGGCATGAAATAGTATGATGATTGTCATTGCATCAAATAAACTATTATGTAATTAGTAAGTTGTTTGAAATGTTGGATTCTATGAAGAAATAATGAATTAAAAGCTATACTAAGTTTTGACAAGTATGGAAAGTGTAATATTGCCAACAGAGTTAAGATTATTTGATTGTTTTTGCAATGGAACTAATTACAGTGGCTCCAAAATTGACAAGGACAGTGCATAGGTCAGAGAAGCAATGACAAAACTGTAATTCAACTTTCCATAAAAATCACTACCAAACAGCGCCGCCTAGCGGCTATTATTGAACACATAAATATACATACGGTACGTAATAACATGTTTATCTGCAGTGACATTGCCACCTAGTGGACATATGGTGTACTGCCGTTTGCAGAGCAGACGGAAAGGGAAGTAGATTTAAAAAGCTGGTGGCACTTACCAAGAGCTGAGCTCTGCATTTTACAGAAATTAAGCTTTTTATCCTGTGCAGAGATGTCTGAGGCTGCACTGGAGGAGGTCTCAGTCCTGTCAGCAATATACTGTGAGGAAGGTGAATTTGAAGTGCTCTCACATTCAGGTGAATGAAATAGTTATATATTATACAGGTTGCCAATGCCATGTGCATGCATATAAATACTTACAGCTTTAAGCTGCTTTGGGTTACTCCAGTGGCTTGCTCAGAGTGATGAGAGAGGTATTTCATAGTAAAAGATAACAGCCCCAGCCTGTCAAAAAATATATTTATATAACCCTTTAATATCTCTCTCTTGCACTAATTTAGCAAGGCTTTATTTGCAATTAGATAACTATAACACAAAATAATTAAAAATAAAATAAAAATTATACTGCCTTTGAATGTTTGGTTAGTTTCCTTTTTTTAAAAATATTAATCTTACATTACTTATTTTAACCTCTATTGCATTTTTATTCTTCCATCTTAATTTATTCATCCATTTTGCCTGGAAGCTGGTAAGTATTTGCAGAAAAAATTGCAAGAAAGCATAGTGGACCTCCCTACGGTCTGTCTTGACTTGGACCCCTGTGAAGTATTCTAGGCACACCAGAAAAATTCCAGTGCAATACAAGCACGTCATGTCAGAGTACTGCATTGCTCAACTGGATTGGTTTGTAGGGCTGCCTGAACCGGTTCATAAATATTGGGCTGAAGCACCCATTGCCTGCCCTCTGACCATCACTTTCAGTTCTGCTTTCTGGATGACTCAGAGGTATGGGAACAGACCTGTGGGATTTATTTGTGGAAGTCTCAATACATTCTAGCCAGAATTGCTATTTATAATTAAAGGGACACTCCAGGTACCCAGACCACTTCTGCCCATTGGAGTGGCCTAAGTGCCAACTCCCACTACCCTTAACCCTGCAACTGTAAATATTGCAGTTTTCATAAACTGCAATATTTACATTGCAGGGTTAACTCCTCTTCTAGTGGCTGCCTACTAGACAGCAACTAGAAGGCACTTCTTGGTCTATAGCACAGGTTTTCTGTGCTATAGCGTCGCTGGACGTGTGAGGACCTCCAGTGTCGCTAAAATCGTCATAGGAAAGCATTGAAAGCATTTTCAATGCTTTCCTATAGGGAGGTCTAATGCCGCGCATGCGCATTAGGTCTCATCCCGCTGGCGGCCACGCATGTGCAATTGGTCTCATCAGCCGGCGGGGAGGAGCGTGGGCGGAACCTAAACCACTGCCGAGGGACATCGGCGGTGGTCTCAGGTAAGCCACTGATGGGATTTTCACCCCTTCAGCAACATGGGATGGGGGATGGGAGGGAGAGGGGACCTGCAGTGCCAAAAAAATGGATTGTTTTCCTGTCACTGGAATGTCCCTTTAATCGGGGAACATCTGGAGACAAAAATCCTGTAATCTTCACCAAATTTTGCCTTGCCTGTGCCCACCTGGTATATAAGAGATACACAGGTCGTGTTTGCACTCTCAACCTTTGCGATCCTTGGTATTTCACATCATTGGAATAAAGCAAGTTTTCAAATGTAGTTTTAAATGGACATTCAAGCCACCATAACCACTCTAATTTATATAAGTGGTTATGGTGATAGGCCACTGACCCTGCAGCCATTTTGTTCTAATTTACATTTTTTACATGCATAAATTGTTATTGGTAAGTTGCCTAAATTTTCTCAGAACAACCATGCTTCTGGCCACAACCTGACTCCTAAAATAAGTGTCCCTCTTCATTTGAAATGTTGGTATTCCTCAGAGTATCATTTAATAACCCAGAGTAGGGTTTGCATAAACATTTTTATTTGCAATATGACACTGCAACAAACACTATTACATTGCAAAAAAAAAAAATGACAAACAACAAGCAAACAAGTTTTATTTCTGGGATGAAGCAATCCAAATGCTATATAGTTTGACAGTGACACTAAGCTATTTTTTTTAAATAGTTTTATAGGCTTTTTCTTCTTCCCTTCTGTCATATTTGAATTTTGGCCACGTTTGCATTTTATGTTAATCCATTAGAGATTTTCCATTCTGAATGTTCTTAACAAATATGCTGATAAAGACACATTAACAAAAAAAATGTCATCACATTTTTATGAGGTCTGTCTTTATTAGAACAATAAATGTCAACAGAATGATAATTCACGTGTTTATTTCAAACAATGATATTATACTATAAGAAATGTTTCGTGCTTTGTAATGTACAAAAACAGAAATGAGTCTTTAATATGTCTATAAAACATGACCTTTCTACTGCTAGACATGTGGTACTTTTTTTCAGAGTGGCCTATCTATCTATCTATCTATCTCTAGACAAAACTCAGTAAGTCTACCACTCATACTAAATATGACAAACCAAATAATATATATACCAAAGTGCTGCATGCACAGTGCAGAAAGTATATTCCAATACAAAAATGAGAGCGCTCACTGGGTTACAAAATTCTAAATCGTGTGTTACATGTTGCAAAGATGATCAACGTTTCGACCTTTCAGTCTTTATCAAAGGGACACTCCAGGCAGACTGAAAGGTCGAAACGTTGATCATCTTTGCAACATGTAACACACGATTTTGAATTTTGTAATCCAGTGAGTGCTGTCATTTTTGTATTGGGGTCTGTGTGTGTGTGTATGTATGTATGTGTGTGTGTGTATATATATATATATTAGTGAAAATGCAGATATGCCATATCTTTAGAATTTAAATGTAGTACATTTTATTGAGTAGATTTGTGATGGCAAACCTATGGCACACATGCATAGTGGAGCTGTTCGTTCTGGAGGTATGAGTCAATATTGCATACTAAATTGCTTGATGCATCTTGACATTAAGTAAGTAACATAATTCTGGTGTTGGTATTATCGCACTTCAAGAATTTAAGGGGTGCAGAAATCGGCAGCAGACTGGTAGGGATCACCTTACAGTGCGCTGTAGTGGTTATGGTGTTTGAAATATTCATTTAATAGCAACATCTATTTCCCAGAAACATTCCATTTAGAACGTGTGCTGATTGTACTTGGTGTGAGTTAAAGAGGTTGTATAAGTTAAGAGCCTGCAAAGTAGTAGACTTTCAGCCTTGTGCACTAATTCTGTGTCTAACAAAAAATTAGGGGTCCCCTAGGCTCTCTTGGTTCGCCTCCTTGTTTGCTCATTACTGGTATGATTGTAATACATCAAATCAAGAACATAACTGCTGATGGAGCTATTTAAAGAAAAAGCTAGCCGTGTAATGTAGTGCGATACTTGTGCAGCTGACACTCACTCATGGGTAAATAAAATGTATCTGAAGGAAACAAAAGACGCAAATTTCATACGTGAAAACGAGAGAAATCTCAATGTATCCATCCCGGTAGAATATTTTATAAATAAATAAATTTTCGCTCCTAGCATTCTTATTTTTTATCACTATGAATATTGTCTCTACCGTCCTGTGGTTTTGTGTTAATGTGATGAATACTGATAAGCAGGATATTATGTGTTCAAATAACTGATTTTAATTGAACCGTAATTTGGTGTTTTCCACTTTTGTGTGAGAATTACATTGAAGAAGCACTGGAGGGGACGGGGGGAAGGGGTTGGAGATTAATCCATGCTCCTGTAGTGAGCTGTAGGAGAGTTTATCGTATGCCTGACGGTTATTTTTACTTTTATTTTCCTTTCCTTTAGATACATTTTACTGTATCAGTGTTTTCTTAATGTTTGAATGGCAGTATAAGGCTGATGTCAATATTGCTTTGCCAGGTTTTCCCCAACTGTCTGCTGGAAAATGTTTTAAAACCACGTTAAAATTAAATAGGCAATATTTCCTGCAGTTTCCAAAAATGAGCGTTTTTTTATGACCATCGAAAACTACCAATCACAACACTCTCACTTAATTTAATATCGTTTTTTTTACTATTTTGTGGTTGAAACTGCTCGGAACGTAAAATCCACGGCTGAGTCTACCTAAATGACTGACTGAAGTTCATGACCACGAAATGGAAGTGTACTTACAGTGCTCTGTAAAGAATTACACGCTCGGCGGAATAAAGGGACGGGGGTCAGTGACTTGAAATTAAAGTGAGGATAGCAGTATGACACATACTTCAATATGACAAAATAGCAGTACAATTCAGCAAAAAGGGTCACAAATCAAATGAACTAAGCAATTGTTATAACACAAATGCATCTGGCTTGGCTTACTGAATATTGTTTGAAAACAGTTCCCCGCTACTGTCTGTTTGTTACTGTGTGTGAAGGTGAAATAAACTACAGAAAGAATCAGGACTTCCTATCGTTCGGCTTTATTGTATATTGTGCAATGTATGTGTGCGCTAGAACATGACAGATTTTTACATTGATCATCAACCTAAACACACTTCTAAGGGAGTGAATTAACTAGCATCTACTGTAAAAGAATGAGAGTTTTCTTAAGACTAGCTAATGAAATGTCTCTCACAGCCTCAACAGTTACATTCGGAGGTGGCTCTGTTTGCTTTGTTAACTAATAACCTAAGATAAATGCTGATAAAAGTAGCTCATTTTGATGGGTAAATACATTTCACATGGCATCTCTCTAGTGGGTACTAGTGATGACTTGTTGTGTGTGTGTGTGTGTGTGTGTGTGTGTGTGTGTATATATAGCTATGTGATGGTGTGCATGCTTGTCTTTGTATGTATCAATAAAATATAACTCTCCTACCTTGTGTATGTATCCTCCATATTTTAATGCTATAACCATACTCCTCCCTTCATTATACCAGTCCATTCTATCTTCTCTTCCTTTTTATTACATCACTACTTTTCTCTCATAAGTCTATTACATTTTCTTTCTATGCCGGAGTCCTGTTTCCCTTTGTCAACCACCCTTTTTATTTCCTTAGTCTATACCAGGGGTAGGCAACCGTCGGCTTTCCTGATGGTTTGGACTATACCTCCCATGATGCTTTGCCAACATTTTATGGTTGTAAGAGTATTATGGGAGGTGTAGTCCACAACATCTGGAGTACCAGAGGTTGCCTACCCCTGGATACAATGAACCCCTGTTCTCCACTCTCTCTGTGCTATTAACATTCACTTTGGCTTCCTCCATTTTATACCATTTCCCCATCCTCCCCTCTAATCCCACTCACTAACGCTTCATGATCTACTTAATCACACACATTCACTGACCCATGAAGACACACACACACACACGCACACACACACGCACATGCATTCATACTAGCACATTGAGCCATGCAGACACACATTGAGCCATGCAGACACACACACTACAGCTCACTTGATGCCTTGCCAGCTTTAAGGCTTGGTAAAGCGCCACAGTACCTTAAGGTTTCAAAGGCATCATGGGAGTTGTAGTACTACAGCATCTATGGACTCAGCGGTGGCTGCTCTGCTTTTGTACCAGGAATGTGGAGGCGCAGAGGGGTGCTGTGTGGAACAAGCCCTGGGCCAAGGAAGCTGTTTGAGATGCTGGAAGAGAGGTAAAAGGAGGCCAGGGTCGCCTGTTTGCTGATCTAGACTAGCATGAAGTAAGGGAAACACTGCCTGCAGCATAGCTTCCTGTCTCTTCATGCACAACGTTGGGCCCCCATGGTTGGAGAATGGACTCGCCTATGAGGGAGATTTATTTTTATCCCCACTGACTATGCCGCCCCTTTCCTTACTACAACCCCAAGACCATGGCATTGTTAGCTTTGTGGGTAATCAGACCTATCTAAAATACTCTAATATGAGTTTACATATATATATATATATAATACATATATATTTATATATGAGTCTACATAAATGGGAAAGTTTGCTTGTGAGAAACTAGGTAAAGTATATCATTTATAGTCATAACATTTGTAAATAGACAGACTGGCAGGTGTGAGTAGACCGCAGTTCTCCTCAATACAAAATCCCAGATAATCTCTGTAATCCTCAATTTATATTAAAGAAAAAGTGGATGGCAGTAAGACTGATTGCAGGCGATGAATGCAATCGGCTATCTACAAATGTAGTTCGTTTCTTGATTTATGACTGTCCGATAACAGCATTGTAAGTGGTTGAAAAATAGTTGCCATGTTTTGCAGAAACTGGAATAACGATAATAATTCAGACCAGTGCACGAAGGACGACAGACCTGGAAATTAATCTCCGGTTTGTATTTGATCTGCCACCTTCATATCCATCCTGCCTACCAAACCTTTCTATCAGCTCCCAAGAACTTACGCGGGCTCAGTGCAAAACCCTACGAGATAAAGTACTGGAAAAAGCAAATGTACATCTCGCAGAACCCATGATACATGAACTTATCCTGTGGACCCAGCAGCATTTCAACAGCTTCATTGAGGTACCTGAAACATCTGTCTTGGCTGTACAACAACCTCCATCAGTAGACGTAGTGACAGACGAAGGGATCTGGACAATGCTTTTGCATTTAGATCATATGAGGGCAAAGAACAAATATATCAAAACTGTAGAAAAATGGGTGAATGAATTGGAGTTGTGTGGAAGATTGATGTTCATGGGCAAGATCATTTTGATCCTTCTTCAAGGAGACAGAAGCAGCATAAAGGTTAGTGGTTAGATGGAATATTGATCCTGAAAGAGTTAATATGGACGAGACAACATTTTGTAACACTAATTCTTTTACCTGTATTTATGAATTTAATTATTCTACTAAACCATTGAACAGTTATTATTTGTGATGTGCCACGATTTATTAATAAACATTTTATTAGTTTGCAAATATTGCCATATTATAATGTTACAAGTTTATTTTTTTTGTGAATATGTTTTTATTGAACTTTTTTTTTCAACATGGAAAAGAGTAGCTAGTTTGATCATGTAGCTAGTTTGATACTATAAGTCTGGAGCTCGTGAGAACCGTTGCACTGAGTGCACACCAGATGCTCTCCAAACTGGTCCACCAGGTATGGGCTTGCCCCCTCTCCCCGGCACAAGGTAACAAGAGAGAGGGAGGAATACTCTGCATTTTGATTTATTAATATATAATAATTATTATTATTATTAAGAATATCTACATTATAAGTATTATCTACTACCAGTATACTGCAATACATTTCTTTTCTAGCAATAAAAAATCACATTTCTTATTTTTATAAAAAATATATATATTTTTTATAGTAATAAAATATAAACTGTTACCGCAAGTCCAAATCTCACCCTGTCCCACGCAGAAATCACTCCTTGCACGCAATACACATACCTACTGCATCCCCTACACACTAGTGACGCTACTGCCTTTAAATATCCTTTTTTGACATCCAAATGTTTTTCCATAAGTCAGCTATGGAGATTTGCACATCATAACAAAAGAATTGTAATGATGTCTACTGTAACTTTTTTCAGATGTGTATTAGAGTAGTTTAGTAGATGATACATATTTTGTTTGTTATGTTTTCTATAGTTATTAAAATGCATATCATTTGTGTATATGTTATTCGGATCTGTGCAATCTATTAACTAAAGTGAGATGGGTATTTTTGTCTTTACCAAACTGGCTTCTTTGACCTAAATGTTCCCTTTAATTACTCCCATAAACTTGCTGTGTAGTGAATTAACCCTTCATTTTCTAAAAATCGAGATTTGTAATCCTAGTTGTATTGAAGATTTTATGTTCTATAAAATTAATATGACATCTTTCAAGGCAGCAGTTTTAACTAAAATACTCTGCTGCACACCTACTGAGTTAAATAGTTTTTTTTTTTTTTTTGCCATCATCTTCTATAAAACACTGATTGCTGCAAATGCAGCCCAACATAACCACTTTATCTGCCTGATTTATTCGTAGTTCTGCATCACAGATAAAATCAGTGTTCTTTAAATCTGCCCATGTTTGTGCATATTTATTCACTAAGGGTGGTTGCTGGTTAATAGAGCTGAACTGATGAGAACAGCTATTAACTTGAATTCAAATTTAATATCAGGCTTTATTTATTTGTAAACAGGACTCTTGGAAGTGCAAGTAGTTTTTTTTTCAGCACATCTTAGACTGGCACTAGCCTAAGTAATAATTCTTCAGCCTGTTTAAACCAATGGCCCATTTTCCGAGTTGATTTAACACATAGGGGCATCATCCCTCCCAATTGGCCCTATTTAGGACTACAGTCCCTTTTTAAAATGTCTTTCCTAATTCTCTTTTAAACTATTATAAAAGTGATTAAACTGTCTATGTTTATCTTATTCTAAATTCCATTTTCAGTCACTTAAACTGTTATGACGTTGTTTAAAACAGGCCTCCTAACCATCCAGTTTTCAGTGAGACCGACCAGATTTCAGGATCCTGTCGCGACACCAGTCAACTGTCCCCAAAAAGTATAGCGCAAGTGCATCATTATACTAACTAAACTCAGGACACCAGGACCTTGCAGGGAGCACTGGAACAGTCATGCCAGGATGACCTGCCAATTCTTCGTGTGGGACTGCCCTTTTCCTTTGGGTGGCACCAGTGATGTGATTTTACACAATCAGAAAAAGCAGAAAATACAAATATTAGACAATAAGAGTAAAAACTATAGTTGACATAAAAACCATTTAAGGCTACAAAAAAAAAAGGGGGGGTGGATAATTCATATTCCGTATTCAGACTCATGGCCTGCTGCAATAAGAAAATACTACTCGTAAACCAGCATTAAATCCAGTACTTCTGTAAGGGAAGCCCTCAATTCCTTTATCTGCTCTGATCGAGCTCTCAAAGTGAGTAAGGAAGAGGTCCTGGTTGTTTTACTAAATCATATTGAGGATGAAACCTAGCACCTTCATAAAAATGCCAGTTTCTTTTGAGCAAGCTGAAGTACTATCAGGGTCCGAGATGTTCCTTTAAGCCAGTGTGCCCATGATCTGCTAATATTGGAAGCTTTTTTTTAAAAAAATTTTTAATAGATTTTTATTTATTTATTTATAAAATATTTTACCAGGATGGATACATTGAGATTTATATTGTTTTCAAGTATGTCCTGGGTCTTTGTCCTCAAAACATTGCATTGATACAATATTACAAAAATACAATATACAAAAAAAAAAAATATATATATATATATATATATATATATATATATATATGTGTGTGTGTGTGTGTGTATATATATAATATACACACACATATATAAATGTAATACATAACAGGTAATAAATATATTCAACCATGACAGGTGCATTCTGTGCTGAGGTATATTGCCATAGATCTCTTAAAAGATTTTAGATTGAATGAAGATTTGACTGTGTCCCTGAGGTTATTTCATAATTGAGGTGCTCTGTAGAAAATGAGGATCGAGCCATTTTATTTTTGTATTGTGGTATGCTAAATATCGTGCTAGCACTGGATCGGAGGTTATAGGAGGTGGGAAAAAGCTGGGGAGAGCATTCTGCTCCGGTAGGGTGGGAGCTTCCCAGAAATGCTCTTATGCTACAAAATATTGTGAGGCAGCTCTGTTTCCTTAGTTACCCATGTCTGTTTATTTAAGAAATATAGGAATATACATGATTTATATGTTTAATATGATTGATCCTTTAGGAATATTTAGTTCTCCAGAAAACCTGCAAAGTAGATGTTGATTCGAGTGGAAAGAAATGCAAGGAGAGAATGATCAGAATCCTGTGGGAATCTCGATTACCAGAGGAAAACAAAAGGTATCATTCATTATTGTTCACAAAATATATACAAAATACAGGTTTCACTCATCTGAATAAATCAACAGATAACCAACACTTTTCTTTTTTCGTTCTTCAGGTTTTCTGCGTTTGAAGTTAAAGAATATTCCTCAATGCTTGGTTTGCAAACTGAATTTGAAACAGCAGGTTTGAAGACCGTTTTCACAGAATTTGTACAAACACTTTTTTAATAAAAACTATCAGTAGTGGAAAGATTATTTTATTTTTTATTTACACAAAACTTGAGGTACAGTATTCACAAATAGTTTGATTTTATTGCCAATGCTTGCTAAGAATAAGCCAGGCATCAACAGAGTGGAGGCTGGAGACTGAGCGACTCTTGGTACCTCCCAACATAACTTAATGGACAGGCCATAAGGGTGACGTTGCGAATGAAGATGATGCAAATAATGGACATCAGTGTGGGGAAGTATGCACAACTCCAATTCCTTCAAGAGTCACACACTGTCTAGCCTCCACCCTGCTGCGGAAGTGCTCTCTTCAAGGTTCTAGTGCCCGTACACAGCACAAGCGTGTCTAATGATACGCTTGTTCTCTGGTTTCACTAGATACAAGACACTAGGGAACATAATTGTAAAGGCAGGGATAGACCCCAAAATTGGAATTGTCCTGCCAGAATCAGGGGCTCTGCAATGTGTACACATGTGCGAGTATGTTATATAGATTAACATAGTACAGCTCTCTCTATTAAAAACTTCTCTAATTTTTATAACCCACCTATCTTAGATTTGATATTCCAATCATGCCCCTATTTCCTTTTTTAACACATTTCCCCTCAGTATAAACATTTTGGGGCCCTAAACACGCTCCAGATGTTTGAATTTAAATGATTTATTTTATTTTAAAATATTTTTATTTATCCCATTCACTTCCACTTTTATAAAAAAAAACGGTGCACACTGACAATTTCCACACAGGGTTAATTTTTCTTCACCAATTATTTGACTCTCAAGTAAATCAGATGGCCTTATAATTGGAAGAATTTGTGTTTGTATTCATTAGTCCCTTAGTGCGAGCATGCTGTGTAGCTCTGATCTGTCTAATCCTCGTCACAACATTCTATGTTCCATATGGAGACTGGTTGTTTCCACTCCCTGTAACATACTCTGCCGCTGTGGAGTGAGACCGGTTGTCTCCACTCCCAATAACTCACTTGGCCGCTGGGGAGTGAGATCGTCTGTCTCCACTTCCAATAACTTGCACTGCCACTGGGGACTAAGGATGATACGCTTCTCTCCCTGGACCATACTCTGCCGCTGGGGATGGAGGACCATACGCTCCTTTCCCTGGAATGCACATGGCCACTGGGGAGTGAGATCGGTTGTCTCCACTCCCTGTAACATACTCTGCTGCTGGAGAGAGAGACCGACTGTCTCCACTCCCAATAACTTGCACTGCCTCTGGGGACGAAGGACGATATGCTTCTCTCTGGATCATACTCTGCTGCTGGGGACAGAGACCGACTGTCTCTTCTCCCTGGATCATACTCTGCCGCTAGGGAGTGAGACCAGTTGTCTCCTCTCCTTGTAACATACTCTGCCGCTGGGGACAGAGACTGACTGTCTCTTCTCCCTGGACTGCACACTGCCACTGAGGAGGAAGGACGACGCGCTTCTCTCCCTGGATCATACTCTGCCACTGGTGCGGGGTTATCCCCCACCGTGCCAACTCGCTTGCCTGCTCTGGTTTGTGCTGCAGGTACCTGGCCACAGAGGTTGGGTCCATAAAAAGCTAGCAGCTCCTTCACCATATTGTCAAACTCCGCCTCAGATTAGCTGGGTACCATGCATGTTCAGCTCTGAGGAAAGCTAGTTCCTCTCTAGAAAATGTGCAGGAGTCCCAGGGGTGTCCTGGATGTTTTCCCCAAGGCTAGGAAGCCATCCCACCACTGCCACCACTTGTAGCGGAGCTCCCTGTACCTCCGCCAAAGACCTCTTCCTAGCTGGAAGAGGGGAAAACTTAAACGCTTCTGCCCCAGTGGCCGTGGCTTGACTGGGGTCCTCCTGGAGCATCTCCGTCCTACAGTTATAGAGTGTCACGAATGCACCCTACTTCAAGAGTTTGCGTGACTTAGTTATGGTGGGGGAAGGGTTAAAGTTCACTATTTGTCTGCACTAGACCAGAAATAATGATAATATCCCCCTTAACACCACCCACATTTAAGCAAAATAATATAACTATTAGAACGCTGACACCAACGAGACAATTTATAAATGGGGTGCCTTGGTCCCCCCAGGTAACGTAATAATAAAAACCCACCAAATGTAACTTAGCACAATATTTAAGCAATTACAAACACTAATTAGTCTCTTCAGGTAACGTGACTCTTTACCAGACAAAGGCAGAACTTAATAAAGGAATATTTATTATGAGCAAAAAATAGTCAAAGTGCATACAAAAATATAGATGACAATCAAAATTATTTACACCAACAACTGATAAAAAGAAAAGGGACAAAATAACAGAAAGTCCTAATCACTTACTCAGCTCTTCAGAGTAAATACTCCTGCCCCAGGGGGTCTCTGTAGGAAAGATGGTGACTCACTTAGAATTAGAGTTTGGCCCTCAAGCAAGCACCATGCACCATTCAGTATCATTAGAGATATACCCTGTGGAGTTAAGGCGTATCTATAGAGACACTAAGTGACCATCCCCCTTGTGTCCAGCCCCACATCAATCCAAATGGAAACATTTGGTTCTATCTCCTCTTATATACCTGCCATAGAAATAATAACTGCATCTACGAAATTATTTTCCCATTCCATAGGTATGTCACACTTCTTACTTGTGATCCAATATAGTGAACATCACAATCCCTTCCCCCATGGTCAAGGTATGCCAATCATGTTTGGGCTTGTTTAGAAGATGGCGCTTGTCACATTCCAAATATAACAGAAATGAGGCTTAATTATTATTCTGTGGGTCAATATTAATGTTTTTCTTTTTTGGATATGATACTGGAACAGGGCTAATGGCCATTAACATGTCAAAGGACCCCCTATCTAAGAGGGAACCTAGACGTATTGTGGTGGAATCTCGGTAAAAATAAATTTAGTAGGCCGAGATTACCACGTGGCATGTGTACGTGCATATGCTGACGTATCGATCAGTTGGTTGCACGAGGCAAGATACGATCAGTAGTGTACGGAGCATGTGCAAGAATACAGGATGTAGTATTCCCCTCCTCCATTGTGCTGGACAAGCCATGCGGTCAAGCAGGAAGTTAATTCTTATTTGTAATGATTGGTCAAGAGAATGATTGGTCAAGGAATGTGCGGGTGGAGCTTAATATGGGAGGAGTTATGTGCCTATATAGGGAGCCTGCACTATTGTTCAGGGCTCAGAACTTGCTGTATTTTTGGTGACATTAGTCCCTCTGAGTCCCGATCGGTGATCCAATAAAGAATCTCTTCCTTCCTGAAGAAACCTGTGTCCATCCCTCTGTGCTTTGCTTCCGTCAGTTTCTCCGGTATCATTTGGTGCATTGGCCGGGAAGCTCATCGTTCAACGGTAGCTGAGAGGCAGAGGCGTGAGACGGTCTATCTTTGCCCACGTTCTCTACGGCTGCACCCCTGAACTTCTGCGTGGACCTCCCTTCGTCTCGGCGCCACTGGTCTGTTGTCCAGGAGATCATCGGCCTCTACGTAAGAAGTGCTGGGGTGTCCCCGTCGATGAGTGTGAACTCAGGTTCAGGAACGAGGAGGTAAGACAACTGCTGTTTTAGACGGCAGACCCACTAGGGGTATACCGATTGTGCGGTAGGCCCAAAAGGGGTTTAAATCTGTGTATGGAATCTGCCCCCTCTGTCGGAGGGAAGGAGCGAAGGCGCACCGCTCGATCGAACGCTCTTTAGTAAGACCGTTTGATCTGGTTAGTCAGGCGGGGTCCTGTGTAAATAGCCCTAGCCGGACACCGGTGTCTTGTCTAGACTAGCGTTCTAGGGTGTATATTACGTTCGCTAGGTCGGAGGGACCGGGAGACTAAGCGGCGCCTGTGTAAATTCGGTTCGCTAGCTCTCAACCTATCTTGGCTAAGTGGGAAGGCGTGTAAATTTGGAACCCACTAGACTTTTGATAGAGTAAATAGACTAGAAGGGCAATTTTGTAAATTTCGCCCTCTAGTTCGCTATATGTGGTGTTTGGGCAGTGTGGCTAACCAAAACGGGTGTATATAGTTTTAGGTAGTCCATTCAAGGTACTGGCCAATAGTTTAGTTGGGATTGTAAATGTGTTAAAGATTGTTAGTAAAGTGTATATCTTGTTAGATAGCGCGAGCTCAGCCGTCTAGCGAGAGTGTTAATAGTGTGTTGCTGTATCATAGTGCACGGTACCATAACCCTGTATATTTACTGACACTGTATATAAGTACTAATCATTGTCGTCTATTGCATGTTTAACACCGTAACCACTAATAATTGTATTGTGACCTTAAATTGTGCTTTGACCTATGCTAACCGTACTGTAACCGATACTAGTAAAAGACGATGTTACTGGGGTGTGTTATAGACGGGTAATTCATATATAGAGAATTATAGCGTGGGTGACTGTATAGTTTCGCCAAAGGGCATAATATTGATTATTTAGTGACTGGTGTAACAGCTGTGTGTGTACGGGAATTCCCTGAGTGATTATTGTGTTATTGTGTACGTTTCACTCGGTAACTGTACCACGTGGTGCTGTTGCCAGAGGAAACGGGTGTGACTGTTGAATAAGAACGCGTGCATAGTATTCGTTGTCAACGGCGTTCCATTGATAAGTATGGGCGCGTCAGAGTCAACGATTTCGGATCCCTTAGGTTGTATGGTAAAGAATTTTAAAAAGGGATTCAAAACATGTGATTTTGGGGTTAAAATGTCTCCTGTACGTTTGGTCACTTTGTGCACTAGGGAGTGGCCTATTTTGGTTGCGGCATGGCCGCCGCGTGGCAGTTTGGATCCAACCCTGGTACAGCGTGTACACGTGGCTGTGTCAGGTAGGCCTGAACTTTACGGACAGTTTCCATACATTGATTGTTGGGGGCAGGCCGTAAACGACTCGCCAAAATGGATCCGGATATGCCACGAGGAGCAATGTCGCCTCATGGTGGCCAGGACTTGTTTGCCCACTAGGACTGGTGTTAGGCCCATTTTGGACACGCCCCCTGAGTCCGAGATCCCTTTGCCGCCTCCTTACTTTCCTTTAAGAGGAAGTGACGCGAATGCAGGAAGCTCTGCACCCCTTCCCCTATTGCCCCCATCCACTTCCGCTTCCTCCTCCAGTACAGAATCCACCCCCCCTCGTATTAAAACTCCCCTTCCGGAACCAGGACCAACCCCCATTAGATTTGAATATCCTGATTTGGCGCCACTTCAAACTTCCGGTCAAGCTTCTTCTAGCTCGGCTCGGAGTATACTATTCACTAACTTTTCCCAAAATCAAGTTCCACATCCTCATGCCCTTACCTCTCGACCGGAACCTTTAACTGGCGCCCCTCCACGTAGCCCCATACTAACCCGACAACTGACCGGTACCCAACAATTAAAACATTATCAGATGCCTCTTCGTCTGAATCCTGGGTCAGCCTATATCGATGCCGCAGGTCAAATGGCATGCTGACCCAGTTTTCGTATATGTCCCGTCACGACTAACGATCTCTTGAATTGGAAGACCCACAATTCCTCGTACACTGAGAAACCACAAGCTATGACCGATCTGTTCACCTCGATAGTTCAGACACATAACCCGACATGGGCTGATTGCCAGCAGTTATTAATGACATTGTTCAATAATGAGGAAAGGACAAGGATTAACCAAGCGGCCATTAAGGCGCTAGAGGAGAGAGCCCGTGCTTTAAATCAAGCCAATCCGGCAGCATGGGCCGCAACACATTACCCTAACACCGATCCTGACTGGAATGTAAATGGCGCAGATATGGCTCAACTTAAAGCCTATAGAGAAGCTATAATTGCTGGCATGAAAGCCGGAGGGAAGAAAGCTATTAACATGTCGAAGACAGTTGAGGTGATTCAGAAAAGTGATGAAGCGCCCAGTGTCTTTTATGACCGATTATTGGAGGCATACAGCTTGTATACCCCCTTTAATCCGGAAGACGCTGATAATTCCCGAATGGTAAACTCCGCCTTTGTCAGCCAAGCTTACGGAGATATTAAGCGCAAGCTACAGAAATTAGAAGGGTTTGCAGGTATGTCTATCACCCAACTAATGGAGGTAGCGAACAAAGTATATATGAATAGGAAAACAGAAAGTAAGAAAGAGGAAGAGCGCAAGATGCGTAGAAAGGCAGATATGCTAGCGGTAGCGATCGCAGGCGTAGATAGACGGGGCCCAGATAGAAGCGATGGTAGATGGAATAGGGAGCCTTTGAGTAGGAATCAGTGCGCGTACTGCAAGGAAGAAGGGCATTGGAGGAACGAGTGTCCGCAAAGAGAGCAGTATGAGAGAGACTTACCCAGGGCAGGTTACGGAAACTTTAGAGGCAGAGCGAGAGGTAGAGGAGGCCCCGGAGGGAGTAATGGTAATAGAGGGAGTAATGGTAATAGAGGGAGTAATGGTAATAGAGGGAGTAATGGGAACAGAGGAAGTGTAAGGGAAGATAGGTACTATCCAGCAGCGCAAAGGTCCCGCGATAGAGAAGGTAGGGACTTTGTGGGATTGGCTGACACGGTCATGGAGGACTATTGATACCGACCGGGCTCCATCCCCCTTGGTCGAGCGGAGCCTATGGTCGATGTATCAATAGGGGGGAAAAGGAGTGCGTTCATGATCGACACTGGTGCTGAACATTCGGTGGTGACTAATCAAGTTGCTCCTCCATCTGGAAGAACTATTACTGTAATAGGAGCAACTGGAAGAAGTGCTGAAAAACCGGTTCTTAAAAGTCGACTCTGTACATTGGGAGGCCACGTAGTAAAACATCAATTCCTTTATATGCCTGAGTGTCCAGTCCAATTGCTGGGGCGTGATATGCTATCCAAATTACAAGCGCAGATTACGTTCCTACCAAATGGAACAACATCCTTAAAGTTTAATGGACCCTCAGGTATTATGACATTGTCCGTACCAAAGGAAGAAGAGTGGCGACTTTATACAGTGTTGACTAGCCAAAACCCGAGGAGTGATGAATCCTTATTTAACATACCAGGAGTTTGGGCAGAGAACAACCCACCAGGACTGGCCCGCAATATTCCACCTATTAAAATCGAACTAAAACTTGGGGTTTATCCAGTAAGCCTGAGACAATATCATATTCCGCAGAAGGCTAAGAAGAACATCCAATCTTATCTGGATAAGTTCATACGGTATGGTATCCTAAAATTCTGTACTTCCCCTGGAACACCCCATTGCTGCCTGTTCAAAAGCCCGGTACAGATGAGTATCGACCTGTGCAGGACTTGAGAGCAGTCAATGATGCGGTTGTTAGTATACATCCAGTCGTGCCCAATCCATATAACCTGCTTGCTTTAATTCCGGGCGGGGCTACTTACTTTACAGTCTTAGATCTCAAAGATGCCTTCTTTTGCCTCCGAATTGCCGCAGAAAGCCAATGTATCTTCGCTTTCCAATGGGAAAATGCTGTAACGGGCTCGAAACGCCAAATGACCTGGACAAGATTGCCCCAGGGGTTTAAAAATTCACCTACCCTATTTGGTTCAGCTCTAAGTCAAGATCTACTAGATTTCGAGTCTATCCCAGGAGAGTGTGTATTATTACAATATGTAGATGACTTGTTGATAGCAGCAGTTACAAAGGAAGTATGTCAGCAAGCAACGCACGATCTACTACACATTCTCTGGAAGGCAGGATACAAGGTGTCAAGAAGGAAGGCTCAGTTGTGTTTGCCAACTGTCAAATATCTGGGATTCCATATCTCTGAAGGTCAAAGAATTATGGGGCCAGAGAGAAAAGAAGCTGTGTGCCAAATACCGATACCCAGGAATAGAAGACAAGTGCGAGAATTCTTGGGGGCAGCAGGCTTCTGTAGGATATGGATTCCCAGCTACGCGATACTGGCAAAACCTCTGTATGCAGCTATCAAAGGTACAGAGCACGACCCCTTCTTATGGACTCAAGAACAGCAAACGGCATTCGAAGATGTGAAGAGGGCTTTGATGAGTGCCCCAGCATTAGGTCTACCTGACCACACACGGCCATTCTACCTGTATGTACATGAGCAAAGAAGAATGGCTGTGGGAGTATTGACACAGTACTTGGGATCATGGCAAAGACCTGTTGCCTACATGTCTAAGCAACTGGATGCAGTGGCCAGCGGACTTCCACCTTGTCTAAGAGCTGTAGCTGCAGCCGCCCTGCTAGTAGCTGAAGCCGATAAACTCACTCTGGGTCAAGAACTTTATGTACGAGTTCCACATGCAGTACAGACGTTGTTGGATTACAAAGGAAATCATTGGTTTAGTAACAGCCGTATGACCAAGTATCAAGCAATGTTGTGTGAAAACCAAAGAGTGCATTTAGAGACTGTAAATACCTTAAATCCAGCTACCCTTTTGCCACAACCTACTGAAAGTCAACATGATTGTTTGGAAGTAATGGATGAAGTATTTTCAAGTAGACCAGATCTTCGTGATTTTCCCATCCAGAACCCTGATGTTCAATATTACACCGGCGGCAGTAGTTATGTAAAAGAAGGGATCCGCTATGCAGGATATGCAGTAACAACGATAGACAAGGTGATAGAAGCTCGGCCACTGGCAAAAGGAACATCAGCACAAAAGGCAGAATTGATAGCACTGACACGAGCGTTACAATTGGCTGAAGGTTTAAGAGTGAACATCTACACGGACTCCAAGTATGCGTTTTTAACCACTCATGCCCACGGAGCTTTGTATAAAGAAAGAGGACTATTGAATTCAGAAGGCAAAGAAATCAAATACGCAGCTGAGATCCTACAACTATTGGAAGCAGTGTGGGAGCCGAAAGAAGTCGGTATTATACATTGTCGGGCGCATCTGAGAGGAGATGGTGATGTAACCAAAGGGAATCGGATGGCAGATAGTGCAGCTAAGCGTGCTGCTGAATCAGGAAGACAGGAATATGTGGGGCATATAGCTGCTCTTATACCAACTCCACTGTCTCAATGGACTCCAATTTATACAGCTCAAGAAGAGGAGTGGTTAAGGACTGAACCTGGAAAGTATTTGGAGAACAAATGGTATCAGTTAGAAGATGGAAGAATAGTTATTCCAGCATCACTAGCGGTAGAAATTGTCCAAAACTATCATAACGGGACACATTCTGGGAGAGACAGTACAGAAGAATCTCTCAGAAAACATTTCTACATACCAAGATTGTCCAACTTGACTCAGGCCATTGTACGTAGATGTGTAACGTGTGCTAAAAATAATGCAAGACAAGGACCAGTAAAGCCACCAGGAGTCCAGTTTATGGGGGACTTCCCATGTCCGATTTACAAATTGACTATACAGTGATGCCTAAATCGGGTGGACATCGCTACCTGCTGGTAGTGGTGTGCACCTATTCAGGCTGGGTAGAAGCATATCCTACTCGTACAGAGAAAGCAGGAGAAGTCGTGAGATTCCTGCTACGAGAAATAATACCCCGATATGGACTACCCTGCTCTATAGGATCGGACAATGGTCCAGCTTTGTTCATCAGTGCCTACAACAATTGACTCATATGCTTGGTATAAAGTGGAGGCTTCATACGGCATATAGACCCCAGAGTTCTGGTAAGGTAGAGAGAATGAATAGAACTATTAAGAATCAGTTGGCTAAATGTGTCAGGAAACCCAACTTAAGTGGAACGTTCTCTTGCCCATAGCTCTATTGCGAATCCGTAGTACACCTACCAGAAGGATGGGCCTCTCTCCTTTGAAATCATGTACGGGCGACCACCTCCCGTGCTTGGTAACTTAAGGGGGGATTTGAGTCAGTTGGGAGAAGGAATTACCCGGCAGCAGGTTGTAGAGTTGGGTAAGACTATGGAGGAGGTACAGAAATGGGTACAAGATAGATTACCTGCGAATATTTATCCCCCAATTCATAGTTACCACCCAGGCGACCAA
Source organism: Pelobates cultripes (assembly GCA_933207985.1). Classification (NCBI taxonomy): domain Eukaryota; kingdom Metazoa; phylum Chordata; class Amphibia; order Anura; family Pelobatidae; genus Pelobates; species Pelobates cultripes. The sequence goes on from OW240919.1 coordinate 46,956,508, forward strand.
GTGTGGATTAAAGAGTGGAATAATGTGCCGTTAGGGCCCAAGTGGAGAGGTCCTTATGTTGTTCTTTTGTCTACCCCTACAGCGATAAAAGTAGCCGAAGTGGCTCCGTGGATACATCACTCCAGGGTTAAACCAGCAGCAGCCGATTCCTGGCAAGTTACAGCAAATACAGAGAATCCCTGCAAGATCCGGTTAAAACGCACGACTCAGTCGGAGTGACGAGGAACCTTGTGGATTACAAATTTTATTGTTTCAGAGACTTGGTAAGTGAGTGAGAAGGCCATAATAAAGCCTGTCCACTCACCAACGAGTGTATAAGTCAGGGAAAGTCTTGAGGGGACCCTTGTGAAGACGAGCAGAACTCCATTCCCTGCAGTCCTTACATCCTGGAAGCTGAGGTGCCTTCACACGGACGAAGACTGAGGATGACGATGAAAGATGTATTTTTAATAATGTTTATTTATGTGTATTTTTATATTCAGGAAGGTAGAGGTACCAACACTCCTAGCTGTGAGGTATGCATTAAGACTACAAGAACAGGTAACCATATATCCCAGACCTTAATTTGGCATTCGCAATATGAGTGTAAAGGAGATGTATCAAGATGTAGATACTTAAATATAGAATATAGTGTGTGTCATTTAGGAGTAGGAGAACCTAAGTGCTTCAGTCCTGAGTATCAACCCCGTACAATTTGGTTGACTCTCAGAAATGGAGATCCTCAGGGGACCCTAATTAATAAGGCGGTATTAGAATCCGTATATTCTTCAGGTGCTCTGCTATTTGATGCGTGTAAAGCAATATCAAGTGGTAGAAAGCCGTGGAATGTATGTGGGGATCTTAGATGGGAGAGGACGTATGGGTCTAACGATAAATATATATGTCCCAGTAGTAAAAATAAATATGTAAGTCCAAGATGCCCAAATAGAGATTATAACTTCTGCCCATATTGGTCTTGTGTGGGGTGGGCGACTTGGGGACAGACAGCAGAAAAGGACATGATTGTGACTAAGTTGCCTACTGATCCATATTGTAAGTCTATGGAATGCAATCCAATCCATATACTTATAAATAATCCTGACAAGTTCTTAGATAAATATGGTAATTTATTTGGGTTTCAAATATATGGGACGGGTTTAGACCCTGGGACAATATTATTTATAGGGATAGAGACTGATACGGTAACCTCCCAAACTCATCAAGTATACCATTCCTTTTATGAAGAGATGAGCATAGATAATAAGATCCCCCATAATGCTAAAAACTTGTTCATTGATTTAGCCGAGAGTATTGCCGGTAGTCTTAATGTTACCAACTGCTATGTGTGTGGGGGTACTAACATGGGAGACCAATGGCCTTGGGAAGCAAAGGAGGTAATGTCCGGTTCTGAGGCAGTAGACCAATTAATATCTACACAAGCCGACTATCATATGAGTGTTAGAGGTAAATCTGAGTGGAGATTGAAGACCTCCATCATAGGTTATGTTTGCATAGCGAGGAAAGGAATGATGTATAATACTTCTGTAGGAGAATTAACTTGTCTAGGGTAAAAAGCTTATGATGATGATACAAAGAATACAACTTGGTGGTCGGCTTCAAATGTCTCAGAACCATCTAACCCGTTTGCAAGATATGCCAATTTAAAGGACGTATGGTTTGATCTATACATCACATCTAACTGGAGAGCCCCAGCGAATTTGTACTGGATCTGTGGTAAGAAGGCCTATTCGGAGTTACCACAGGACTGGGAAGGGGCATGTGTGTTGGGTATGTTAAAACCATCCTTCTTCTTGTTGCCTATTGAAACAGGTGAGACTTTAGGTGTTAAAGTGTATGATGTGAATCATGGGAAGAAAAGGGGACCCATAGAGATAGGTGCCTGGGAAGATAATGAATGGCCTCCCCAGCGTATTATAGATTATTATGGGCCAGCCACGTGGGCAGAGGATGGTACCTTTGGTTATAGAACCCCTATTTATATGCTCAACCGCATTATAAAGGTTACAGGCGGTGGTTGAGATCATTACTAACGAGACATCACAAGCGCTCAATCTTCTAGCGAAGCATAATACCAGGATGAGGACAGCAGTTTACCAAAATAGATTAGCCTTGGATTATCTTTTGGCAGTAGAGGGAGGTGTATGTGGGAAGTTTAACCTGAGCAATTGCTGTCCTCAAATAGATGACGAAGGGCAAGCAATAGCTGAGCTTACTAGCCATATGGTTAAACTAGCGCATGTGCCTACTCAGGTATGGAAAGGGTACAATCCAAGTAGTTGGTTTGTTAGCTGGTATGAGTGGTTTGGAGGGCTTAAGGCAGTGGTAGGTGGAGTCCTACTGATTTTAATGTTGTGTCTACTCCTGCCGTGTCTTATACCCTTAGGAGTTAGGTCTGTGCAAAGCCTGATAGAAAATATAGCAGAGAGGAAGGCTGCTGCACAGATAATGGCAATTTATAAATATAAGGCTCTAGATCAGGGAGAACCAATGCGGGAAGACGAGTGTTGAAGATTCACATCATAGGATAAGTCTGGTCTGGTTCAAAGGTAACTTGTGGTGTATGCAAACCAAGGTTAAGTGATGCCTCAAGTAATTGTAAAATATCAAGAGGCATCAAAGGGGGAATGTGGTGGAATCTCGGTAAAAAATAAATTTAGTAGGCCGAGATTACCACGTGGCATGTGTACGTGCATATGCTGACGTATCGATCAGTTGGTTGCACGAGGCAAGATACGATCAGTAGTGTACGGAGCATGTGCAAGAATACAGGATGTAGTATTCCCCTCCTCCATTGTGCTGGACAAGCCATGCGGTCAAGCAGGAAGTTAAAGGACCACTATAGTGCCAGGAAAACATACTCGTTTTCCTGGCACTATAGTGCCCTGAGGGTGCCCCCACCCTCAGGGTCCCCCTCCCGCCCGGCTCTGGAAGGGGGAAAGGGGTAAAACTTACCTTTTTTCAGCGCTGGGCGGGGAGCTCTCCTCCTCCGATCCG
>OW240919.1:46959601-47028539 GCA_933207985.1 Pelobates cultripes
CCTTAGGTTGTATGGTAAAGAATTTTAAAAGGGATTCAAAACATGTGATTTTGGGGTTAAAATGTCTCCTGTACGTTTGGTCACTTTGTGCACTAGGGAGTGGCCTATTTTGGTTGCGGCATGGCCGCCGCGTGGCAGTTTGGATCCAACCCTGGTACAGCGTGTACACGTGGCTGTGTCAGGTAGGCCTGAACTTTACGGACAGTTTACATACATTGATTGTTGGGGGCAGGCCGTAAACGACTCGCCAAAATGGATTCGGATATGCCACGAGGAGCAATGTCGCCTCATGGTGGCCAGGACTTGTTTGCCCACTAGGACTGGTGTTAGGCCCATTTTGGACACGCCCCCTGAGTCCGAGATCCCTTTGCCGCCTCCTTACTTTCCTTTAAGAGGAAGTGACGCGAATGCAGGAAGCTCTGCACCCCTTCCCCTATTGCCCCCATCCACTTCCGCTTCCTCCTCCAGTACAGAATCCACCGCCCCTCGTATTAAAACTCCCCTTCCGGAACCAGGACCAACCCCCATTAGATTTGAATATCCTGATTTGGCGCCACTTCAAACTTCCGGTCAAGCTTCTTCTAGCTCGGCTCGGAGTATACTATTCACTAACTTATCCCAAAATCAAGTTCCCACATCCTCATGCCCTATTACCTCTCGACCGGAACCTTTAACTGACGCCCCTCCACGTAGCCCCATACTAACCCGACAACTGACCGGTACCCAACAATTAAAACATTATCAGATGCCTCTTCGTCTGAATCCTGGGTCAACCTATATCGATGCCGCAGGTCAAATGGCACATGCTGACCCAGTCTTCGTATATGTCCCGTTCACGACTACCGATCTCTTGAATTGGAAGACCCACAATTCCTCGTACACTGAGAAACCACAAGCTATGACCGATCTGTTCACCTCGATAGTTCAGACACATAACCCGACATAGGCTGATTGCCAGCAGTTATTAATGACATTGTTCAATAATGAGGAAAGGACAAGGATTAACCAAGCGGCCATTAAGGCGCTAGAGGAGAGAGCCCGTGCTTTAAATCAAGCCAATCCGGCAGCATGAGCCGCAACACATTACCCTAACACCGATCCTGACTGGAATGTAAATGGCGCAGATATGGCTCAACTTAAAGCCTATAGAGATGCTATAATTGCTGGCATGAAAGCCGGAGGGAAGGAAGCTATTAACATGTCGAAGACAGTTGAGGTGATTCAGAAAAGTGATGAAGCGCCCAGTGTCTTTTATGACCGATTATTGGAGGCATACCGCTTGTATACCCCCTTTAATCCGGAAGGCGCTGATAATTCCCGAATGGTAAACTCCGCCTTTGTCAGCCAAGCTTACGGAGATATTAAGCGCAAGCTACAGAAATTAGAAGGGTTTGCAGGTATGTCTATCACCCAACTAATGGAGGTAGCGAACAAAGTATATGAATAGGGAAACAGAAAGTAAGAAAGAGGAAGAGCGCAAGATGCGTAGAAAGGCAGATATGCTAGCGGTAGCGATCGCAGGCGTAGATAGACGGGGCCCAGATAGAAGCGATGGTAGATGGAATAGGGAGCCTTTGAGTAGGAATCAGTGCGCGTACTGTAAGGAAGAAGGGCATTGGAGGAACGAGTGTCCGCAAAGAGAGCAGTATGAGAGAGACTTACCCAGGGCAGGTTACGGAAACTTTAGAGGCAGAGCGAGGGGTAGAGGAGGCCCCGGAGGGAGTAATGGTAATAGAGGGAGTAATGGGAACAGAGGAAGTGTAAGGGAAGATAAGTACTATCCAGCAGCGCAAAGGTCCCGCGATAGAGAAGGTAGGGACTTTGTGGGATTGGCTGACACGGTCATGGAGGACTATTGATACCGACCGGGCTCCATCCCCCTTGGTCGAGCGGAGCCTATGGTCGATGTATCAATAGGGGGAAAAAGGAGTGTGTTTATGATCGACACTGGTGCTGAACATTCGGTGGTGACTAATCAAGTTGCTCCTCCATCTGGAAGAACTATTACTGTAATAGGAGCAACTGGAAGAAGTGCTGAAAAAACGGTTCTTAAAAGTCGACTCTGTACATTGGGAGGCCACGTAGTAAAACATCAATTCCTTTATATGCCTGAGTGTCCAGTCCAATTGCTGGGACGTGATATGCTATCCAAATTACAAGCGTAGATTACGTTCCTACCAAATGGAACAACATCCTTAAAGTTTAATGGACCCTCAGGTATTATGACATTATCCGTACCAAAGGAAGAAGAGTGGCGACTTTATACAGTGTTGACTAGCCAAAACCCGAGGAGTGATGAATCCTTATTTAACATACCAGGAGTTTGGGCAGAGAACAACCCACCAGGACTGGCCCGCAATATTCCACCTATTAAAATTGAACTAAAACTTGGGGTTTATCCAGTAAGCCTGAGACAATATCATATTCCGCAGAAGGCTAAGAAGAACATCCAATCTTATCTGGATAAGTTCATACGGTATGGTATCCTAAAATTCTGTACTTCCCCTGGAACACCCCATTGCTGCCTGTTCAAAAGCCCGGTACAGATGAGTATCGACCTGTGCAGGACTTGAGAGCAGTCAATGATGCGGTTGTTAGTATACATCCAGTCGTGCCCAATCCATATAACCTGCTTGCTTTAATTCCGGGCAGGGCTACTTACTTTACAGTCTTAGATCTCAAAGATGCCTTCTTTTGCCTCCGAATTGCCGCAGAAAGCCAATGTATCTTCGCTTTCCAATAGGAAAATGCTGTAACGGGCTCGAAACGCCAAATGACCTGGACAAGATTGCCCCAGGGGTTTAAAAATTCACCTACCCTATTTGGTTCAGCTCTAAGTCAAGACCTACTAGATTTCGAGTCTATCCCAGGAGAGTGTGTATTATTACAATATGTAGATGACTTGTTGATAGCAGCAGTTACAAAGGAAGTATGTCAGCAAGCAACGCACAATCTACTACACATTCTCTGGAAGGCAGGATACAAGGTGTCAAGAAGGAAGGCTCAGTTGTGTTTGCCAACTGTCAAATATCTAGGATTCCATATCTCTGAAGGTCAAAGAATTATGGGGCCAGAGAGAAAAGAAGCTGTGTGCCAAATACCGATACCCAGGAATAGAAGACAAGTGCGAGAATTCTTGGGGCAGCAGGCTTCTGTAGGATATGGATTCCCAGCTACGCGATACTGGCAAAACCTCTGTATGCAGCTATCAAAGGTACAGAGCACGACCCCTTCTTATGGACTCAAGAACAGCAAACGGCATTCGAAGATGTGAAGAGGGCTTTGATGGGTGCCCCAGCATTAGGTCTACCTGACCACACACGGCCATTCTACCTGTATGTACATGAGCAAAGAAGAATGGCTGTGGGAGTATTGACACAGTACTTGGGATCATGGCAAAGACCTGTTGCCTACATGTCTAAGCAACTGGATGCAGTGGCCAGCGGACTTCCACCTTGTCTAAGAGCTGTAGCTGCAGCCGCTCTGCTAGTAGCTGAAGCCGATAAACTCACTCTGGGTCAAGAACTTTATGTACGAGTTCCACATGCAGTACAGACGTTGTTGGATTACAAAGGAAATCATTGGTTTAGTAACAGCCGTATGACCAAGTATCAAGCAATGTTGTGTGAAAACCCAAGAGTGCATTTAGAGACTGTAAATACCTTAAATCCAGCTACCCTTTTGCCACAACCTACTGAAAGTCAACATGATTGTTTGGAAGTAATGGATGAAGTATTTTCAAGTAGACCAGATCTTCGTGATTTTCCCATCCAGAACCCTGATGTTCAATATTACACCGACGGCAGTAGTTATGTAAAAGAAGGGATCCGCTATGCAGGATATGCAGTAACAGCGATAGACAAGGTGATAGAAGCTCGGCCACTGGCAAAAGGAACATCAGCACAAAAGGCAGAATTGATAGCACTGACACGAGCGTTACAATTGGCTGAAGGTTTAAGAGTGAACATCTACACGGACTCCAAGTATGCGTTTTTAACCACTCATGCCCACGGAGCTTTGTATAAAGAAAGAGGACTATTGAATTCAGAAGGCAAAGAAATCAAATACGCAGCTGAGATCCTACAACTATTGGAAGCAGTGTGGGAGCCGAAAGAAGTCGGTATTATACATTGTCGGGCGCATCTGAGAGGAGATGGTGATGTAACCAAAGGGAATGGGATGGCAGATAGTGCAGCTAAGCGTGCTGCTGAATCAGGAAGACAGGAATATGTGGGGCATATAGCTGCTCTTATACCAACTCCACTGTCTCAATGGACTCCAATTTATACAGCTCAAGAAGAGGAGTAGTTAAGGACTGAACCTGGAAAGTATTTGGAGAACAAATGGTATCAGTTAGAAGATGGAAGAATAGTTATTCCAGCATCACTAGCGGTAGAAATTGTCCAAAACTATCATAACGGGACACATTCTGGGAGAGACAGTACAGAAGAATCTCTCAGAAAACATTTCTACATACCAAGATTGTCCAACTTGACTCAGGCCATTGTACGTAGATGTGTAACGTGTGCTAAAAATAATGCAAGACAAGGACCAGTAAAGCCACCAGGAGTCCAGTTTATGGGGGGACTTCCCATGTCCGATTTACAAATTGACTATACAGTGATGCCTAAATCGGGTGGACATCGCTACCTGCTGGTAGTGGTGTGCACCTATTCAGGCTGGGTAGAAGCATGTCCTACTCGTACAGAGAAAGCAGGAGAAGTCGTGAGATTCCTGCTACGAGAAATAATACCCCGATATGGACTACCCTGCTCTATAGGATCGGACAATGGTCCAGCTTTTGTTCATCAGTGCCTACAACAATTGACTCATATGCTTGGTATAAAGTGGAGGCTTCATACGGCATATAGACCCCAGAGTTCTGGTAAGGTAGAGAGAATGAATAGAACTATTAAGAATCAGTTGGCTAAAATGTGTCAGGAAACCCAACTTAAGTGGAACGTTCTCTTGCCCATAGCTCTATTGCGAATCCGTAGTACACCTACCAGAAGGATGGGCCTCTCTCCTTTTGAAATCATGTACGGGCGACCACCTCCCGTGCTTGGTAACTTAAGGGGGGATTTGAGTCAGTTGGGAGAAGGAATTACCCGGCAGCAGGTTGTAGAGTTGGGTAAGACTATGGAGGAGGTACAGAAATGGGTACAAGATAGATTACCTGTGAATATTTATCCCCCAATTCATAGTTACCACCCAGGCGACCAAGTGTGGATTAAAGAGTGGAATAATGTGCCGTTAGGGCCCAAGTGGAGAGGTCCTTATGTTGTTCTTCTGTCTACCCCTACAGCGATAAAAGTAGCCGAAGTGGCTCCGTGGATACATCACTCCAGGGTTAAACCAGCAGCAGCCGATTCCTGGCAAGTTACAGCAAATCCAGAGAATCCCTGCAAGATCCGGTTAAAACGCACGACTCAGTCGGAGTGACGAGGAACCTTGTAGATTACAAATTTTATTGTTTCAGAGACTTGGTAAGTGAGTGAGAAGGCCATAATAAAGCCTGTCCACTCACCAACGAGTGTATAAGTCAGGGAAAGTCTTGAGGGGACCCCTGTGAAGACGAGCAGAACTCCATTCCCTGCAGTCCTTATATCCTGGAAGCTGAGGTGCCTTCACACGGACGAAGACTGAGGATGACGACGAAAGATGTATTTTTAATAATGTTTATTTATGTGTATTTTTATATTCAGGAAGGTAGAGGTACCAACACTCCTAGCTGTGAGGTATGCATTAAGACTACAAGAACAGGTAACCATATATCCCAGACCCTAATTTGGCATTCGCAATATGAGTGTAAAGGAGATGTATCAAGATGTAGATACTTAAATATAGAATATAGTGTGTGTCATTTAGGAGTAGGAGAACCTAAGTGCTTCAGTCCTGAGTATCAACCCCGTACAATTTGGTTGACTCTCAGAAATGGAGATTCTCAGGGGACCCTAATTAATAAGACGGTATTAAAATCCTTATATTCTTCAGGTGCTCTGCTATTTGATGCGTGTAAAGCAATATCAAGTGGTAGAAAGCCGTGGAATGTATGTGGGGATCTTAGATGGGAGAGGACGTATGGGTCTAACGATAAATATATTTGTCCCAGTAGTAAAAATAAATATGTAAGTCCAAGATGCCCAAATAGAGATTATAACTTCTGCCCATATTGGTCTTGTGTGGGGTGGGCGACTTGGGGACAGACAGCAGACAAGGACATGATTGTGACTAAGTTGCCTACTAATCCATATTGTAAGTCTATGGAATGCAATCCAATCCATATACTTATAAATAACCCTGACAAGTTCTTAGATAAATATGGTAATTTATTTGGGTTTCAAATATATGGGACGGGTTTAGACCCTGGGACAATATTGTTTATAGGGATAGAGACTGATACGGTAACCTCCCAAACTCATCAAGTATACCATTCCTTTTATGAAGAGATGAGCATAGATAATAAGATCCCCCATAATGCTAAAAACTTGTTCATTGATTTAGCCGAGAGTATTGCCGGTAGTCTTAATGTTACCAACTGCTATGTGTGTGGAGGTACTAACATGGGAGACCAATGGCCTTGGGAAGCAAAGGAGGTAATGTCCGGTTCTGAGGCAGTTGACCAATTAATATCTACACAAGCCGACTATCATATGAGTGTTAGAGGTAAATCTGAATGGAGATTGAAGACCTCCATCATAGGTTATGTTTGCATAGCGAGGAAAGGAATGATGTATAATACTTCTGTAGGAGAATTAACTTGTCTAGGGCAAAAAGCTTATGATGATGATACAAAGAATACAACTTGGTGGTCGGCTTCAAATGTCTCAGAACCATCTAACCCGTTTGCAAGATATGCCAATTTAAAGGACGTATGGTTTGATCTATCCATCACATCTAACTGGAGAGCCCCAGCGAATTTGTACTGGATCTGTGGTAAGAAGGCCTATTCGGAGTTACCACAGGACTGGGAAGGGGCATGTGTGTTGGGTATGTTAAAACCATCCTTCTTCTTGTTGCCTATTGAAACAGGTGAGACTTTAGGTGTTAAAGTGTATGATGTGAATCATAGGAAGAAAAGGGGACCCATAGAGATAGGTGCCTGGGAAGATAATGAATGGCCTCCCCAGCGTATTATAGATTATTATGGGCCAGCCACGTGGGCAGAGGATGGTACCTTTGGTTATAGAACCCCTATTTATATGCTCAACCGCATTATAAGGTTACAGGCGGTGGTTGAGATCATTACTAACGAGACATCACAAGCGCTCAATCTTCTAGCGAAGCATAATACCAGGATGAGGACAGCAGTTTACCAAAATAGATTAGCCTTGGATTATCTTTTGGCAGTAGAGGGAGGTGTATGTGGGAAGTTTAACCTGAGCAATTGCTGTCTTCAAATAGATGACGAAGGGCAAGCAATAGCTGAGCTTACTAGCCATATGGTTAAACTAGCGCATGTGCCTACTCAGGTATGGAAAGGGTACAATCCAAGTAGTTGGTTTGGTAGCTGGTATGAGTGGTTTGGAGGGCTTAAGGCAGTGGTAGGTGGAGTCCTACTGATTTTAATGTTGTGTCTACTCCTGCCGTGTCTTATACCCTTAGTAGTTAGGTCTGTGCAAAGCCTGATAGAAAATATAGCAGAGAGGAAGGCTGCTGCACAGATAATGGCAATTTATAAATATAAGGCTCTAGATCAGGGAGAACCAATGCAGGAAGACGAGTGTTGAAGATTCACATCATAGGATAAGTCTGGTCTGGTTCAAAGGTAACTTGTGGTGTATGCAAACCAAGGTTAAGTGATGCCTCAAGTAATTGTAAAATATCAAGAGGCATCAAAGGGGGGAATGTGGTGGAATCTCGGTAAAAATAAATTTAGTAGGCCGAGATTACCACGTGGCATGTGTACGTGCATATGCTGACGTATCGATCAGTTGGTTGCACGAGGCAAGATACGATCAGTAGTGTACGGAGCATGTGCAAGAATACAGGATGTAGTATTCCCCTCCTCCATTGTGCTGGACAAGCCATGCGGTCAAGCAGGAAGTTAATTCTTATTTGTAATGATTGGTCAAGAGAATGTGCGGGTGGAGCTTAATATGGGAGGAGTTATGTGCCTATATAGGGAGCCTGCACTATTGTTCAGGGCTCAGAACTTGCTGTATTTTTGGTGACATTAGTCCCTCTGAGTCCCGATCGGTGATCCAATAAAGAATCTCTTCCTTCCTGAAGAAACCTGTGTCCATCCCTCTGTGCTTTGCTTCCGTCAGTTTCTCCGGTATCAGTATAGCACATTAGAGAGTTAGTTTATATGTAAACCAGACTCCCAGGCCACTTACGTGTGACTTCTCACACCTTGCAGAGCTTTTGATTAATCAAAGGAACAATGCATATGGTAAACCATCTGTTCCCTTTCACATTCCTATGCAACTCACACTACCTCTTCTGTCATCTATGCACTACACAAATTACATTAAAGGTCAATATTCCATAGTGCAATAATTAATTATGCTCCCTTGCCGTGTCAAGGGGACTAGCTCTATTCCCTCCCAGAGACTGGATGACACATAGTCCTGGGAGCTCTAGTCCTTACAATGACTTTCACCCCTGAATCTTCCACGAGCTGGAACACACTTAGTTCTGGGATTACAACTGCTTTAATGCATCCAAACACAGCCTTTTATACACAGACCCCAGCAGAGGGGTCTCCATTGTCTTCACCACAAGCCAAGGAATCTTTGAGCCTGGAAAATAATTGCGTTAAAGATCGATAAGCTAATTATCTCCCAGGAACAGAGAGGCAAACCTAAAAATATAAAACCTAAAAATGCCCCAAAACATAATAAAAACACAAAATAACCCCACAAATAATACATTGCTAAATTGCCCTGATCTGAGCACCCAAGTTCTCCAAATAGCGCTCAGATCCATGCAGTCTAGGCGATGTCTAAGTTCTGACTGGCCGCACACTTGATCCTATGCCAAAAATAGTTCCAGGGCGTTTGGTGCTTTTACTGGTCATCTTTCGGGAGCTCCTACGGCCGCAATACGGGGTGCTCTGGCTGGCTCTTAGGTAGCGTTTGTCCCCTTAGTATCGGGCACCTTCCCTCCAAAACGCGATCTCCTGGCAGATTTCAAAGTGGTTCAAAACCACAAACCAAGTTGACCAGGAACCCACAAAGTCCTCATGCTGATTTAGTTCCATAGCGGTCACGGCTAAGTACCGCTGGGACTATTCGTGGGTTTGGTTCATGCGAATGGCTGCCTGAGAGCCAGCGTTCGGTTCTATTCGCATGAAGGGAAAGTGCCAAACCAGGGCCACCCAGAGAAAGCTACTAGTGGCGGCTGGGCAGAGTAACTCCCAAATAGTTTCCCAGACCTGGTCCATAGCCGGTGGGCAGGAGTATAGCTTCTACACTCCTCCAGGAGTACGTGGGAAGAAGCGTTTGCCACAAATGCCATTTCCAGGGGCTCTTCCCAGAACACAAATGAAGGGCTTTGCATTCTGTGAATTTCTTAATTGTGCCACCACATATATTTTTTTTATCTTCATAAAGATCCTGTTTAAGTGATACTGATACTTTGCAGTTTTACAATAAATAGAAAGTTTTTAAATATTTATTGGGTTCACTGAAGCTTAGTTCATTACGAAGCATATTGTATTTGTAGTCTGTTTTGACAAAGGAGGATGAGACAACGAATTAAGAAACTAAAATTACAAAGAACAATAAGCAATTAGGTCAGGCAACTAATTTAGTTAAAGGGACACTATAGTCACCAAAGCAACTTTTTAATTTTTTTTATTTTTTTTTATTTTATACTTTTGCAGTGCATACGAACAGGGCATACAGGCTTGAGGTGCCCCAACAGCAATCCTCAGGCTTATCAGCAGGTGTTACAACTGGGGTACTTTGAAAGGCATGCACAAGTTTATAGTATAAAGAACAGCACAGTAACTAAATTGGTTTATGCTAGAGTGGGTAAATATGTTGAAACATACTGATATCGGTAGCTTATTACTGTCAACTAAGCTGCACAGCATGAGCTGGTTGAGAGATAGGCAAGAGTAGACATGCTGTGTACAGAATTGCAATGAGCCTAGCTTGTCAGGAGTATGTCGTGCAGGTGAGAACAAGATTTAAAACAAAACTGGCAACTCTAGAGATTACATGTCACTGTGGTCCAGAGCACTAGGTAAAAAGAAAACATGCTAGATCCTAAGTGTGCCAATCGTGGTTATGAGGCATTATGGCTGGGTTTCATGCATAGGACCCCGTTGGAGAGAGTGGTTGGGTCATGAAAAAGTCTGCAAGTGGTCGTCTCTCTCATCTGATTCCCTCTGTCTGGAGACTTCTGAAGCCCACTGGTGGATTGCAGGGGGGGTCGCTGCCGGACTGGTGAGGGTGTCCCTCCGGCCCCAGACTGGTGTGAACACCTGCATCTCCTGGCCACAAACTCGTCTGCTTCTGGAGTCAGAGTTTCCTCTTCGTGTGGGAGGCCTGGGGGTTGTCTGCTGCTTGGGCCGCCGCTGGTGTGGGCAATACTTCTGGGTCCAGACCCTCTTGGCCTTCAGCCAGGGTGAGTGAGTTTCAGTGGGTGTTCAGGTGTTTTGCCTGAGGGTGTCCCCCTCGCCCCTGCTGTCTGTGTCCCTTCTCACCCGCTTCCTGGTAGCCGAGCGAGCACATGTGCTGCTGGGACTTCTGATCCGCCTCCATGTGTATTCCGCGTTCTGTGTGAAGTGCAGGGAGACGGATCAGCAGTGATCTGTACCCTGCAAAAATTAAATAAATTTACAGTTAAATCCCCCCCTTTCCCCTGCTTTAATAAAATTAACCCCTTCCATGCCAAATGATCACTGTCATCTGTTTTGTTTGTTTTTTAACCCTCAGGGGTTAAATTAATTTTATTTAATTTTAAAATTATATATTTAGCTAGCTGGGGTGGATGGAAGTTAGTGGGGGATGTGGTGTTAGGCCAGCTAGGGGTTTACATTAAAAAAAGCTTTAAAAAGTAAAATAAAAGTTAAGTTAAAAAAATACCACTCCCCTTTACCTGGTCCGAATAAAAATTAACCCCTTCCCTGCCAGTTTATCACTGCTTACAGGGATCAAAATATAGATCATGGTATTAATTAAAATATTTTAAAATTATTTATTTTGCTATCTGGGGTGGGAGTTTGGGGAATTTACTGTTAGTGCTGCTTACTGCTAGTTAGGTGTTAACGGTTAAAAAAAAAAGTTTCTAAAAAATTTTAAGTGTAAAAAAAGTAATACAGGTAAGTAAAAATAAAAGTTTAAAACAGAGTTTTAAAAAGTAAAAAAATGCTCATTACCACTACACCTGGAACAAACTAGAAAAAAAATGATCCCATGCTAAGGTTCAAAATATGCCTTTTGAATTACCCCGGGATGTATTCTTTAATAAATAGTATGTGTTTGTGGGGAAGTTTGAATAACCAACCAGCTAAACTACTCCAAAATGGAACATGGACACAGCGTATAACTTCAAAGTTAGAAAAAAAACTGGCTGTACTCAGATGACATAGCTGAGCAACATATGAAGTATTGTACAGTTGTAACATATTGTGTGTCAAAAAGGCAGAAAAAATGCTTATTACCACTACACTTGGTACAAGCTAGCGGAAATATTATCCCATGCTAAGGTTCAAAATATGCCTTTTGAAATACCCTGGGATGTCTTCTTTAAGAAATGGTATGCCTTTATGGTGTAGTTGTAATATGTAGCCTGCTCAAGTGCTCTAAAGTGGGACACAGACGCATCAAAACTCTCCATGAAAATTCACACTTAAAAACCTGAACTTTTCACGTCTCTTTTACAGCACTGTAACGTCACAAAATCATGTCTAGGTCATACATTGGACATATTGCTTTACTCAGAAGATGTAACTAAACATAATTTGTTTTTTTATGACAGTGGTACATATCAAATGTAAGAAATACTCAGTGTGTTAAGGCACAATATACACCATATACGATACCCTGGGGTGTCTGCTTTATCAAATGAAAGCCCTTTGTGGGGTTATTTGAACAGTCACACTGCTATAATACCCTGAAATAAGACATAGGCCCGTCAAATCCATCTATAAAATTCTAACTATAGAAACTGAAATAGCATTGTCTCATATGGCATTGTAGCTACACAGAATGGTGCCAAAGGCATAGTTATACTCAGCAGATGTAGCTGAACACAATATGGGGTTCTGTGCAGGAATAGCACACACCAGCTTTACGGAATACACATTACAAAAACCTTGTCAAATGTGTATATGCCAAAATAGAGAGAAAAACACAATTTTACTCCAATATTTAGCAGAGGTTGGCGATGAAATGGCTAAGTAAAAAGTGTCAAACTAACCTTAGGTAAATAGCCTGTGATGTCTACTTTATATAAATTATTACTTTTGTGTGGCAATTTTGTTTTCTGTGATGCTACTAAACCTACAAGAAAAACATACCAATTTCTAAAATTGTTTAACATTAAAATTTTATTTTAGTCCTTGTATTTTGTGACCTGTAATTTTCAAAATAAGCTGAAATCCTATACATATTATGTACTCTATAAATCGAGACACATAAATTAATTTATTTTGAATTACTTTTTCTAAGCTGGACATATTATGCACACGCTATTATTGTCAAAACTGTGAAAAAAATAGGTTTTTTTGCATTTTTTTTTTATAATTAATGAGACTTTATCTATGTATATGTGACATAAAATTAAAGTCCTGTTTGCCCTCTAAAAACCAGTATATAATATGTGTTGGTGCAAAAATTACAGAGATGCAAATTGCGTTTGAACACAAACAGCAAAAAATGCAAAAATGGCTTGTGTCCTTAAGGGTAAGATAAGCTTTTGAAGCTGTGTCCTTAAGGGGCTAAGCTAAAGTTGTTTTGGTGACTATAGTGTCCCTTTATGTAGGCTCTACATTGATATTGTAAAATAAGGTTTATGGATGTTCCTAGCACTTCTTTCAAGCCTTCTAGTTCAGTATATCAAACTGAGAAACCTGTAAGGAAAATGTCGGTTCTGCTGGAAGGAAGTGCAAGGTGTCAAAGTGTCCTGATAAGACTGATGATCAAAGAGTGAGTCGGATCTTCTCCAAAGCTTCAGTGGATTTGACCCATGTGATCCAATCATGGATTAAGGAAGCTTGTAGGTCTTGTAAATAACAGTGCTGCACTAGCATGATAATGCAATAATTTTACTACATGACAGGAGGCTTCCTATTTCCATACCTTTCTTTACTATAAATCTCCAGCAGCACAGATCAATCAATTAAGTTTAAACCAATAAAAAAAAAGTAACATCCCATATATAAGATAGGTCAGCCCCCAATTCATTTCTCTCTTTGCTGCTCCACGCAGAGGCACAGGTCAGAGTACTTGCTTCTGATAATACTTTCTTACAATTGTGTTATTATTGCTGGTATATTGATTATTCTTTGATACTTTGCCTGTCACCTGGTTTTCTCACTACTTCTAGGGGTCTTTTTTCCCCTTTTGGGGTTTGTGTTCCCCTTACTCCCTCTTATCTATAACCTCACCCTTCATCCTAATACCTAATCCTTTTACAAACCAACGACTGCGGCCGGCTATCGCCCTGCGGCACTTCTCTCTCATGGGGACCTTTCCCCCTCTCCTTACACATTAACCGGTGGTCAGAGGCGCGAGCGACAGCTTTCTCCCTCATCTCACTCTCTCATTCGGACCCACGGGAGTTCTTCCCGCCGTGTCCTCACGCGCGGTGGCCATCTTGAATCTCGCGAAGACGAAAAAACCGAGATTCACACCGGCCATTTAGGAAGCCCAAACTTACTGTGTGGAAACACATAGAGCCTACTCATCCTTGTGACAGATGCAGAGATCGCTGACAGAAGATAGAGCTGAATACACTACACGTTTCAGGTGCTCATTGCTCTTTAACTGTATACAGTGGCATGTCTATTTATTGAACATGGATGTTAAATGGATACTGTAGGGGTTGTAGATATCATATTGTAATCTGTGACTGTACGCCTGGTGCACAGACTACCTGACACAACTGCACGCAGGGGTGGCCCCTGCTGTCATAACACACCCAACAGCCTTTCCCCAGCCAAAAACCTATTACTAGAGACTGATCAGGGTTATCCCTGCCAGCGGTACCAATTATTATCAAACTTGCTATAGGTACCTCCCCGAGTTGGGGACTTAGGGGTTATCCCTTTGGCTATTCAAGCCTCTGACGCTTCCACACAAATACAAGGGTTCTCCCCTTATACTATCCACCGCTCAATACGACCGGTATTTAAACAAGAGCCCGCATTACATAGTCTCAAGTGGGGACCAAATAAGATACCTGATACCAGGCTACCCCCAATTGCCCTGTGCTAGGAGTCTACCCACCAGGCCTTGCTTAGGCAAGCGTCCTAACATATACGTCCTTTTCCCACAGGACAATACTGAGTGATCATGTCGGATACCCACAAAGCATCCACGGAGAAGGCGATAACTAAAATGCTGATGCAAATTCCGCCTGAACCCAGTACACAAGATATGGTGCCGACATGGCGTGACGTGGAAGTTCATTTGTGCTCGGAGGCTCCTTCCAAGGAAGTCCACTCCCTGTCAAAACGCCAAAGAGCTGGCCTCCCTGTGCCACGTGCTCAGGCAACAGGGAAGACTCCTGCTAAACGCGGTAAGCATGCCACTCGTTCTGTAGCACCCCCACCAGTGCTATCCTCGGAGAATGATGAGACCTACCCATCAGCGGCTCTAGATGTCATTGATGAATGACGCGCAGACGCCTCCGAATCAGAAGACGAGAATAACTTGCTAGACATGCCTGCTTTTGACTCTTAATACGTGAAAGAATCATATGGTGGAGAGTCCTTCACCCAGGAGACAATGGACTCCTTCACAGAAGATGACGGGCAGTTTCTGGAAACACAGGGCTGCCCTCTCTTTGATCCACGAGCCATTCGCCACATTGGTCCTCCAAATGGACCCTACATCACACCTGACAAAACTTGTCCACTACTGGCTACACAAGCCCTTAGAGCGCGGGGTACGCACCCGCTAGAGAGCTGAATGCCCACCCCCAATTCTGCCAGTCAAAATAGCGTTGACACCCGAGTTTGACCAGACGGTCGTGGTATTCATGTCAAGAACCAGCCGTGACCCTCCTAAATTGGTGGAGAAAGGCCTCAAGGCGACACAGGAAAAACTGCTGGATCTGTTGGGCCCTATCACAAAAATCCTCTACTTCGCAGATCTGGCCCTATCACAAGGTACCCAACTCGATCCCAGCGCGATCCGAGAATGGGCACAACGCAGCATATGTATGATGGGCAATGTCAATGCTGCATTGTGTGCGGAAAGACGCAAGACTGCTCTCATCCGAATCGATGCGAAGCTCATCAATATGGCACACAGAGTTAGGATCCGCTGCAAACGGAAAACTATTTGGCGACTCTTTTATCGCCGAACTGAAGAAACACGTCTCCTTATTCAACACTCTAAATAAAGTGCAGTCATCACTAAGACAAGTGTTTCGCCCACCTCCAGGCCGGGGTGTTCACCAGCCAATTCTGGAATTTGGGCTCCAAGCCAAACTATCCCTCATTTTCATTCTACCCGACATCAACCTCATGGACACCAAACTACTACAGAGGTGCGAACAGAGCCAGAGGTTACCGAGAAAGAGGACAATGATGTTTTCCCTCCAAAGGTGAGTCCAAACCCTCATACCAATGTCTCTACTTCGACTGCAGGCAGGCTCTCCCTTTATTTACAAAAATGGGAGGAGATCTTGGTGGACGCCTGGACCTACAGACGGTACAAGGATATGTAATTAAATTTCATACACAACCGTACCAAGCACACCTACCACCACCCATGCGTACATCTGCAGACAACAAGTCGGTGATCGAGGAAATCCTAGCCCTTTTCTCCAAAGGCACGGTAGATCACGCGCAGGAAGACGGCTTCTTCAGCAACATATTCTTAGTACAAAAGAAGACAGGAGACTTCATCCTGTCCTCAACCTGTGGCATCTCAATTACTTTGTGGTATACCATCACTTCAAGATGGAAGGGATCCATCTGCTTCGCAATCTCCTCCTAAAGGATGACTGGTTCACACGCGATTGGACCTCAAATACGCCTAACTTTTGGTACCAGTGGCTTCATCCTGTCGCAAGTTTCTATGCTTCCAATGGCACGGTCAAACATACCAAGTCACGTGCCTCCTCGGACTCAGCTCAGCCCCGTGGTGTTTCACAAAACTCCTGAAGCCGGTCTTGGCCCGTCTTCGATCTCTAGGCATAAGATGTATCATCTATTTAGACGACTTGCTACTGTTTTGCGACACACCGTCTTTCGCAGATGAAATTGGTCATAGACTTCCTCGAATCCCTGGGTTTTGTGGTGAATCAAGACAAGTCCGCAATGATACCCTCTCAAGTAGTCCAATTTCTGGGGTTCGAGATAGACTCAACCTCCTGTACACTCAGACTGCCGATCAAGAAGATCGCTGCCATGAGGAAAGAAATTCGCAAAGTGCTACGCATGGATCACGTTCCATTGCGCCTCCTAGAACGAGTTGTGGGACTCCTATCAGCCTCCATTCAGGTGATATATCCGGGACCGCTGCACTACAGAGCCATGCAACATTTGAAAGTATGCTTCTTGTGTTCCAGACTGTCTTACGATCGCCGAATTCCCCACATGGACGAAATTCGGACGGAACTCGTTGGTGGCTTCGTATGATGAAAGAGTAGAGCGAGTGTGTCAGGTTGCTGAACATTCATGGAGGGTAACCCCTTAGTATAAATTAAGTGAAACAAGGAAGAAAAAAGTGCAAGAAGTCCATAGAGGGGGGGAAAAAGAAAGAGAGATATCTAACAAGAAACCCCCTGGAAATTCTTGTACTGTAACAGCAACCTTGAGTGTTCTTCTCATAAAGAGAAATAAAATGTAACTTTTAATTCTAATAGTTAAAATAACTGTAAGTGAAAAGCGAATAAATAAAAGGCTGAGAGGAGAAAAATGATAGCCCGTGCTGCCCGTGTCTGATTGGCAAGCACTAGTGGCACAGGGGTAAAAGAGGTATAGACAAAAAGACACTATAATTTGTAGTATCTATATTTCCAATTAACTACCCCCCCAACTCCCATCATTCTGTGCCACTTTGGCAGCAAAATCCAATTCCCCTCTGCATTGGAACAGCAGCCGAACTGTCAACACGGCTACCTAACTAAAAGTAGGGTGGCTAAACCGGAGGAAAATAATAAAATATAGTGGCTGCAGCATGATCCCCTGTCAACCCCCTCCACCCTCTTGTTAATAAGCAGTCTCGATCCACGTTTCGCCGAGTATTGGCTCTTCAAAGGGAACCGAGTTAAAGCTGATCGGTTATTTAAATATCCCGCCCTCCATCCTGATTGGTTTACAGTTTCACCAACCGGCTGGAGGGGAGAAGAAGAGGAATTTAACCCTTAATGACCGGGTACACAATAGAGCAATTGTAAATGAATACATTAAGGGAAAATGATGATGATCTCTAATTTAATATAGAGTGTATGTCCACAATAAAAATAAAAATACAAGAACTCTAGGCAAACGATGAAATAGTTTAATATTGAACACTAATATCTTTTAAATGAAAAAGGTCCTGAGATCATGCTCAAAGTTACTTATAAGATATTTGTAGCTGAGAAAAGGTTACAATTTAACTTCAATTGGGACTAATGTAGCTTGTTATAGATGAAAAGTTAAATTGAAACAAAATTAGCAGGTTTTTTTTAGTTATAAAATCTTTTCATAAGATGAACAGTGCAAGTGATAATTATAGTAATACAGATGGAGATACTCAGTCCCATTTTAACCATGACCACTGGGTAAATATTGACAAAAGAAACAGCACGATAAGGAAAAAGAAGATGCCAGGTCCCATTAACATCCATGACTACTGTATATTTTGACAAGAGGAACAACATTATTGATAATTCATATGGAGTGACAAAGTCCCATTAGTAACCATAATCACTGGATGTATCTAAAAACTTAACACTATATACATTAATAACAAATTAGGCACAACCTTAACCATTGATTGTATCTTAAGAGCTTTGTACTATATACACTAATTCCAATTTGGGCACTATGTACATTTATACAGTGTGCTTAAGATGTGTATTAGTGGTAATTTATACAAGGATATACATAATATGATAAAGGAAGATAGCTAGAAAAGGGAGATCACCCATAATTATTTTAATGATGGATTTAATTGGTGGTTTTAAGAATTTGTCCCATTTTAACTCTGTATATTAGTTGAACTGTTATTTCAAAACTGATGATAGGTCTGATAGGCACATAGTTGGCCACTGTCATAGTGCAACCTCCTCATTTATGAATGAATGAATGAATGGAGTAAAAGTAAACTCTTCATACAATCCTTTGGGTTATAATGTTTGAAATTGGTAAATCCAACGAGATTCTGCTTTCAATAAAGAGATATTGATATCGCCTTTGTAATGATTAAGAAATATTTTTTTGTATAACCTGAAATTTGAGAACATTGGATTTAGAGGCATGGTTCACTCGTATATGTTTCGCGATTGGAGTCTCTACAAGTGGATTGGTAATGGAATTGATATATTGTAAAACGCGTTGGCATAGTTGCTGATATGTTTTGCCAATGTATTGTAACCCGTATTCACACGTTATAATATTGATGATGTTTGTAGAGCTACAGTTGACAAAGGCATTAATAGCTATCTCTTTAGATGTTCTTTTATTAAGGACTGTTTTTGTAGGTAAGATGAAATTGCAAGCTTTGCAATGGCTGCATTTTTAGAGGCCTTTGGTTGTTTGAAGCCAAGTGGGTGTAGTTTCTATGGGTTTCAAATGACAATGTGTTAGGAAGTCCCCAAGGTTACTTGCTCGTCGACATGTCATAGAGGGTTGTTTGGCAATGGTGTTGCTAAGACATGTGTCATATTGCAATACCGGCCAATTTCTGTTGAGTATTATCTGTGCTGTGTCCCAATGTTTGTCATATGTACCTATAAACCTGGTTACGCCAGGGGATGTAGAGGGTTCTCTGGGTGGTCTGTGTAGGCTCTCTGATCTGTCCACAGCTTTTGTTCTCTGGTAGGCTTTTTTCAAAATTCTATTAGGATAGCCCAGGGATTTAAATGTGACCCTAAGCTCCCTAGCTTCCTTTTTATAGTCATCCTGGTTAGAGCAATTTCTCTTTGCTCTAAGATATTGTCCGTATGGTATGTTGGCTTTAAGGTGATGTGGGTGGAAAATCTGCCAATGTAGCAAACTATTTGTTGCCGTAGGTTTCCTAAACAGAGAAGTAGTGATCTCCCCATTTTCAAGTATATTTATATTCAAGTCCAGGAAGACCAATTGTCTCTCATCAATTACATGAGTGATTTGGAGATTGATTTCATATTGATTAAGTATGTCCACCATTTCCTCAAACTGTGGAAAGGAGCCTAGCCAAAAGATTAGAATAACATCTATATACCGATACCATTTGTATATAGATGAAGTGAATTTAGCATTGGAGATAGTAAATACTGTGGTTTCCTCCCACCATCCCAAAAACAAATTAGCGTAGCTGGGTGCACAGGACGATCCCATGGCTGGCTCCTCCACATGAAAGCCTGGAATGGGAAAGCCATATTTGGTCCCATACCGGATTTCGTGCTGGAATCCGGACCCAGCCCATGGGGCTGGGGAGCTCATTGTGCAGGATCTTCTACAGGCGGTCCCTAGTTGGAAGAATAAATGGACTTGCACATCAACTACTTGGAGTTGATAGTGGACTCCTTTGCCATACGCAGTATGGCCAGGCACATGTCCAACTGCTGCATACTGCTGTGCATGGACAACATCTCGGCAGTCCAATATATAAAGTGCCTGGGAATAGCTCGACCCCAGGCTCTGGCAGAGGTGAACAAAGACATCTACAGTGTCTGCCTATCCCGCAATACCACGCTGAAAGCCGAATACCTACTGGGAACTTCCAACCTCACAGCAGATTGGTACTCCCGACATTGGAGGGAGGGCAGCGATTGGCGTCTCATCGAAACAACATTCAATTTCAGGGGTCCAATGATTATAGATCTCTTCACAGGTTCTTCAGTTGGCTACCAGACCCGCAATGCGAAGCAGTGGACGCATTTCTCCAGAACTGACTGAAACAGGGAGCTTATGCCTTTCCCCCCCTTCTCCATGCAGGCACGGGTGATCCACCAGGTACGGTCTCAAGGATGCTCCTTACTCTTACTGACACCCCTATGGCAGAGCCAACCGTGGCTCCCGGGTGTTCTAGAATTGGCGTGCGATCATCCACTCTTCATACCGTCCTTTCCACTTCTGCTGACCGACCCGGGGGGGTAACCTCGCCCCCTCATCCTACAAGAACGTCTGGAACTAGTAGCCTGGAAGATTTCAGGGGATCCTGGTCAACAGATGGATTATCACAGGTCACTAAGGATCTATTATGGGACTCGTGGGCACCTGGCACCAGACGCTGTTATCTCGCAGCCTGGAACAAATGGTCTAGCTGGTGTTTGAAGAGGGATTACGATCCCTTTACAGCACCTGTTCCAATGATCTTAATTTTTTTATTACATTCCTTTTCCTTAGGACGTTCATATCGATCCATCAATGTCACGCTGTCCGCGATCTCGGCTGCACGCGTCCTGGTTCAGGGTCTCCAGTGGGTCAAGTACCTTTGATCTGCAGACTACTGAGAGGTATATGCTTATCACGCCCACCAACACCGAAATACTCCAGACTCTGGGATGTTGAGGAGGTCATGCGATATTTGTATGGAACTGGCCGAACAAATTTTTTTTGTCTTTGCACCAACTCTCGGTGAAACTCACGCTATTATTTTGTCTGGTATCTTTCCGTCGAGTAGCAGATGTTAAAGCGTTTGACGTAAATGGTTTATCCTTTACCCCAAAAGTGTCTTAGGAGTCGGTCACGAGACGTACTAAGACGAATTCGGCGATGGTCTTTTACACGTTTTTTTCCTACGGCCCCACAACTTTGTGTGGTCAGGTCGTTGATGTGCTATGTCTTATGCCAAACCACACAAACCGGTGTCTACGACTACTGTCGCAAGATGGGTACGTTGGATACTATCATTGTCAGGCGTCAAGGCATCTTTTGGAGCTCATTCCGTACGGGGCGTGGCATCTACACACGCTTTTACGTCGGGTGCATCTCTCACCTACATCATGCGATCGGCGGATTGGTCTCGGGAAGATACGTTTTGAGTTTTCTATTTTCATCCTTCTTTTCATGCTTATTTTTCTCTTCTTGATTAGCGTTAAAATTCAAATATGAAGCCTCCTGTCATGTGGTAAAATTGTAGATTATGCTAACATAGTGTACCTATAAACTTAATTTTAGTAATGACAGGAGGCGAGTATTTCCCTCCCTTATTTCTTTCCTCCCCTTTTTGAAGTTTCTCTCATATTTGTCTCTTTTCCATAGTATGGTTGTTTTATGTGTTTGATTTGTTTTATCAGAATGTATGTGGGTAAATGTATACTTACTTGCTTACTGTCGTTCTACTAGATATTTAACTATTTGTATTGCTAGATTCAAATTTATTTATATAATGGGAACTGCTCACAGTGTGTATGTGTGTGTGTGTATATATATATATATATATATATGTATTACATGGAGTTCACTACAAGTTCTATTCACTTGTTTCTTCTTTTCAGAATGAAATACCAGGTGGACAGGTTTCCGGACTTAACTGGACGTTTATGAAGTTCATCAGTTCTTCGTTCATGTTAAATTGACTATCTCTGTTCACATCAAAGAAAGAGGAAGAATTGAGGGCCGGCCTATCATATATGGGATGTTACTTATTTTTGATTGGTTTAAACTTACTTGATCTGTGCTGCTAGAGATTTATAGTAAAGAAAGTTATGTAAATACTCGCCTCCAGTCATTACTAAAATTAAGATTATAGGTACACTACATTAGCATAATCTACAATTATTATTTCTCCCTCTCTTATACACACACACCCTCCACCCACAAATCAGCGTTGAGGGGAATCTCATTCAACAGAAATTAAAAAAAAATGAATGGGAAATGCTTGGATAAGTCTATGAAAGTCGATCTTTGTGGGAATTTTTTTACTGTAGCGTTACCTTTCAGAGAGAGTACTTATCAAGAAAATGTCAAAGGAAATTGTGTCGCTCAATCAGGTCACTGTGCTCACCTAAGCAGTTTAAAATAAAAAGTCAGTTTCTGAATGTCTGATATAATATACACTTTAATCTTTCTTATTTCTTAACAAGTAATCATCTTCATTGTTTTTGTTACTGAATGACTGTCAGTTTGTTTAAAGAAAGCTATAGCTACAAATTTTCCAAAACGGAAAAGTTCTGTGGTGACATATACAACCCTGGGACTGACTGTAGATTTTCTGCTTAATCTGGCATACTTTAATAACCTTATACTCTGGCAAGTGATGTGAATACAGCTCGTAGGCTGTTGAAAGAGAACATAAAAGTGTGTCGCTCTTTTATTCCATCAAAAGATATTGCTTCAGACTTCCAGTCAATCTTCTGTGTATGAATGGAATTAAGAAGCAATCTTGTGTGAAGATAGGAGAGAAAGTCTGTAATATTAAAGGGACAGTATAAGTTCCAAAATCACCTACTCTCAATGAAGTGATTTTGGGGTGTATATGCTCCTGCTGCCTTTCAGTTGAAAACAACGCTGTTTCTGAGAAATAGCTGTTTACATATTGCACCTACTAGCGGTTGTTAGACCGTTAATAGAGGCATTCTGCACTGAAACAGATTACTGACATTGTGTGCATATTGGACTCAATGCTCTCATAGACTATTGTCGGTTCGGTGGATTGCAGCGATTTTCTGCTCATGTTTTGCATCTCATGAGAAGCATCTGATTGGACAAAAGTAATCAGGATTGATGACTTCACAGGAAGAGGATTGAGCTTCATTAAGGAATATTTCCTGGTGCTAGAATAAAGGTAAGTGTAATGACTATAAATTATTTATTTCAGTTTTTAGATAGAGCACAATAATGTAGAAAGCCTCCCATCTAATGATCCAGAGTGGCGTAACGCACGTCAGGGCACTGACTAGCGCAATCCACAGCCACTGCACCAACAGTGTTTATGCCTCTATTTGCTCAACACGAGCGGCTTCTTTTATTTAATGACCAACTTGCACCAAGCTTGTATTAGTTAGCACCGAGCTAACTTGTAGCCGCTACAACATGAGCAGTCAAGTTAGGAGCAGTGGTTCTTTGATTGTCTAACTTCTAGCACCTAGCCTCGTTACCAGACCAGACGCTAATATTCAAACGGCTAGGCTAGGAGCAGTGGTTCTTTATATTATAAGACGTATATCTGGGAAGGCTATTAGCCACACCGCAAAGATTTGCGCGGACACCCAGGTCGGATCTCTATTCTAGCACACTGCAGGGTTCTGGAGGGAGGTTTTTACCCCTTGACAGTGGGTTAATCAGGCATTTTCTTACGGGGTGCCATCGAAGGCACAGTTGTTAGGGCACCGCATTTTAGGGATCAAATCATAACTATTTCAGCTATTTACCTCTCTTTCATCTATCCCTTCAGGTAGCCTTACAGATTCCTCATCCATCACTCTATAGCGTCCTGCAATCCTGTATATTTATTACGTTCTACAGTTACCATGTAACCATGAGTTGAAACCGTGCTTATTCTGCACCTCTTGGACGCTATATAACTAGCATTAACCACCGTGCATATACTGCACTCATTTGACACTATCAGACGATCATTAAGAGATCCATTTTATACCTTGTTTTCACCTCGCAGAGACTTCCCTTCACACTTACTATGGGGTACGTCCTTTACTTAACATTATCTTGAACCGTGGTCTTGACGCACACTTAAGACAGTAATCCACATACCAAGTTGTGCTTTATTTGTTGCTAGTCTAAGACATGTGCTGACCTAACACCTCTGAGACTATTTTCTCACCAGATAGTATAGGCATTCCTTTTCCCATATTTTTTCTGCAATTGTAGCGACGCACAGTTTAGATAATAATCGCCATACTCCAGTTGATTATCATGCTGTTCGTGTCTGACAGTTGTTGCTTTTATTAGTACACTTATTTACATACACTTGTTCTTGCTAATGTTTTTCACCTCATTTATTCATTATCCTATTAAAAGTTAAGTTTTAATACCTCATTAGAGGTTGCACTTTATGTTCCCGTATGTACCCTATTTCGTTTCCCGTTATCATTTGGGATCCCCACTCCTTAGGATACTCTATATGAATCCTGCTCTCCCTCTTGTCTTTGTGAATTATTAGTGAATTTTCTTTCACTAGGGGTTATCTCCCACTCAGGATAAAAGTTATTTGGTACCTTGTCTCTTTTGGACTTTAATATTTTTAAAGCATGTAGAGATCTCAACAGCCGATCATGCTAATAAACGTGACAAATATTTAGTGCAAGCTTTTAAGCACAAATTGTTCTGTAGTTGAAAGCTTAGATGAACCAATTTCCTCTCTTGAAGTTTTCCATGTCCTTAAATCGTTACTGACAACCCCCCCCCCGCCAAAAAATAAATTAGTCTTTCATTAAGATAGAATCTTCATGAAATTCTAATTTGCGATGGAATTTCTCTGATAGAGATATACTAAGGCAAAGCAAGGGACTACTTTTTTTCTGTATATTTTCTTACACCTGACACTTTTAGACACTGGGCGGACCTACCGCTATTTAGAAGTGTTAATCCCTCCACCCGTCATCCATGACGGCTGCAGGGAATTGACACTGTCTATAGATGATCTCGCAGAATCCTCCACGGATCTCAATGCTGTACTCTTGCGAATGCGTGAGAGTACAGCAGTGACGTTGGCTCCTGACACTTCAGAGGACCTGCCTGAGGAAGATACTCGTGCCTATGAGGTACAGGTTCAGGTAAGTGGAAATCCATTTTACCAGCCTGCCCCACCCCCCACCCTGGCCACAGGACACCCAGCGGCAATGTCAACATGTGGGGTGTTTGCGAATTCTGCCAAGTCTCCAGTCGGTGACAGTGTTGCTTTAACCCCTTAAAGACCAAACTTCTGGAATAAAAGGGAGTCATGACATGTCATACATGTCATGTGTCCTTAAGGGGTTAAGGAGGCTCCTAAAAGTAAAAGCCAAGGCCCTAATGTCCTCTACGTGAGATACTACAACCTGTTCTGCCTTCGGATATGCCTTTACTTTAGAGGCCTTTAATCCCTTAAGGACCAAACTTCTGGAATAAAAGGGAATCATGACATGTCACACATGTCATGTGTCCTTAAGGGGTTAATAATAGCTATAAACCATTACAGTCAAAAATTATTGAAACCCATATTGTACCTAAAGCAGGTAAGTACCCTGAGCAGTGAGGAAGGTATAAACTAATTTCCATGTTAAACTCAGAAATTAAATTGTTTGCCAAAATTCTATCTGAATGCTTAAGATCTCTGCTAGTACACTCTGATTAAGTAGTATTTGCCAGGAGATGAGAGATAACACCGTCATATTCTTTAATCTTGTACATAAGGAAAACTCTTTGCATTCTCCTTTGACTTTTCTCTCAAACTGTGAGAAGGTGTATGATTCTTCGTTCTTATTTGTAAAGTTCCTATTTGCATGCTGTTTTCCAGGATCTTGGCTTTGGTCCTAAACCGCAGGGATAGTTTATGTTTCTCTACGCCTCACCTTCAGCTAAGGTCAGGGTCAATGGTTAGGTCTCAATGACTAGACAAACCAGACAGAGGTGTACACTTTACTCTCTTTTATTTGTACTAGCCTTTGAACCCCTGCTTTCCTAGAACTAATGAGAGGATTTGAATTGGCTAACGCTGATAAAGTATCTGCCTTTGTCGACAAGTTCCTCTTCACTCAAAAAGATCTGGTCAGTTCTTTCACCACTGTTCCAAGAAATCAACCACACCAGATATTTTTCTTAATTGCCAGGCATAAATGGACAAACAACAATATCCCTGAGATTCCTTTATAGCCTTTGTTCCTACAAAGCACTTGAGCCAGGCCTGAGTTACCATCCTTTTAAATATTATCAGTATAAAGTATTAAACATGTGAATACATTTTTTTTTCATCACCGTTTCCCTTTAATATCACAATGCAGATGATGGCACACAGGTTTGCTATAAATAATTTAACAGTGAATATTTTTTTTTCAAGGCTACTTCCAGAGAACAAGGTAATATTAATTTAAATAGAATTATTTGAATACAATATATATCCAGCATTCTAAACAAAGACTTGGCTTGTGTTGTACTGACAGCCTAGTGATAGTAGCATTGGTGATATAATTATTTTTGATCATGCTATTTAATTGTGAATAGAATAAAACAATTACGATTAAATGTTCTTTTGAAAATGAAAAATAAAATCCATGTATATTTGCAAGTTTTCTTCCTTCTTGATTCTTTAGACAGTGATTCTTATATATATTTAAAAAAGAATATGAACATGGATTCACAATGATTTAGTGTCTGAATACCTTCTACAACGATGGCTCTTAAATGAAAAACTTCCCAAGGGAGTCTACATTTTAATTAAGTTGGGGATTTAAAGTTTTCTATTAATACTTGAATCAGATGTGTGGATGAATTCACCTTCGTATTTTGAACTTGATATATGTTTAAATAAAGAGTGCATTGCTTGTCTTTCATCTAGATGCATATTGCTATTTCTGCTGATTTTGTGTGTGCTTCTTTTCATTTTATTTTTTTACCAAAATATCTCCATTTAACCCAATCCAAACACTACAGAGTCGTTAAACATCTTTAATTTGGCCTGGTTTAGTTAGTTTCACATAGCAAGATTACACATTCTGATTGCATTTACAGAATCTATGAAATTCTAATGCTGTGACAGGGCTACTTGAAAAAATTGTTTTGCTCCTCAGCTCAGCCCCCATCTGCCCCTTTCTCTGAACCTACAAATCTCAGAAAACTTCTTGGTCCTTAAAGCCCTTTTGGGGCTTTAGAAATTTGCTATGCCACTTCCTGGTTTGGTAAGAATATACTGTTAAAGATGCAAAACCTGCAGCTCCCGCGGAACCCAGGTAAGATGTCAAACTACTAAAATGCTTTGAAAAAATGATACTGGTTTGGTACTATAACCACTAACTACAGCAGGTGGTTACGGTGCTTAGCATGTTCCATTAAACAGGGCCGGACTGGCCCACCGGGATACCGGGAAATTTCCCGGTGGGCCGTCAACACCTGGGGCCGGGCAGACACCTGGGTCTGCTGGCGGCCGCTGGGGAGGTCTTCTGGGGGCTTCTGGCGGCCGCCAGCAGACCTCCCCCTGGCAGGTATTAGTAATGTGTCTGTCTGTCTGTGTTATGGTGTCTGTCTGTCTGTATGGTGTGTGTGTCTGTCTGTGTCATGGTGTCTGTCTGTATGGTGTGTGTGTGTGTCTGTCGGTGTCTGTCTGTATGGTGTGTGTGTGTGTATGTGTCTGTCTGTGTCATGGTGTCTGTCTGTATGGTGTGTGTGTGGGTGTGTGTGTCTGTCTGTCTGTATGGTGTGTGTGTCTGTCTGTCTGTGTCATGGTGTCTGTATGGTGTGTGTGTGTCTGTCTGTGTCATGGTGTCTGTCTGTATGGTGTGTCTGTGTGTGTCTGTCTGTGTCATGGTGTCTGTCTGTATGGTGTGTGTCTGTCTGTGTCATGGTGTCTGTCTGTATGGTGTGTGTGTGTCTGTCTGTGTCATGGTGTCTCTCTGTATGTATAGTGTGTCTGTCTGTGTCATGATGTCTGTCTGTATGTATGGTGTGTCTGTCTGTGTCATGGTGTCTGTTTGTATGTATGGTGTGTGTGTCTGTCTGTCTGTCCGTCATGGGGTGTGTGTGTGTGTGTCTGTCCGTCATGGTGTGTGTGTGTGTCTGTCCGTCATGGGGTGTGTGTGTCTGTCTGTCCGTCATGGGGTGTGTGTGTGCCTGCCCGCCATGGGGTGTGTGTGTGCCTGCCCGCCATGGGGTGTGTGTGTGTCTGCCCGTCCGTCATGCGGTGTGTGTGTGTCTGTCTGTCCGTCATGGGGTGTGTGTGTGTCTGTATGTCCGTCATGGTGTGTGTGTCTGTGTCATGGTGTGTGTGTCTGTCTGTGTCATGGTCTGTCATGGTGTGTGTGTCTGTCATGGGGTGTGTATCTGTTATGGTATATGTGTGTTTCTGTGTCTGTCATGGTGTAAATGTGTGTTTAAAAATAGTGTTTTTGCTCACCTTTTTTTTCCCCCACGCAGCGTGCTGGTCTCCCCTCGACTGGCCCTGCCTCTATAGCTGAGATCATCAAGCTTGATGATCTCAGCCAATCCAATGCTTTGCCATAGGATTGGCTGCAAAACGCCACTCCAATCAGCATCTCCTCATAGGAATGCATTGAATCAATGTATCTCTATGAGGAACGTTCAACACCTACAGAGTGTGGAGGCCCTGAATGTAGGTGCACTAACACAGGAAGCACCTCTAGTGACCGTTTAAGTGACTGTCACTAGCAGTGTCACTTTGAAGCAATGTAAGCACTGCCTTTTCACTGAAAAGTCAGTGTTTACATTGAAAAGCCTGTAGGGACATGCTATAGACACCAGTTCCACCACATTAAGCTGTGTGTGTGCGTCTGCTAGTGAGTGAGCTTGCTTGCATGCGTGTGCCTGCTAGTGAGTGAGCTTGTGTTTTTATGTCAATGAGCTGATGTATATCAGTAAGATTGTTTGTCTATGAGGCTGTGTATCAATGAGCTTGTGTGTGTCATTGAGATGTCAGTGAAATTGCCTGTGTCTGCATGTGAGTATGCTTACTGTATAATTAAACGTTTTACCCTGAAAGGACCAATATTTTATATAAGAAAAAGCTATCTATATATATATATATATATATATATATATATATATATTAGTCAATCATCTGTCCTGGCAAGACATATTACATATAGCCTTACATATTACACGCGACAATATATGGCGCAGTGACTTATGGGGCTGGCACAATTTTTTTTTTCCAGGGCTGCTTTGTATCCCCAGTCCGGCCCTGCCATTAAAGTACTTGTGTCAAATAATTAAAAAATTACTGATTGCACTTTAGTAAATAAATATGAATAAGGTGGTGTGTACCTGTATAAATCTGGTTAATTTTAATGGAGCAGGTTGTCTTAAATACAGGAATGGAAGCACGTACACAAAGCAGCATTCCTACCGTGTGCATTGCCCATGTAGACAGTATATCTATATTTCTAATAATGATTTTGTTGGCAGCTTGCAAGATAAAAGTGAAGGCTTTATGGTTATGACAAAGGTCTTCTGTTTGACATTTACCATCTAACAATACACACTGAACAGTGTTTTATCATATAATATACACATACAGACGGATCATCATACATTGGTCTATAGTGTTATCCTAAAAAGCCTAAAATGCGCAAAACATGCCTTGCAGGATACACAATGTATTGGCACTTGTTTCTAAAATGGCATTTTAGATTTGTTAAATGGTGGATAATTCCATCAGGCCATTTTAGTTTTAGTTTGAATTATTTAATTACTCAATTGGTACTGTTAAACATTAGAAGAAAAAGGCACACTTAAGGAGAAACTCACTAGATACATTTGCATGTGAAACTGAGGTTAGTAGAGATCTGATACACTATGTGGTTTATTTCCACATTAGTCAAGAAAAGCTGTCATACGGGCAAATCATTTCTGAAATGGATAAATAAAAGTAACTGTTATGTTTTTTGTTTATTTCTGTTTTCTCAATATTCAAATTAAAATCTTACCTACAGATTGGTGCAGTGGCTGTGATGGCTAGAGTTAGTAGGTATCATTCCCTGGTTTTATGTCAAACTGTTCGGAAGTGGCGTGACAAAACCCGGGTCCTCAATCACATTGATAATAACCTCTCCTCTACTCACTCTTAGTCTACCAGAAATCACACAAACCTCATCCCAATACCATGCCATCCATCCCCATCTAGAACTCTAGAACGCCTGCTCCATCTGCAGCAATATAAAATCAACAGCCATACACGACCTCTTCATCTCAAATTTGTTCACACTTCTTGCACTCACTGAGACCTGGCTGTCCCCCTCTGATACTGCTACTCCTGCTTCCTTATGTTATGGTGGGCTTCAATTCTCCCACACTCCTAGACCAAACAACTGTAAAGGAGGTGGTGTAGGCATCTTTCTCTCCCCTCAATGTACCTTTCAACCTATCCTCCTTGCCCCTGCCCTATTGTTTACTTCCTTTGAAGTTCACACTGTCCGTCTATTTAAACCCACTCTAAGAATTGCCATCATTTATCACCCCCCTCCCCCCCCCACCCCTTGGTCATCTGAGGCTATTCATTGAACACTTTTCTTCCTGGCTACCCACTTTCTCTCCTAGCACTCCTTCCCTCATTCTTAGGGACTTTAATATCCCAATCAACAACCCTAACTGCCCTGATGCCTTTCATCTGCTCTCTATAACCTCCTCCATTGGACTCACACAGTGGTCTAATTCATCAACTCATAGAGCAGGAAACACTCTTGACCTCATCTTCACTAATCTCTGTACCACCTCTAAACTCTCCAATGTTCCATTTCCTCTATCTAACCTCCATCTGCTGTCCATTGACATCCGCATACCTCATACCCAAAGTACACCACCCTCCCAACATCAGTCTTGCAGAAAGCTCCATTGTCTTGACCTACAGGAATTCTCCACCAACTTCCAAAGTCTCCACTGCAACCTCCATCTACAACTCCACTCTCTCAACTAAACATCATGGCACCTCCTACACTTAAACGCACTAAGTGCCCCCAATTACAACTCTGGCACACCAAGTTGACCCGATACCTCCAAAAATGTTCCAGAACTGCTGAACGCTGCTGGAGAAAGTCCCACTCTGCGTCTGACTTCCTCCACTATAAATGTATACTGCACTTCTACAGTCTGTCTCTTTCCTCTTCAAAAGAAAACTACTTCAATACACTCATAACCACACTCTCCGACGAGCCCAAACGGCTGTTTCATGCTTTTAACTCTCTTCTGCTCCCTGTCGTGTCTCCTCCTCCTACCAACTTGACCGCCACAAACTTTGCAACTCACTTCACTAAGAAGATTTCTACAATCAGGGAAGAGATCTCTCATCTCTCTCCATCCACAACCAACTTTTCTCTAACCACACTCCCTCAGCTGTCCTATGTTCATTTGCACCTGCTACAGCAAAAGTGGTTTCTGCTCTGCTCTGTTCCTCCTGCCCCACCACCTGTTCCCTTGGTCCTATTCCCTCATATCTCATCCGCACTTTGTCTCCTTCTGTTGCTCTGCCTCTCACTAAAATTTTCAATCTCTCCCTATCTTCTGGCATATTTCCCTCACCCTTCAAACTTGCAACCGTAACCCCAATACTGAAAAAGCACAACCCTAATTCCCCGTCCAACTACCACCATATCTCACTACTGCCATTTGTCTCCAAGATCCTTGAGAGAGTTGTGTATGCGAGATTGACAGATTTCCTCAAATCCAACTCTCTGCTTGACCTGCTTCAATCTAGATTCCGCACTTGTTACTCTGTTTAACCCCTTAAGGACACATGACATGTGTGACATGTCATGATTCCCTTTTATTCCAGAAGTTTGGTCCTTAAGGGGTTAAACAGCTGTGATCAATGATCTTATCACTGCAAAATCCCATGGCCACTACTCTATCCTAATTCTCCTAACTATAGTTACCAAAAGAACTTTAGCTTAATAAAGCAGTTTTGGTGTATAGATAATGCCCCTGTAGTCTCACTGCTCCATTCTTTGCTATTTATGAGTTAAATTACTTTATTTATGCACCCTAGTCACACCTCCCTGCATGTTACATGCACACCCTTCCTAAACACTTCCTGTAAAGATACATCTATTGTTTACACTTCCTTTATAGCAAATTCTATTGTTTAAAAAAAAAATCTTATCACCTGATCTGTTAATAGCTTGAAAGACCCTGCAGGAGCCTCCTGTATGTAATTAAAGTTCAATTAACAGAGTATGAGATAAAAGCTTTTAAAGTTACATCTGATTGAAAATTAATTCATTTTGTGTTCATGCAGGATGTGTCAGTCACAGCCAGGGGAGGTGTGGCCAGGGCTGCATAAACAGAAACAAAGGTGATTTAACTCCTAAATGGCAGAGCATTGAGCAGTGAGAATGCAGGAGCATGATTTATACACCAAAACTGCCAAAGCGGTTTTAGTGACTATAGTGTCCCTTTAAGCAAAGGAATCAATCTGAAGGCAGATAAGCTGCAGTCTATCATACCAAACACATTAGTGACAAATGTCATCTTTAAAAGGACTCTCCAGTGCCTGGAAAATAAACCGTTTTCCTGACACTGCCGGTCCCCTCTCACTCCCACCCCCCATCCCATGTTGCTGACTTACCTGTATCCAGCACCGATGTCCCTCGGTGCTGGATCAGGGTCCGCCAACGCTCCTCTCCCGCTGATGTCATGCAGCGGGGGAGACCTATTGAGCATGCGCAGCCGGCGGCGGGGGAGACCTAGTGTGCATGCGCGGCAATGCCTCGCACGCGCATTAGACCTCCCCATATGCTTTCCTAAGGGGATTTCAGCGACGCTGGAGGTCCTCACATAGCATGAGACGTCCAGCGTCGTTATAGCACACTTTTTGTGTTCAATGAACACGGAAGTGTCCTCTAGTGGCTGTCTAATAGACAGCCACTAGAGGAGGACTTAACCCTTCAAGGTAAATATTGCAGTTTATGAAAACTGCAATAATTACACTTGCAGGGTTAAGGGTAGTGGGAGTTGGCACCCAGACCACTCCAATGGGCAGAAGTGGTCTGGGTGCCTGGAGTGTCCATTTAAGCTTTACCTCTGTGTTTTTACTCCAAACACATGAAAAGATCCCCAGATGTTATAGAACTAAAACTTCCATGATGCCAAATGACAAAGCATCATCGGGTTTTACAACATCTGGGCTTCTACCTTTTGGGCACCCCTGCTATAGACTGTAATACTGTTCCTGATTTGCAAAACGTTTCACAATCTGTTATTCCCCACCATTGCGAGCTGTCTATACCATTTCTTCAAATTTAAAGGGTTAATTTATGAGACGGTCCCATGGAAAGCTCATTTAGAAAGTACTCAATTACGACTGTCTGCAATTCAATTGTAGAGAAGATTGGCGTGTTCTTGGTAAACTAACAAAGCCTTCTAAAACAAAAGTCGAGAAAACAAACAAACAAAAAACAAACAACAGCCTTGTGAAGATAAAACAGCTAATCAGAAAGAGGTGTATATATAAAAAAAATAACGAATCCTACCCATCTAAACAAACACATTGCATTACTGCCTGTTCCCTAAAGTAACACTTGGTCTGTAATTATTTTAAAAGAGGTTCTTCCTTCATAGGATAATTCAAGGATATATCATTTGTGTTTATGAAAAAAAATATGCAAAAATGGAAAGGAAAATGGCATTTGTGCTGAATATTCATTCACTTTGCTTTATATTATTTTCTTTCAGTGTGACAGCCAAACCATTAGGAGTCAATTAGCATAACAAAGCAGTACATTTGTACATGGTAGAGGTTGCATTCTTATCTTGACAAACCAGTAACAGCAGTTTGATGGCACTGCCTGTGTACCCCCATAATTTGTCCCTTTTTTCAGCTCAGCGTGATTGTGCAGCCTTACAATTGTGTTGGCATGGTTAGTGTATATAGATGCAATATATTGCCACTAGGGGATGCTGTTGAACTTCCTAAAAAAATAATAATGGTTAAAAAAGAGATATATACAAATATATAAACTAAGATAAATAATAGAGGGACAGAA
The DNA here is from genome assembly GCA_933207985.1 of Pelobates cultripes. Classification (NCBI taxonomy): domain Eukaryota; kingdom Metazoa; phylum Chordata; class Amphibia; order Anura; family Pelobatidae; genus Pelobates; species Pelobates cultripes. Next base: position 46,993,511 of record OW240919.1, read on the forward strand.
ATTTCACTTAAAAACATCCACAGAGAATGTGGAAAAATAACATTAGATATTTGACGTTGACTAAGTGTAAATGGTGCTACAAATAAAATAGCTCTAAGTACTTATCATATTCCGTACATCACTGACATCCAGTGAAGCAATACACTGACAGATACAAAAAGTCCTTTTAATTATAGTTAACATATTTCATGAGACCTTTCCCCCCCCGTATTTGTAGCTAAAGGTATTGCCTGCATGATGCTTGACATTAGCAGTCTGATAATTAATCACCATTTATACAGCAATCAAAATTTCAGTAATTCATTTGATGTACAATATGTTACTTGTGTATCCTTTCAGCCAACCTTGGGATACAAAACCTAGCAGAGATATATTCTAAAGAAAAGAGAATAATACATTCTAAATAATTATAATTACTATATGAAATACCAGATAATTAGCATAGTTAAAGTTGTATTGTCTTACAGAGACCAAGTTTCGGAGAAATAATTATTTTGCTCATTTGTGATGAAATTGTTTTGTTTATAATGAAATGGTAAGTTTATTAGCTTAGAATCGCTGTGCGAGGCAAGCGATGATAAAAGAAGATTTGACACAACTCTACGATGGGCGTTTTGCTATTTAAATTACGGTTAGGTCACATCAATGCGATATCTGGGTTTCAGGAGATTTCAAAATGTATACAAAGTCCTACAACTATTAAAGTTGTATTCTAATTGGAGTCATTAATGTTTGTAAATCCAGCAACATTAAAGAATTTTTGGTGGTGTGATAGTTTTGATCTAACTATTCCTTTGCAAAATGTTGCCATTTGTAAGTCTTGTGATGGAACTAGCATTAGAATGATCAAATGTTTTGTTTCTCTTTGGTCAAATAGGGGCAAATAGACATGGCAGAACTTTAATGCACAACTCAACAAAGTAAATTGAATTCCATTGCATGAAAGAACTGCGTATCTTGAAAAATACTTGCATAAATACTTGTGAAATAAAGAGAATGTGTTATTGTAATGCAGTGTTAATGAAATGGTCGTTTTAAGCACAGCGACCTTTAAAAATGAAAGTACTTCTGTTTTAGCAAAATGCTACCTCTCGGCTCTGGAAACGAGTGTTCTAGAGTTAGAACTTGTTTCCATGTGAATACCGGCTATTTATTTGCAGCAAAACGTAACATTTAATGGCTAGCAATCAGCATCTGGTAAAAGTTTTAACGTCTCCCATAGAGAGCAGTCTGAGACGCTAAACGCTTAGTAAACACTAAAAATCGTCCCCTATTGCAACCTGACTAACCTTACACCTGCCTTATGTAAGTGTAATCATATTGCAAACTCTCAGTACATCCTGTATTAATAAAAATACATTTGTTCTATATTTACGTACATTTAAGCACTAAAGCCTAGGTAAAAAACACAGTGTATGTAGCTTTCACTAAATACTAGACTTGTGCCTTTGGCTTCAAACGAATTGTGATTCATCTGATTTTTAAGAGATTGGTAATTCATACGAAATCCTAAACTCCAAAATGCTATGTGTGACGAATCACAAAACAAACTAAGTGGACAATGGATCAACTGTTTTATCTGTGTTGTGTTTTGGAGTTTAATCCATAGCGTCAAAAAAAGGTGATTTATTAAAAAAAGAAAAAGAAAAGCTGATGGATGGCTATGCAAGTCACTAAAGGTTGGTTTTATTGACATATCAAGTGAGAAGTGACCATTAGAGGGAGAAAAAAGGTGTAGTAAAAATGTATATTTATATATTATATATGTAGTGGTTATGGTGTGGGGAGTACCCTGGCCCAATTTCCCAGTAAAGGGGCAAACTGTTTTGCAATAATTTGCCCTCTTATGTGGGTTTCATTTGTAGACAGATTTATGACATCCAGCTTCTATCGCTTTTTTCAAATAGCCCTGACAAAGAATACTGGATCCTAAGAAAAGAATAATTACATCACTGGAAAAATGTACTGCTTTCCCTGGTGCGCTTGAATTCCTAATGTACAAATGTTTAATGAAAGATCAACTTTCTATTGGTCAGCATTTTAAAAGTGTCATTCTAAGCACCATAAGCACTTTGGAGTGGATTTAAGCACTGTGATTTCTAAAATTCTCTTTTGGTATCCGACAGCCCTGTAATTGAATAATTTCTTAAAGCAAGAGAAGCTTGGGGTTAGTTCCCTTATTACTTTTCACCAACCAGCTGCTACTTGGTAAAGTGCCGTTACTACTTACAGTAGTGTAAGTAGCAGTTAATTATTCTCTATGGTCAACATCCTCATAAACTGCTTACTTGATTACTCTTTTGCAACGTGTCTCTGGACATTTGTTTTTCAAATGTTGACAGCCTCGGAATATGACTGGCTATCATGGAGACATTATCCGATGTTCTATTTCTCATATTCCTTCAATTCGGACACAAGTTCCAATTTCACATTGCTTCACAACGTGGAGTTCAGTAGCTGTCAAGATACATTATATTATACAAGACCATTATTAGTTCCTGCTAAGAATGTCACCCGAGTAAAATTGGGATTGTACAGTCCTATACTACGTCAGTTTATGTCAAGGGGCATATTGGATAAAGTGAACTGTGTTTGATCAGTTCTCACATAAAATAAATTCAGTAGCCTAACTTAAATCAGATGTCTGCATTTATAAAACATTCCAGCCTTATCCTTACTACTTCCTTTCTAGTGTCTTTTACAGGCTATCTGCATTCAAAGTTGGGAAGCGTGGTTAGCAGCATTGTGTTTGAGTCTGTTGGCAATGTGTATTTGACATTGTGTCTTTGTGAGTAGGCCACTTTTTGTCTGGGTACATGTGTCTTAGAGGGCCCAAGCAGAAGGATCGTAATTCGTAAGCGATCCCAAAATGTCTGACTATGGCTCTGCTGCTGGAAGTACAAATCTATATTGAAAGTTAAAGGGACATTGTAGGCACTATAACCATTTCATCTTATTGAATTGGTTGGAGGGCCTGGAGTCCCCTGGCATTGTTTCATTCAGTTTTAAACAATTTTGAGCAGTTTAGCACTAAATAGAGGTCACTGACCACCCATTGCCCAGGCCCAGCCCCTACTGGCCATACCCTCATTTCCTTAGTCATACCAATTCATATCAACAATGGGTTCTGCGATAGACTGAAAGTGGTCAGCTAACACTCTCAGCCAATCACAGCTGCATATTGCTCCTCAGGCTAATGCTTTATCAGAGAGTGGATGGGCAGCTGTGTACTCTCTTGTAGCATTACAACATTAACAAGGGTTTAATGCTGATTTAGAAGGATGGCATCAGGGGAATCTAGACTCTATAATCACTTAAATGAGATGAAGCAGTTCATCAGTATTCCTTTATGGAATCGGAGATACACTATCATCTACTTTTTGCACTTCAAACCAATGCAGACTGAACTGGTGAATACATGTTGTTGGTGTTGAAATGGTTAGTTTCTGATTTTGAACAGATTAGAACAGCATTACAACTCATTGACTAGCATAAACTCTTTAGTTAAACAAAAACACTGGGGATAAATGGAATATCTTCAAACTAATTTAGAAATGTACACTTCTCAGTATGTACCACTGGGTAATAGATATAAAAGAAACACATTGAAACCAATGTGGCTTAGTATGAAGGTAAACCAAGAAATAAACATTTGGAAAAGGGCATTTAAATCAGATAAATCAGAGGTATCCCATATATTATATATGGAAGCCAAAATGCATGCAAAAAGACAATTAGAGTGGCTAAACTAGAAAATGAGAAAGTAATAGCTAAAGAGAGCAAAACCAACCTAATTTTTTTGAGTACATACCTTCGAAATAAAAATAAAATAAAAATGAAAGTGTAGGTACATTGAAAACAGAGATTGGTGTGTTAGCTAATGAATACCAGGAAAAGGCAGACATTTTAAATAACAATGTTTCCTCAGTATATATTAAGGATGAACCTATGGCAAGGGATATGCAAATGAATACTGTAAACAACTTGCAGAAAAATTGTGAATGACTCAAGACAAAGTGCTATGGCAGCTAAAGAACGTTAATGTAAACAAAGCTGCGGGGCCTGACGGTATTCACCCATGAGTAATTAGATAGCTACGTGTGTAAATAAGTGATCTTCTGTTTTTTATTTTTCAGGATTGTTTTCTTTCAGGAATTGTACGGAGCGTTGGAGGAAGGCAGAATTGGTTCCAATTTTCAAGAAGGGTTCAAAATTTTTGCATGGAAATTATAGACGTGAGCTTAACTTCTGTGGCTGAGAAAGTATTTGGATGGTTAATAAGAGATTATTTTCAGTAATTCTTTGGGAAGAACATTTTTATTAGCAATAATCAGCATGGCTTTATGGAACATAGGTTATGACAAACAAGCCTAATTTCATTCTATGAAGAAGTAAGTAGAAGTATACACCATAGTTTTGCAGTGGATGTGATCTACTTGGATTTTGCCAAGGAATTCGATATGTTTTCACACAATAGATTAGTGTTCAAACCAAAAAAATTGGTCTAGATGAAAATTCTTGTTCTTGGGTAGAACATTAGCTTAAGGATAAATGACTATTTAGGAAGTCAATGTCAGATATAATTGGTTTCCCTGATGGGTTCGAGATACCTTTATGAACCTTAAGCAAGTGGTAAAATATTGCCTCACTGGGTGTACGTGGTATAGAAATTGATATTCTTCTTGGTTGAGAATGCCTTTAGTTTTCGCCTGCATTAAGAGTTCTTTAATTTCCCTCAGATATGCTGAGGTGGGATCCACCGATAGTTAAGTGTTCTTGTATAGCAAGACCACTTAATGTTATCTCACATATATATTATTATTAAGTGTTCTTGCATAGCAAGACCACTTAATGTTATCTCACATATATATTAGTCTCATTCTTATTCTTATTCTTATTATAGCCAAATTTACCACCCTAACTCCTCCCACAGTTTTTACACTACATAGACAGTAATATACTGAAACGTGTGGATTATTCCCGATTGGTGTGCTATTACTTTGTGGAACGTTTCGCCGAATGATTCACGCAATTTCTTCGTTTTTGTAGCGAAATTGGTCCTATAGGAATGAATGGCAAAATGTTCAAAACTAGAGTGGGAGCTGAAAAAAGCTGAAAAATCAGGACATGATTTCTAAACTGCCACCACTCCCTCATTCTCAAGTCCACCTACACAAATCTTATATCAAAACGTTCACCTATCCCTGCTGCCACTAAACATGTCCACAGCTAAGCCATAGTCCTGATAGTTTTCACAATATGACCATTTGTTTGCAGCTCACGCCGTCCATTGACATTCATTGAAACTCCACTCTAGCCAGCTCAAAATTTGAAGGGCAATTTCTAAACTGCGACTGTGCCTTCATTTTTAATATTTCAGAGACATACTATGCATCGAAATGTAGGTCTGGGTCTTGTGATTCTCACAATATAAAGCTCTTCACTGTAGGATTTATAGTTTTTAAAATACGACCGTTTGATGATGGCAACCGCCAAAATACTCTGACCTGTGCCAGGCTGGAGCAGCAAGTGATGTCATAGACAGGGCCTTTTGTACACCTACTAATGTAACTGTGAAGCACTTTGGGCAACAATGTTGCAATTAAATGTGCTATATAAATAAATAATAACAGTTACTCCGCCCACTCCAGTTGTAAACTACTGGTGGAGGCAAGAACACTTCACACAATTTCCCCAGAAATTGTAGCTTTTCTAGTTTTCTATATGTAATACTATCGTCCAAAATCATCTTTGCTTCTTTCATATACACATCTTTATTTTGGATCACAATGGCTCCACCTTTCTCTGCATCCCTAATCTGTATGGTGTTGTTGCTTGTAGGCTTGTCAATGCCTCCTTCTCTTTCTGTGTGAGATAAGATTTATATTTCTTTGGCTACTCACGTATATTCATTATTTGATTCACCTTGTTTGTGACTGGGGTAGAAGGATGAGAGGGGTTTAAAGTTAGAGTGAATGATTCGGTCAGAAATAATTCTTTCTTCATTTGCATCATCTAATGATGAATTTTTCCTTACTCCCTTAAGTGGATACAGACTGTATAGGATTCTGGGACCAACACATATTTTTTCCACAACCACACCGCTGACACTGTCACACAATTTATACATTTTCTTGAAATAGGCATTGAAAGTCATGATTCAGTGTTTGTAAATGTTATTCTATCGATAGTAAGACCACATCATGTTTTTTTTTCCCCCCTAGTTTGTTGCAAAATTGGAAAGTGCTTCAAACTGTGTTTTTTGCCTTCTTTTGAATCATCAGCAAAAACAGATGTAAAGGCTGAACTTAATGGATGCATGTCTATTTTCAGCCTATGTAGTTTTCTAATCAGAGCTGTTGCAAGGATTTTTGGGTACACGTTCGAAGATGTTTTTGGCACCCCCCCTTAAAAAAAACTTCCTTTTGTATTTCTTACAACCCCCCCCCCTTTGTGTGTCTTTCTCCCCCCAGCTCCTTTGTCTGTCTCCTTCTCTCCCAGCCCCTTTGTGTCTTTTACACTTCCCAGCTCCTTTGTGCGTTTCTCTTTCACCCCAGCCTGCCTGTCTCTCCCTAGTCCCTCTGTGTCTCTTTTTCATCTTTTCCAGCCGCTCTGTGTCTCTTTCACCCCAGCCCCTTTGTTTTTCCACCCCCAGGCCCTTCTGTGTGTCTCTTACATCCCCAGCCCCATCTGTGTGTGTTTCTACACCCTCATGTCCCTCTGTGTTACCTTCGCCCCACTCAGCCCCCCCTGTGTGCCACTCTCCCCTCCATGTCCCTTCGTGGTCCCCTCCCTGCCCCTTAGTGTTCCTCTCCCCTCCACTCCATGTCCCTTAGTGATCCTCTACCCTCTTTTCCCTGTCCCTTAGTGTTTTTATCCCCTCCCTTGTCCCTTAGTGCCCCCCCCCAGTGGTCATATTCCCTGTCCCTTAGTTTTTCTCTCCCCTCCCCTCCCCTCCCCTCCATGTCCCTTAGTGTTCCTCTCCCCTCCATGTCCCTTAGTGTTCCTCTCCCCTCCATGTCCTTTAGTGTTCCTCTCCTCTCCCTTCCCTGTCCCTTAGTGTTCATCTCCCCTCCCCTCCCTTAGTGGTCCTCTCCCCTCCCTTCCCTCTCTTTTACTGGTTCCACCCTACTCCTCCTTAGTGTTCCTTTTCCCTTCCCTACCCTGTCTCTTAGTGCCCCCCCCCTTTAGTTTTCATCTCTCTCTCCCCTCTCCCCTCCCTTAGTATCTCTGTCTGTCTTATTAAAAAAATTTGCAGCCAGGGACCTGCCATCTGTGAGGGGCATGGGACAAGTTTGAGTGTGAGGGTGCAAATAAACGACTTGACCCTGGGAACCTCATGTCCTTGCTATGCCTCCTGAATGGAATACTCAGTGATGTCACCTGATTATGGCTGAACACAGCCACAGTGATATCCATTAATGTGTACAATACACACAGCCATACAGTCAGTGTGGAGCCACTCATATAGTCCCCACTAATATAAAGATGTCCCACATGGTAAACAATACCAATCGTCTTGGAGCTTCAGGATGTAATTATTCAGTTAAGTGCTTAAGAGCTTTAAGTTTTAAGGAAAAAGTAGAATAAGTTGAAAAGCTGGTATACTTTTCACCTTTATCATAGTTTTTATTGTCCGGGTTATTCACTACAGTGTAATTTCAAAGTAAATTGCAAATTTAAGGCCAAAATATCTAAAGTGGGTAAATTTTCCAAGTCATCTATGTTTCATGTTTGGCTACTTAGACCTAAATTCTAAAATGTACTTTCAATTCTCACTTTACTAAATAACCCTGTGTACTTTTAAGTAAGCATGAATGTAAATTAGAACAAATGTGATGCGATCGAGAAACTTGTAATTGCCCTAAAGCAAATATATAAATATAATATATAAATCTGCATTTCAAAATTTTAACCAAAGAAAAGTAAACAATAAGCAACAAAAATAACAATACCAGATCGCTATAATTAGCAGAGTCTCTTAAAGGCACACTGCAAGTTCCGATGCAGGTAATTACATTCTATTCATTAGATGAGAATAAATGTTACTTTATCCCTTGAGCTTTTCAAACATGAGAATTCTATTATCCAGTGAAATGCATTCTGGCAGATTTTTATTATATTTATTATTTAATTAAAAGATATATCTTAACATTAAATTTGGAAACAAGTCCTCCTCTTCAAATCTGGCTTCACAAAGGGATATATGACTTTTATTACACTTCATCATCTGTCAAAGTTTTTGAGACTTTTCCAAATGTTGCGCAGAAACACCCGTGATTACAGTTTGATTCAATGGCAATTTTTTTTGTGTTGTTTTTAATCTTTAACTGTTTGAAGGTTATAATTAATTAAACTGTAAGGGAAACTATAAGTTAGGCATACAAAATTGTATTCCTAGCACTTTAGCGCCCTATAGTGCCCCCCTCGCTTGCGTGACACCACCCCCGCCCCCGCAGTGCAGAACCCTTTTGTCACTTACCTGAATTCCAGTCCCTCGGTGCTGGATCAGGCTCCACCTTCACTACTCCTTCCCTGTCTGTCTATGTCGGGGACCTAATGCGCATGCACGGCGAGTGGCTCACTACAACAGTCCCATAGGAAAGCATTGTATAAAACTTTCCTTTGGAGTTTTACATGATGCTTGATGTCCTCATGCATAGCGTGAGGACACCCAGCGTCACTTAGGCGACCAAAAGTTGCCCAACCACCCAGAAGTCCCTCTCGTGAGTGTCTGGTAGACAGCCACTAGAGGTTGCGTTAACCCTGAATTGTAATTATTGCAGTTTTTCAATAACTGCAATAATTACTATTGCAGAGTTAAACTGACAGGGGCACTGCTCCCAGACCACTTTAATTAGCTGAAGTGGTCTGGTTGGCTATAGTGTCCCTTTAATCGGATTGCCTATATTAAAGGCACCTACCAAGTGAAAGCCAATAAGGAGTATTGGAATGGACCAATGATGGAGGAGGCCACACCTCCTCCATGATGTTGTAAGAGGCAGAGGTAAGCAGTGCTGAGGGAGCACTGGCACTGTAAAAAGGTGAGTAACACCCTTTATTTTATAATTTTTATTGCACACACAGGGGTGGGGGAACCTATGTCAATATACTGACTCCAAGTACCATGAGCATGTCAAATAACTGAAGTGGTCATGGTGGTTGCAATAACTCTTTAAATATATGTGGTCAATATTTTGTGTTTATTTCTGCAGTGCAACTTTCAATGACACTTTGTCACTTTCTATAGCAACACAGAAAATATTAGGTTTGATTAAACTTGACAAACTCGCTAATTATTTACTTTCTATTAAAGGGACACTATAGTCACCAAAACAACTACAGCTTATTGAATTTGTTCTGGTGAGTAAAATCATTACCTGCACGCTTTTTGCTCTAAACACTGCCTTTTCAGAGAAAAGGCAGTGTTTACATTACAGCCTAGTGATAACTGCTAGAGATCTGCTAGAGATCCTTCCTGGGTCATGGCTGCCTAAAATGCATCCAAACTTTCAGTATGCAGACACTGCATGCAGACACTGAACTTTCCTCATAGAGATTCATTGATTCAATTCATCTCTATGAGGAGATGCTGATTGGCCAGGACTGTGTTTGACTTGTCCTGGCTCTGCCCCTTACCTGCCTCTGTGTCAGTCTCGTATAGGGAAGCATTGTGATTGGATCAGGCCACCACTTCTGATGATGTCAGCAGACAGCTTGTTTTTCTGAGGCAAACAGCATGCAGATCTACAGCTTCAGGCTCCAATACAGTAAGATTTTGCTATATTTATGGAGGCATGAGGGGCCCAGGGGGGCTAGATGGTGGTTTTAACACAATAGGGTAAGGAATACATGTTTGTGTTCCTGACCCTATAGTGATCTTTTAATTCTACACCTAAAATTGACCTCCACACTATAAAGCTTTATCTGGGGTTTTCACTAGGCTTAAAGCTATAGGAGGGTTGATATCCCATTGGGCCCTTAGGCAGGCTACTAATTTACCCAATCCCCACCTTCACTCTTTACATACAGTGGCACAAAAGTAAGAAACCCTTTGAAATAAGTTTCTGCATGAATTCATCATGAAATGCAATCTCATCTTCATCAAAGTCAGAAGTATAGACACAAACAATTTATAGTCGGTATTGAACATATCCCATTAAACATTCAAAGTGCTGTGGAAAAAGTAAGTGAACACTTTGCACAACGTTCAGGAGGAATTGTGGATCACTCTTACTTACAGAACTGCTTCAGTTCAGGCATATTCTAAAGGTGTTTGTGTGAACAGCTCTCTTGAGGTCATTCCACGGTATCTCTATGACGGTAAAGTCTTTTCTTTTTTCGAAGCCATTCTACGGTGGATTTACTTCGACTTTTAGGATCATTGTCCTGCTGCATCATCCTACATCTACTGATCTTCAGATGGTGCACAGCCACCCTAATATTATCCTATAGGATATCTTGATTAACTTGGGAATTAATTTTTCCCTTGATGAAGGCAAGTGGTTCAGGCTCTGAGCCAGCAAAGCAGCCCCAAATCATGATGCTCCTTTCACTGTGCTTGACTGTTGGGACGATGTTTTCATGTTTTTATCCGTTGCCTTTTTTACACCATACATAGCCCTGCATGTTCTTCCCACATAACTCAACCTTTCATCAATCCAAAACATATTTTACTAGCAGCGTAGTGGAGTTTGTCACTAGTTTGTCAAGGTATTAAACTTCAATAGCGAAGCACAGATTTTGTTATTTTTTGCAAAGCAATGGCTTTCATAATAATGGTGTCCTGCCATAGACAGCATGCTTGTTCAATGTTTTCGATACAGCAGACTCATAAACTGATATGTTTACCAATTCCAATCTTTAAGTCTATAACTCTATAGGGGTCATTGTTTTACATCATTGAGAATTCATTGTATGGTTTGCCTTTCAAGTTATCTTGGCCACTTCTGGGGAGAGTAGCCACAGTACGAAATCATCTCCGTTTATAGAAAATTTGTCTACCAGTGGACAGATAATTATATGAGCTCTTTGAAATAACTTTGTAATCCTTTCCAGCTTTATGCAATGCAACAATTTTTGATCGCAGGTCTTCTGAGTACTCTTTTTTGCGAGGTACAGTTCACATTAGAAGCAGCTGTTTGTGAATAGCAAACTCAAAATGCTTAATTCCTTTTTTTTAAGTCAAAGTAGCTCTAACCCATATCTCCAATCTCATTTCATTAATTTGACATTGTCTGCTAATTTCCAGCTCTAATTAGCTTTTGTTGAAGTCATTAGCCTAGGGTTTCACCTACTTTTTTCCAACCTTTTATGTGAATATTTGAATGATTTGTGTTTTATTAGTCAAAACATTGTGTTTTTTTGATTACTGTAATTCAGATGAACATCAAACCAGATTTGAAAACAAATTTATAAATAAATGCAGTCATTTCTAAAGGGTACTTTTTCTTGCCACTGTGGGTATGGTTAATGGAGTCAAGCAATCTCATGGTTCCAGAGCCCCTGTCTAACATTTTGGCCCTATGCAGTAGCCTAGGGTCACCTTACAGTTAAAGAGACACTATAGTCACCAAAACTACTTTGGCTTAATGAAGCAGTTTTTGTGTATCGATCATGCCTCTGCTCAATTAACTGCCATTTAGGAGTTAAATCACTTTTGTGTCTGTTTATGCAGCCCTGGACACACCTCCCCTGGATGTGACTGACACAGAGAATGGCAAAGAATTGAGGGGGCATGATCAATACACCAAAATTGATTTCATTAAACTGAAGTTGTTATGGTGCCTATAGTATCCCTTTAATTCTGCTCTGCCAAAAAGCCACACCAAGCTTTTGTGGGCAGATACATTTTTGAAACATAGACTTCTGATAAATATCTTAACTTTAACTTTGTTTAATGCTGAATTGAGTCTATTTTAAGATATTCTTTAAAGAGAGAATTGCCCAGAGATTCACGTAATGCCAATTATGATTTAAACGCCTCAAGCTGTTACATACCAGAAATCATCATATCTACACCTGATGTTATTTAAAACAATTCACAAATAATGCAGTTCTCGATTGACACTGGGCATGTGTGGGAGATAACCTATTTTACATTCTTCTTTTCCCATCACATGTAAATTATATTACACTATATTTATCAAGGTGGCGTTAATAAAGGTTGATGAATAACAAGAAATGTAGCGTAATGTCAGGTGTGTATCAAAAATATAATTGGTATTTCAGAAAATATCAAATATCAAGAAATTAATTTGTAATACCAAGTTTCCAAATATCACATATACTACATAAAAGGCTGAACTTTAAATTGGGAAGAAAATAACACAAACTTTTTATTGTTTTGTTAGGAAACTAGTATAAAGTGATTTAAAAAAAAATGTTGCTAAAAGGTGTGTAAATACCTAAACACTCTTTTAAAAAAAAAAAAAAAAAAATATCTGTAGTGGTTGCCAATGGAAAAGTGATCCCATGCCCTTTGGTAAGGGGGTCATGTAAAATGTAGTTAAGATGGAATGGATGATGATAATGTGGAATCTTCTTAATTTCTTCTTATCTTCAGTTGATTGATATATATACGTCTTTTGTATATATAGTCTTGGGCCAAATGCTCGCCACAATAATATATGTCTATATTATTGAAAAGTAGTAATACGCAATCTGACTTACGGTTTCTTCAGGTTTATTCTTTGTTACGGATACATAATAAAACATAATAAAGGATGTTACAGGATTATGGACATTCAACAGCAGATGGTAATTGCTGTACTTCTGATGGGAGAGTTACATCGTTGTACAGAGCCAAGACTCAAGCCAAGACTGAGAGACCTCGTGTCCCTCTGTTACTATATAGATGTGCTAATACTAATGTCAGCATTTAACTCTAGCCATATAAGGACAAGACCCCCACATCCACATTCCAGAGCTCTCGGACAAAGAAAGCCTTGTGACTTATTGATACCATCTGTTACTTATGTCAATCCACACATCCATATATATAATCAATAGAAACATAGAATATGCAATATTCTACAGGTCATGACTGCTGGCACTTGAGTTGGCATTGCAATACTCATGCTAGCAGTGCAATGTTGCAAGGCAGGAGTCTAAGAGAGCAGAGTTTAACTTACCATTCCCCAGTTCAGGTTTATCTGGAGAAGAAAGCAGATTCCCAACCTATCTTTCTGTAGTTTATTATTTGTTTTATAGAGTATGCTGTTTTGGTGTGTCTTCTTTTTGTCACAGTTTGGGGGTAGTCCTGGCCAGTACATTGAACAAGAGCTGCCCTGATCAGGCTTGGGAAGACACAGCCTGCCACTTGGGATAACCGTAAATAGAGCAGGCTGTATGGACTCAGACATTTGGAATACTATCTGTCTGATAGACAGTCACCCCGTCAGCTGACAGGTCATTTAAATGTTTAAGTTGGCAAAAGTTCAATAAAAGCTGTGGCCAGTGCCCTATCCACTTTAACAATCTTCTCTTGTACTTATTGTTGAGGTAATAAGCAATAATGGCATTAAGGGACATTTTTAGGGAGGGAGGGAGGGTTTATTTTCTGGATAAGCAGTCATGATATATCAATGAACAGCACAATGTTGCGAATAAACAATACAAAAGATTTTACATGGCATAAACATTTTAGCATAGACGCATACTAAAGTGTTTATTTTAAAATAATATAATGGAAACTGTACATAAAAGACTCATTTTAAAGAATATTTTATTTGGACCTCACTTGGCTATATTTATTATCATAAAGTATCTACACCGTAACATCAAGGAAACTGAAAGAAATGTTTTTGAAAAGCCTTTATTCATAGAAATGTTTAATTAATTTAATTTGTATTGTAATCAGCATTGCTTTTAATTAGTATTTAGGATTTAGCAAACAAAACAAAACCATCTTAGCAGCCACATTTTCTTCAGTACAAGATTGCAAAGCCTCTACAGTAGTACACAATGAATATTCTTGGTTATCAATTCAATTTTAGCTACCTGTTTGTTACATTCCATTGAAAGTCTCAGAAAATAGAGACAATTATCATAATATGTGGTGACTTAGCAGAAACATGCTCCACATCAGACAGTTAAAAGGTTTCTTTGCCATTAGAAACATGTTAATACTCTTAATAGTGTCTCTAGTTGCTTTGTAACGTTTCGTTGAAGTAAGGAATTCTTTTATCTTGCTATCACATTATGCAAAAACTTGAATTGAAAAGATATGTGTAGGACCATTTAAAAGAGGGCATCAATCAGTTACAAAAATGAGAAAATGTTCTTACAATACTTTATAAAGGGATAACTGCCAGTTCCATTTTGTATGAACAAAGGAACTGGTTTAAAAGGCATGTTATTCTGAAGACATACTGAGCAATTCAATAAATAAATTGTATACCTATAATGAGCAAAGGCATATAATTATGACCTAGCTTTTATGACACCATGTATAACTTTGTAATACAGGATAACACAGTTGGATGTCTGCAGGTTGTAGTCATAGTCAAATTAACTACAGCATAGATACTGTTAAAATACAGATCCTTCAGGAAACTTTCTATGAATACTCGATTACAATAGGTAACCTGAAAGGCTTGGTAAAAAGTTGAATCTAGGTAACAAATCTGAATTAACTGAGCGGGCCATTTTTTTTCCATAGTATTTTTTTAACTGGACTATTAACTTGCTTTATAGTGAATAACACACTAAGTACGTCAGTTGGCATGTCATGTGCTAATACTAGATGGAAAACTAATCTAATTAAAATAAAATACATGTTAAACCAGATTATACTACAGGGTCGTTGAATGCTTCAATCTGATTGGTTGACGAATGTTCTAAGGTGTGCATTATTTTCAGGGAGTCGCATGGCTAAAGTAGTTCCAGACAGGTCTTGACCACATTGCAGTTGCGTAAGAAATTAGTCCTACATACAAGAGCGTTTTAATGACAAAAACGACAAACGTCTTGAAATACATAATCTGAACAATGTTTCGAGGTGTGGTAACTGTAGCATAAGCGGAATAATTGACTCCAGGCTGTTGAAGTATTAGAAAAAAATAATGCACACGCGAGTGTGCATTATTTTTTCTAATAATTCAATGGCCTGTCGTCAATTATTCCTTACTTAATGTTACTTTGTCTTAAAGTGACACTGTAGGCACCCAGACCACTTCAGCCCATTGATGTCCCACGTCCCTTAACCCTACAGTGGTAGTTATTGCAGTTTCTGAGAAACTGCAATAATTACCTCTGAAGATTAACTCCACCACTAGTGGCTGTCTAATTGAAACGGACCTTTGGTCCGGTATCTGACGCTGGACGTCCTCACGCTTTGCGTCATATTTTTACCCATAGGAAAGCATTGGAAAGGACATCGGCGCTGGATTCAGTTAAGTCACTGAAGGTGTTTTAAACCCTTCAGCACCGCGGGAAAGGGGGCGCGAGGGAGGGGGGCACTGTTTAATTCTATATTGCCAGGAAAATGGCTTTGTTTTCCTGGCACTATGGAATCCCTTTAAGGGATGTATCATGTATCACATACTTGTGATACAGAATCGTTCACTTTTTTCCCCCCTTTTTAACTAATAGTGGTTAAGCCTGTTATAAAATGAGGGTTGTGTTATTAATACATGCTATGCATTTTAACATTTTTGAAAATTATTTTTCCACCCATTCTCTCCCAGCTCTTTGTATACATAAACTCAGTTTCATTGTTTAACTGCTTTGCACATAAAACCTCACTTATCTTCTCTCTGCTTCAGTGCTGGTCGTCACTTGACAGAGAAGTACATTTTTCTGCTGAGACTCCAGCCGGTTCCTTGGCACAGGACAGAGGGAAAATAATTGCTGATCCCCCTTGCTTCATTGTTTGCATATCTGGCTTTATTGATCTATCTGAACAGGTAAAACAATTGCTATGCTGTTCGAACTCTGGCATTATCTTCTGGGGGTTTTAATGGAGCCACATTCCAACTAGTTCAATTAATTAGATTTAAAGGGATACTCCAGGCACCACGACCACTTCTGCCCATTGGAGTGGTCTGGGTGCCAACTCCCACTATCCTTAACCCTGCAAGTGTAATTATTACAGTTTTCATAAACTGCAATATTTACATTGCAGGGTTAAGTCCTCCTCTAGTGGCTGTCTACTAGACAGCCACTAGAGGGACTTCCGTGTTCATAGAACAAGAAAAGTGGTTTAAAACGATGCTGGACGCCCTCACGTTGCAGCGTCGCCGAAATCCCCAAAGGAAAGCATTGCAAGCATTATTCAATGATTTCCTATGGGGAGGTCTAATGCACGTTCGCGGCCATTGGTAAGGAGCGTAGGTGGAGCCTGACCCAGTGCCGAGGGACATAGGCGCTGGACTCCGGTAATTCACTGAATGGATTTTAACCCCTTCAGCAACTTGGGATGGGGGGTGGGAGGTAGAGGGTCACTAGAGTGTCATGCAGTGCCAGGAAAACGAATATGTTTTCCTGGCACTGTAGAATCCCTTTAAGGTTATCAGAGAAACTTCCAAAATTACATTTATTTTGGCATATGTATATTTGCCTATTTACAAATTGTAGTGGACCACGGGTAACCCGACTGGTTACCTTCACTAATTCCTTCCATCGGCCACTCTTGAACCATTAAAATAAGCATACATCCATTTCCCCCCAGTAACTGGACGACACACAGTTCTTGGAGTACAACTCGAAGTTATACACAGACCCCCAGTAGGGGGTCTTCATACATTACACACAAACTCCTCCCCTGTGCCTGGGAGATAACTGAGTTAGGAACTGTAAAAACTCAATTATTCCCCAGGTTCAAAAAACTCCACAATTTTAAAATACCCCACAAACACATTTTAAAATTTCAAAACCCCACGAAAGTTACATCACCGAATAGCTGGGATTTGGGTGCAGGTGTCACGGCAAGAGTACATAATTAATTGTTGCACTATAGAATATTGCCATTTAATGTAATTTGTGTAGCGCATATATGAACTGGCTGCCTGGTAGAGGTGATATTGTCATTTTCAAAAGAGGTTAATTTGATTGTATGGGAGGGTAGAAGGTTTACAATCTAAATTCCTCTTTAAGAGCTATTCTGTAAGGTGTGAGAAGTCACACATAAGTGGCCTGGAAGTCTGGCTTCAGTATAAACTAACCCTCTCATTTGCCAAATGTCTTGATTGCCTCTTAGATAAGGAGTCATTTGATATGAACATGCCTTGTGTTCCAATATTATTCCCACATTATCACATTTAGAATGGGACAAGCACAATCTTTCAATCAAGCCTAAACATGATGTGTGGAACAAGGGGACCATACAGATAGGGAGATACCCAGCAAGATGACCTGAAAACAATAAGCAGGCAAGCAAGTGGGCACACGTGGGCATGGTACTCAGTGATGGCATTCTATCACACAAATAATCTTATGTGATGTTTATAAGACTGTTGGTTATGGAATCACATTGATACGGTTATAGGCAGTATTGCAGTGAGATTATACCTCACTAAGAAATGGGTTACAGTGAATAAAATACTGTAGTTTACAGAGTCACATCAACTGCTGAGCATGTACTCTAACAGCCCAGTGCTTCTCTATGAGAAGCGTTGGAAAGGCTTGGGAACTTCACTAGTGAGATCTCCCAGGGCCAGAGTGGAGTTATGTCAAGAAGACACTCTCACTACTGGGTCAGAAATCAACAGCACTATTTCAAAACACCAGAATTATAAATAAATGTATCTATTTAAAACACTCAAGTGTTCCTCTAACTGCAGTCTCATTCCTAGTCTACATCCTCCCACTACCAAACATGCATTTTATTTTTGTTTCCAAATGCTAGGGGTATTTACTGGTTTTGAACATGCCCTCCAATTCTGGGAATCTACAGACTGGATGTATTAACCATGACCCGCATCATGGATGAAATCGAGAATGTGCGCAGTGCCCAAACCCATGCAGTTTCCCCCACAGTGCAGCTGCTTCATTGGCCCCATTTCTATAGCCAGCAACATGCACAGATTTCGCACAGCAAAGACATGAGCACTAAACACTAGCTTCAGAAATGCACAAAAGATATGCTTGAGAAAGACCCACATTTTTTTTTTTGGACAATGCATGCACATTTAATAAGCTGTAGTTGTTCTGGTGACTATAGTGTCCCTTTAACACTCACTTTGAGTATTGCATAATGCTCATCTGTCAGTCTGGGGACACAAAATATAGCCCCTGCTGACAGAGGGGGCCCCAGATATCGATCAACACTTGCGACTTCCTGGTGCAAGCATGGATTTAACCGTGTTGATGCCAGAAGGTTAGGACATTTCATACGATTCTAACATCATTAAAGTCCACTCTGTGAAGGATGGCATGGAACGTCCTAACACAATTATGGGGTTGGTCATCCAGTAAAATCTATATTTCATTATTACCTTTATCTGCTGTCTAAAGCCTAACAGGCTTATTCACTTAAGTGAGCATTGCCAAGAATTCAAAGTGAACTTCAAATTTAAAGACGAATAGCCAAATTAAAAACAGAATTGACTTGGAAATTTTTTCCAATTTGTCTATTTTGGACTAAATTTTGAAATTCACTTTAAATTCCTGGTAATCCTCACTTTAGTAGATAGTCTTGTTAGTCTCAGACCTGGGCTTTCTAATCAGGCCATGTTGGGTGACGTTACAAGAAAAGCACTAGTTGAGAGGAACTGAACAGGGGATACCATTAAATGGGGCCCTAGGGCGACACAGGAAATACATGGATTTAAAGGCACGTGGCTATATAAACAAATGATAATACTTAACAGTCTTGATAGCCTGTGGTTTATGTTGGCACTTTAGAAATAAATGCTAATAATAATCATGATAATGCTCTTGATTGTGCCATTTTATAACATCTATTAGCATTTGATTCTTATAGTTTAACAATTAACTCCCACATCTCGGGAAGATCTTTTAATAGTAACTGGTTTGATATTACAGACAGTAAAGTCTTGAATCAATTATATAAAAGAAAAAAAACACATCTTACTGCACTCTTGAGAAAGCATTAGTTTGCTACAAGAACATTAATGGGTATCTCACATCTGTGCACGTTGCTACTGAATAGGAAAAAAAAAGGTTGTTACCATAGCTACAATCTCATTGTACAGAACATGTACAACTTCTGAAGTACAGGACTCCCATTTATTATATTTTACGCATTGCTACAACTTATGTGCAAATATAAATTAAAAATTGGAATCTCTGCATTAATGTGAAACGAACACAAATACTAGTTTAGAAATATATCGGGGTTTGACTTACATAAAATTCTTTCATACACATATACTGGTTATTCTTGAGCATTGATTCTCTATGGCTAGCAAAGCATCAAGGGAGATGTCGTTTCACAAGAACTGAAGGGCTACATGTTGTCTACTCAATTTTAAAGTAATCAAAAAGGCATTACTACAGTAACCTCATGTGTTAATAAAATTTGACAATATGGGGGAGAGATATATAGGTGATCTGCTCTAAAAAGTAGAGAAAAAAATAGAAAAGGAAAATAGTTATCAATGCCATGTGTTGGTTGGTTCCACTGGTTTCCTTCGTGACCGCACCACTTTTAGTAGATCACCAGTGTGCTGTAATGTTTCTGGTCTTCGAGTGCTCCTTTAAGATAACATGTAACTGTCCGTCATGGCTTTGAAAGACACCAACAGGTACTGACACTATGTTGTACAAATACGTTGCTTTGTTTTCACATCAAATGTATGAGTTAATTCCCTACTTTTTGCTCCCCTTTGTGTTTGTAGGCACTCATACTTATCTAGCACAAGTATGAGAAGGCACTCATTATCAAGATCCCCCGAGTGCCACCAATCCAGGCTATCCACCGCTTGCGATTCCAACAGAAGAAAAGACCGGGTACGGACTCAGGAGCACAGTCTAAGGAAGGTTTATTGGAGACAAAAAAAAAAAACAATGGTAAAGCTCACAATGATAAAAAAGGCTCTTATGTGAGCCAAAACATTTTTATTTCTTTAAAAAATTAATAAACCTGCCTTGAACTATACTCTTGTTTTTGTGCACAGTTCTTTATTCTGTCTTAACCAGAATTTCATGTCAATTTGCCAACATTCATGTTCACCTTTCTTCCTCTGCACTTTGTATACAAAAACTCTTAAAAAGAGGTTAAAAAAGTATAAAACAAGAAAAGTAAAAATGTGGGGTTTAATCTTCTAATCTGATTAGAGTAAAACATTGGTTGATTTGCATTCATTTGTTAATTAGCCAAGCTACACATAGTTGTATGATAGCGTGTCTAAGTGTCTTATTATTTACTTGTTATTTTATTTGTTTTAATACATGAAGTAAATGTATTCTATACAGCTCCTTAATGGAATTCATTTAAATAACATAACTACCTCTCATTTATAAAGGGTTGTGTCTTAGCAGATCAAGCACCTAATTAGCAAGCGGCTGAACAGAGAAAATACATTTTGATTGCATTAGTTATTTCTCAGTAGAATTATTATAAAGTTTCATTAAGAATTCCTCAGGGTTATACATTAGAATTTCTGGTAAAATACTTGGGAGGCAGAAGACATATTATTTTAACTTATTAGTAAACACAGCAAAATAATGTTGGTATGTTAACATTAAAGAATATTTCCCTCCAACAAACTGCGTATGTCTAATATTGAGTATAGAAAATGCTTCTATACAATGTCTGGATAATCTTGGCGAACAAACTGTCTGGAAGGATTGTAGAAAAATAAAGTAATAACTTTGGCCTAAATTCTATAGCACTATCTAGCAGATCAGTATGAGAAGTGCAGCTACTGAAGGCAATGGTTTTCCATTCTCAGTGATATCAAGCATGGAGAGGCATGTACTAACTAGTAACCATTGAAAACAAATATATATATACAAAAACCTAATAAATCTATAACAATATACTATAATATAGACTAGTTGTGATAGCACAATTACTTTAAGTGGATACAAACCTATATAATGTCACAGTTGCCTTGATAGATTTGCATGTGTGGTTACTGTAGTAACTCTATTGTGCTCAGCCATTGGGATTTAAATAGCTTAAAGGAACACTATAGGGTCAGGAACACAACAGATGTGAATAGAGTAATATTATAAATATACCCGGTTAATAAAACACAGTAAAAAAGGAACATGTGGTAACAAGTCCTGGGATAGTTTCCTTCAGGGGCATAATTCCTGCCCATGGATATATACCTTTCATTTTCTGTTTATGATTCAAACCTCCACTTTCTTTAGCTGTATTTTAGGTGAATATCCTTTGTTGGCCTTCATCTGCAGTGGATCAGAGACCTTGCATGTAGCATTATTTTATCACATAACAGTTCTTTTGTTCATTGATTATTACCAAGACAATTACCTGATTGTGTACCTGGTATATCTCTGCCCAACGCAATTTTACCTAGTTCTATCATACTTTAGATCCTCCTTGGCGTACTACCAACACGACTAACTTCACCTCTACCTTATTCATTAACTCAACATCATTCTTGACCGTCAAGGCCTTCTCTTAAATTAAATTTATTTATTTAATGTTAAAAAATGCAATCTAAGGTGAAGCAACTACATGTGCATATATGCTTATATTTTTATCTTGAGGAATAATAAATCCAGTAATAGTATTAAAAAGAATTTACTGTGGATTTATTATTCTTACATGCACCTGAAATAAGATGCCTCTGGCTATCAGAAAATAATGTGTTCTCCCTACAAAACTTGCATATCTAGACCTTTTCTTTATAGAAAAAAAGGTAAAGCTATGTAAAATGCAAAAGCTAATAATTACTGAGCATACCTATTAATAATATACTTCTAATAAAGGGATTCATCCATCCATCCACCCATCTATCTACTGTATCTCTATCTATCTATCTATCTATCTATCTATCTATCTATCTATCTCTATACTTATGTTTGCACTATAAATACATTTGTTGGATTACCCAGCTAGGCTTATTAACTATCTATACTTCTGAAATGGTAAATAAAGCAAATATGTTTTATGGAGAATCTTTAAGTCCAGTTAATAAATGAAGATCGGTACAATCTGTAGTGTTTCTTTTTATAATAATAATAATAATTATTATTATTATATTTTTATAGTGCTCACAAATTCCGTAGCGATTTACAATGGATGGACTAAGAAACATGTAATTGTAACCAGGCAAGTTTGACACACAGAAACAGAGGGGTTGAGCTTACATGCTAGAGGGAGTGAGGTAAAGTGACACAAAAAGTAAGGGAAGTATTAGGGAAGTAGATTGGTAGAATAGTATTCAATGAAGACTTAGTGTGGGTTTTTTTGGAGCCATTTAGCCAACGGTTTAATTGATATGCTTTTGTAAAAAAGTGAGTATATAATGATTTTTTGAAGGAGTGGAGACTGGGTGAGTGTCTAACGGAAAGGGGAAGGGAGTTCTACATGAACGATGCAGCCGTAGAGAAGTCTTGGATACAAGCTTTAGAGGTGGGAGTACGAACAGAGGATAGAAGCAGATCTTCATCAGAGCGTAGGGTCCTAGACGGGACATACTTGTGTATTAGGAAGGATACATAGGTGGGAGTAGTATATAACAGGTATTGTTGCAAATGATGTCCTTCTAATTATAATGTATTAATACATTCATTGCTATTATAATAAAATTATAATTATTATTACAATATATTGCATGTATTATACAATGCAGCATTTTACAAATCAATGTAGATTTTACTTAACTTATTACACTTAACAATGCCTTTTGAAAACTATCATCAGTAATTGATCTTCTTAATAAGTATGATTGACAAATATTATAAATTTTTACCTTAACATCACATGCATGCGCAAATGGAGGGGTTATGTCAGCTGTGCACAGGACGGTACAGCTTAATGCTGAGCCAATTCGTCATCCCTGTCTCCTAGTTTGATCTCGATGATCAAAGGAAACAAATGTCTCTGTGTTAGCTTGTTATGTCTTTAAAGAAAATTATAGTTATTTTTACACACACACATTTACCATTAGAGATAAAAATGTGTGTTTTGCTCCTCATTTTTAATATTAGGATTTAGAAGTAATCTTTATATCAGAAATTAAAGAGAAAAAAAAGGTACAATAATTATTATATTTAGTAATTAGCCACTTTTCACCATATACTCTTTTTGTCATTAAAAAAACACTTTTGTGTGATTCATTTTGGAGAGATTATTCACTAAATAGTGAGACTTGGTATGGTGATATAGAAACTGTAAAATTAAGGTCAAAATAGTTAAGACAGAAAAAGTTCACCTTCTTTTTTTTGCATAAAATGTGCAATATTGTGAAACCCCCTATTATATACCCAGATGGTTCTCTTGAGATACCAGAATGAGTCAAGACCGATTTCAACCGAACAAGCAATATTAAACAATTGTATCCCACCTCTTTTTTATTATGGTTGGCAAATCTCGTGTACAGCAACTCACATTACTCTCAGCTGATAATGGGAACTGTAGTTCACAGCAGTGGTTCTGCTAGATATTTACCATCCCTGTAGGTAACTGTAATTTACGTTTTTTTTCCTTAATAACTTTCACATCAATTTTTTAAGAAAAAAAGGGTCATTTACAATATCAAGAATCCTGCTGCGTTTATAAAGGAGTGATAGTAAATTTAGTTGTCCATCTTTTAATTAGTACTGTACCATTTCTTTTTACAGTAGTATTGGTTTCTGTGTATAGGACCCCAGATGTTCATAGGATTATCTGTTCTTCATTATTTGTTTTCTGCAGTTAGTGAGC
This sequence comes from Pelobates cultripes, assembly GCA_933207985.1. NCBI lineage: Eukaryota > Metazoa > Chordata > Amphibia > Anura > Pelobatidae > Pelobates > Pelobates cultripes. The sequence goes on from OW240919.1 coordinate 47,017,317, forward strand.
TCTCACAGTGTAGAAAATAGCCCTGTCCAGACATTTTTCATTTAAAATACAATAAAACAGCTAGGGGTTGAATTTGAACCACAGTATGAATAATAACATTGCCAAAATCTAGAGTATTCTTTGAATCAGGATAAAAAAAAAAATAATCAGCAACTCCTTCAAAATAACTGCAGGACTGCATGAGCAGATTGGAAACCATACAATGGAATCCAACCGCGAACTTAATCTACTCATAAAGGGAAAAAAAAAAGTTACACAAATATATACCAATACAAATCTGTATATTTGAAAATATATCATGTAAGCACAAAAGGCTTCAATATATGCTTAGTAGCTGATACCTTATAAATTTAGAATCTTCATTGTAGGAAGGCTGCATTGTTCCTTATAATTAGATATTAGTGTCACTCAGTGTGAGTATTGTAAGTCATATGGGAAATGTCTATAGATACGAGTGGTTTCCTGTGGCTCACTCTCAGGCTGTGCTGTGCTTCCTAATAGAAGGATTACAATTGTAACCGAAAGACAAATGATAGGCAGATTAGAAAATCATTAGAAGAAACATCCAATCTGCAGGCATTGCAGCAACACTTAAACTCTCAAGTACTATTAGAGCCAATATACCAAGTGTAATCGCCATGACAAAGAGCTACCGGCAAAATATGTTTTCTAAGGGGAATAGACAGGAGAGCCTGAAAAATGTCCGGGCACATTAGCTCAATAGATCTTGTCTTCTGCATAAATCCTATGTTAAAAAAAAAAAAAAAAGAGAGTCTTGCTCATCAGTGTAACCCCTTCCGTACCTGCATTTGGAAGAAGGCAAGTATTGGCAGCCACTTCATGTAACGCTAACAGGGAGTCTGAGTTTTCACCAAAATCTGGAGATTGGAACATCTGTAATTGGTGCTTTCACTCAGTGATTCTGTATATGAAGAAACCCGCCCGATTGAGTAGATGGGGATCTGATTCAAGAACACAGAGGATAAATGAAATATATAGGAGCAGATAATATAAACACACAAATGCAAATAAACATTAACAATGCAAAATAATAGCTAAGTTATCATACACTCTGCTGCTGTAGTGTCTCAGTCATGTGTAGTTTCTGCAGCACCATAAACACAATCTGTATATGGTTATAGAGGAGCATTGGGGAACGTAAGAAGATGTGCTTGCCACGATGAGAATGTGATTCTTCCATATAGAGTCATTGTATTCACTGATTGTCTATGGCTGTCAGTGACAGTACTACACATGCATGCAAGACGTGATGGTTTCTTACAGTATAGGAGCCAGGAAGAAAGATTCCTGGATCTAATGATCAGAAGACCTGGAGACCTGCCCTAAAGCCCAGTTTCAAAGTCTTCCAACTAGTGAAATAAAGGTGTAGGATGGAGGGGAGGGGGTGGGGGGAATTGACTGCAGGCACTATAACAACTTCAATGAGATGAATTTGTTAGAGTGCCTATAGTGCCCCTTTAAAAAGAAATTGCACAATGACACACATGTCAGTAAATCTATAGCTTCCATAAACGTTTCTCAAAAGCATCAAACTTTGTTGATCGCTAAACTGAGATTTGTTATGAATTCAATGTGAATTTGACATTTAAGGCCAAATTAGCCAAACTGGAAGCTGACTTAGAGAATGTTTCCAGTTCCCGCTAATTCTCATCTGAGCATTGAGTATTGAGAAAACTCAGTTTAAAATGTCTGAGCAGTGAGGTACCAGCATTTTTAGAGAGATTTACTAAAATGAGATTTGTCGAGACACACATAAGTAAAGCTATAGTTACACGTTTCTCAAAAACATCAAACTTTGTTGATCGCTGAAGTAAGATATGTCAGGAATTCAAAGTGAATTCAAACTGAATTTTATCTTTGGAGACTTGGAGAATTTTCTGACAATTCTCACAGGTAAATAGCAATGTTAGTGTACAAAGGAAAACAGATTCTCCCAATCTGCTGAAGAACAGAACATGCAGTTCCAATTTCTTATATTTTGTAGATGACATATAAACATTTCATAAGTTGTTACTAAAAATCCACAAACAAGCAAAAAGAACCATATTTTCTTCATTTAATTTTTTTTTTTATTCTTGACTTTTCTACTACTTGACACTTTGCAGTGAAATGTGCCCAGTCAAAAAGCCTGATTTACAAAGGTGAGTTTTTCAAGGAATATAAATGCTCTCTCTGCGGCATTTGCTATCTCTGCATTTTTCATGCACAAAGTGTATATTTATAAGGCATTGAAAAGTAAATATCCTTAGGCATAAAATGTGGCTGAAAATGCTAAAATAATAATAATCATAAAATAATACACATTTAAGTACCAGAGATTTATTCTGAACTTTGTAACACATATTTCTATTTGTATTTCTGTCTGTATAATAGGGCTGCTTGTAACATCAATGGACCTTCAGGAAAAGGTTTTGTCGGGTCCTAGGACTTATATAAGAGGATATTGACAAAACTTGAAATAATTAAATGAAGAAAACAATCCTCTATCTAGCATTCTTTACAACAGAAGAACATTGCACACTGATAAGTTAATTTTGTTGAAAGACAAATGATTTCTATTTCTCATTTTCATTTGCATTGCATGCAAACTCGTTGTTAATACAGGGAGTGCAGAATTATTAGGCAAGTTGTATTTTTGAGGATTAATTTTATTATTGAACAACAACCATGTTCTCAATGAACCCAAAAAACTCATTAATATCAAAGCTGAATATTTTTGGAAGTAGTTTTTAGTTTGTTTTTAGTTATAGCTATGTTAGGGGGATATCTGTGTGTGCAGGTGACTATTACTGTGCATAATTATTAGGCAACTTAACAAAAAACAAATATATACCCATTTCAATTATTTATTATTACCAGTGAAACCAATATAACATCTCAACATTCACAAATATACATTTCTGACATTCAAAAACAAAACAAAAACAAATCAGTGACCAATATAGCCACCTTTCTTTGGAAGGACACTCAAAAGCCTGCCATCCATGGATTCTGTCAGTGTTTTAATCTGTTCAGCATCAACATTGCGTGCAGCAGCAACCACAGCCTCCCAGACACTGTTCAGAGAGGTGTACTGTTTTCCCTCCTTGTAAATCTCACATTTGATGATGGACCACAGGTTCTCAATGGGGTTCAGATCAGGTGAACAAGGAGGCCATGTCATTAGATTTTCTTCTTTTATACCCTTTCTTGCCAGCCACGCTGTGGAGTACTTGGACGCGTGTGATGGAGCATTGTCCTGCATGAAAATCATGTTTTTCTTGAAGGATGCAGACTTCTTCCTGTACCACTGCTTGAAGAAGGTGTCTTCCAGGAACTGGCAGTAGGACTGGGAGTTGAGCTTGACTCCATCCTCAACCCGAAAAGGCCCCACAAGCTCATCTTTGATGATACCAGCCCAAACCAGTACTCCACCTCCACCTTGCTGGCGTCTGAGTCGGACTGGAGCTCTCTGCCCTTTACCAATCCAGCCACGGGCCCATCCATCTGGCCCATCAAGACTCACTCTCATTTCATCAGTCCATAAAACCTTAGAAAAATCAGTCTTGAGATATTTCTTGGCCCAGTCTTGACGTTTCAGCTTGTGTGTCTTGTTCAGTGGTGGTCGTCTTTCAGCCTTTCTTACCTTGGCCATGTCTCTGAGTATTGCACACCTTGTGCTTTTGGGCACTCCAGTGATGTTGCAGCTCTGAAATATGGCCAAACTGGTGGCAAGTGGCATCGTGGCAGCTGCACGCTTGACTTTTCTCAGTTCATGGGCAGTTATTTTGCGCCTTGGTTTTTCCACACGCTTCTTGCGACCCTGTTGACTATTTTGAATGAAACGCTTGATTGTTCGATGATCACGCTTCAGAAGCTTTGCAATTTTAAGAGTGCTGCATCCCTCTGCAAGATATCTCACTATTTTTGACTTTTCTGAGCCTGTCAAGTCCTTCTTTTGACCCATTTTGCCAAAGGAAAGGAAGTTGCCTAATAATTATGCACACCTGATATAGGGTGTTGATGTCATTAGACCACACCCCTTCTCATTACAGAGATGCACATCACCTAATATGCTTAATTGGTAGTAGGCTTTCGAGCCTATACAGCTTGGAGTAAGACAACATGCATAAAGAGGATGATGTGGTCAAAATACTCATTTGCCTAATAATTCTGCACTCCCTGTAGGTCCTCACCACCCTCTGAGTCCCACTCCCGCCGGGCTCTAGGGGAAGGAAGGGGCTAAATTCTTACCTTTCTCCAGCGCCGGGCTCCCTTGGCGCTGGGGACTCTCCTCCTCCTTCCGACATCATCGGCTTCCGACGTCAGTGGCTTCCGACGTCAGTGTATAGGAAAGCATTTCTCAATGCTTTCCTATGGACGCTGGCATCTTCTCACTGTGAAAATCACTGTGAGAAGTGCAGAAGCGCCTCTAGCGGCTGTCAATGAGACATCCACTAGAGGCTGGATTAACCCTAGTGTAAACATAGCAGTTTCTGTGAAATTGCTATGTTTACACCAGGCAGGGTTAACCCTAGATGGACCTGGCACCCAGACCACTTCATTGAGCTGAAGTGGTCTGGGTACCTATAGTGGTCCTTTAAGATAAATCTAAAAGAAATGGCGCATCACATAAAAAAAGGTTAACATGTTATCTGTCATTTTCATTGATTTCTTCAATATAGGGGTAACTAAAGTATCTTTAGATTATCAAATAACCATTTGGTGTAATTCGGACGCCAAAATCTGGACATTGTTCATAAGACTCATCAGTGTTCGCTTTTTGCAAACCATCCTCTGAATTAGATTGAATGTAGTTGGAGGAATTCATAACAGATTGATAGAAATCTCGGCTGGATTGTTAAAAGCTGGAAATTCGTTCTAAAGGGACTTACAATTTAGTAAAATAAAATCTAGGCAGTTGGAAGGTTAAAGGGACACTATAGGCACCCAGACCACTTCAGCTTATTACAGTGGTCTGGGTGCAGTGTCCTAGTCCCCTTAACCCTGCAAAGGAGCCAAGGCGGAGCTTGAACCAGCGCTGAGGGACATCAGTGCTGAAATCAGGTAAGTGACAGAACGGGGGTGGGAGGAGTGTGCGGAACTAAAGGTAGCTATAGTGCTAGGAAAACAACTTTCCTAGCACTATAGCTTCCCTTTAAGTATGTGATCCATGCATAAAAGAAATAGAAAAGCATACGGAGGGCATGCTGTCCCCACTCCTGCACCTACTCATGGGCAATGGGTGTGGCCCAAATTACAATGGAAGTGTTACTGTGTGCATCATAGAGTACTTATGTGTGAGCCTTCTCACTTGCTCGAATGAGCGTGGCGGTCTGCATCAATATTGGGTGAAGTTCAGTTTACATGCTCTCTCGTGGTCCTCTGATGCTTCCCAATGACCCAAAGCACTGCAGTTTGTGCTCTAAGTCATTGATAGAGCTCTGGAACTATGAGGAGCTCTTAAAGTGATCAGCAGATGTTGGTGCAGTCCATAATGTTCTCCTTCAAAATCAGTGGCGTCTCTAGGATTCATTGTTAGGGGGGGCACATGGTGGGCCAGGGACAAAAGTAGGGGGGCACATTTAACCCTGCCCTCGCCGCAGTATGACCCCGCCCTTGCTGAATGTTAAGCCCCGCCCCCGACACAATGTGTTGGTTTTTTTTAATAATCCCTGGTGGAGAATTCATTATTTTCCACCAGGGATTATTAAAAAAATAAACACATTTCACTTGATAGAGTGCCATAGTTGCCAACATTTGAAAAAAAATTCCAAAGACATTTTGCAGCACAGTTATCAACTACTGTCTGTGTATAATATTCCTAGACAGTCAGTGCTCTCTCTATAATACAGGGTTGTGTGTATAATAAATTGGGACAGTCAGTGCTCCCTGTATAGTGTTGCTCTCTGTATAATACATGGCTGTGTGTATAATATCCCGGGACAGTCAGTGCTCCCTGTATAGTGCTGCTCTCTGTATAATACAGGTCTGTTTGTGTATAATATCCCAGGACAGTGAGCAGCACTATACAGGGAACACTGACTGTCCGAGGATATTATACAGACACAGACCTGTATTATACAAAGAGCAGCACTATACAGGAAGCACTGACTATCCTGGGATATTATACACACACAGATCTGTATTATACAGAGAACAGCACTATAGTATTATACAGATAGCTGAGCATATACCCCATGTCCCAATCTCTAGACTACTAGTACCTGTCAACAGCAGCTCCCAGATGCGTGTAACAGGGCTAAAGTGTGCGGCAGCTCACACAGATGATTCAGCGGTAAAGCGCACTCACCTGCAGAGCCAAACTGGGAATCCAAAGTAGCCCTGAAAAAAAATGCACAAATAGGCTCACTGACGGACAAAACTCTCTGACACATACACAAGCTTACTACAGACAAACTCACTTGTATAAACACAGGGCTCACTACAAAGAAGTTCAGGGACACACACAAGCTCACTAAAGACAAGCTCACTGACACATACATGCTCACTAAATAGAAGCTCACTGACACACACAAGCAGTACCATCTTAACAGCGTTAAGGGCCCCCAGGCAAAGCAGTGCACTGGGGCTCTTCCTAAACAACAACTCACAGGAATACAAATTTTAATTATTGATAGAGTGCTGAGTACATACACACAGTACACTGAATACAAACACAGAGAGACTGAATACACACACACACACACAGATTTCTGAATGCACACAGACTCCTGAATGCACACAGGTTGATTTATGCACGTACACACAGACTGCTAAGTTCATACACACACACAAACAGACACACAGACTACTGAGTCCATATATACACACAGACACACACACAGACTGCTGAGTCCATACACACACACACACAGTCACACACAGACTGCTGAGTCCATACACACACACACTGCTGAATCCATACACACACACAGACTTCTGAGTCCATACACACATACAGACTGCTGAGTCCATACACACACAGACTGCTGAGTCCATACACACACAGACTGCTGAGTCCATACACACATAGACTGCTGAGCATGGGCGTCCGCAGGAATTTTTCCAGGGGGGGGCATAATTGTAATGACATCCATGCTTGGTACCTTTTTGACAGTTTCATGAAAGGGAAGGGGCATAGCCATTATCACATAAAGCCAGGGTGAATAGCGTTTTCACAACTATGGTGTCAGGAATATATGTTTGTATTCCTGACACTATAGTGTTCCTTTAAGCAAATTAAAGGACCATTCTAGTCACCATAACAACTTCACCTAAATGAAAATGCTATGATGCCAGGAAGCCCCTGGGTGCTCGCTTTCCTTTAAGGGGTTAAATCGCTCTCAAATGTTTTTTTTTCTTCTGACACTGTTTTCTATCCTTGGCCCCTTCTGCTCTTTTACCTTTCTACTACCTTTCTGCTTATTTTGCGCCCTTCTGCTCCTTTCTCATTCTGATCCCTTTCTGCTCCTTGCTGCCCTTTCTGCTCCCTTTTCTACTTTACCTTTGTGCTCCTTGCTGTCCCTTTCTGTTCTTTCTCCTACTTTACCTTTGTGCTCCTTTTGATTCTTTCTGCTCCTTTACCCTTGTGCTCCTTGCTGTCCCTTTCTGCTCCTTGCTGCCCCTTCCTGCTCCTTGCAGGCCCTTCCTGCTCATTCTCCTATTTTACCTTTGTGCTCCTTCTGCCCTTTCCAGCTCCTTGCTGCCCCTTTCTGCTCCTTGATGTCCCTTCCTGCTCATTTCTGTTCCTTCTCCTTTTCTTACTTTACCTTTCTGCTCCTTGCTGACTCTTCATGTAGGCTGTCTCCCCCGTCCCTCACTTCCATAGGCGTGCGCATGGGGTGTGTCTGGTGTGCCTGGGCACACCCTAATCCCCGCGGCACGCCAATGGATTGAGACCGGCAGGGGAGATCTCTGGATCGGCTCATGCAGTGCCAACGCTATCCGAGCGGCGGCTCTCGTCTAAGCCTCCATGGGCCGGTGGGGAGATCAAAGTTCTACCTCATCAGTCCACAGCAGCATGGAGGGAGGCAGCAGAGAACCCGGGCTAGAGTTCACTCTCCACTGAACCACCAGGGAAGGCAGCAGGACTGGGATATTAACTAATCTGCCCCCACCTCCACCCAAACACACAGCACCTACACACAGCAGACAAACAGCACCCACACACATACATCACCCTCGCACACACAGCACCCACACACACCCAGCACACTAACAGCATCCTCACAAACACACAAAACCCACACACAACACCCGCACAGCACCCACACACAAACAGCACACTCACACACAAACAGCACCCTGACAAACACACAACACCCACACACAGCACACAAACAGCACACTAACAGGACCCGAACACGCAAACACCAACACCCTCTCACACACAGCACACTACCAGTTCCCTCACACACAGCACACAAACAGCACCCTCACAGCACTCTCACAAACACACACAAAAACACCCTCACCCACATAGCACACTACCAGCACCCTCACACACACACACAGCAGTGTATATATATATATATATATATATATACATACACACATACATATACACATGGCGTGTGTTTGTGCTTTAGGGTGCACACCCTAATGCAATAGGCTGCGCACGCCTATGCTCAGGCTGCTTCCCTAATCTATAGGCTGCTGCCTCACTCCCCTAATCTATAGGCTGCTGCCCACCCAGCCTCACTCCCCTAATCTATAGGCTGCTACCCCCCAGCCTCACTCCCCTAATCTATGGGCTGCTGCCCCCCCCAGCCTCACTGCCCTAATCTATGGGCTGCTGCCCCTCCAGCCTCACTTCCCTAATCTATAGGCTGCTGCCCCCCCCAGCCTCACTTCCCTAATCTATAGGCTGCTGCCCCCCCAGCCTCACTCCCCTAATCTATGGGCTGCTGCCCCTCCAGCCTCACTCCCCTAATCTATAGGCTGCTGCCCCCCAAAAAAATCTATAGGCCATCTCAAACCCTCCCCCCATTTACCTGATCTGTAGGCTGTCTCTGGCTGCAAGTGTTGTTCCCCTGCGGTTTCAATCAGCAGAGAGAAGCAGGGATAAAATGCAGCTTCCTATCCCTGTCTCTCTCCATACACAGCGCCACCTACTGGCCGGCGCCGGTATTGCAGTTCATTTTAAATCTCACACGAATAATATCAGAACAAGCTCAAAAATCCAGGGGGGGGGGGCGCAAGTGCCCCCCCTGCGGACGCCCATGCACACAGAGTGTGTGTTTGTATGAGTGTGTGTGTATATGATGCAGAGTGTGTGTTTGTATGAGTGTGTGTGTGTGTGTGTGTGTATATAATTATAAAAATTACAGAATTTCATAGCCCCAAGTTTTAGCCTCGACTATCCACGAGGCATAGCGTATTTCACAATTGTTGGTCACAAAACTGCACTCGATTTATACATGAGATAAACTTATACACAAGTATATACGGTAGTCCCTACTTTAACTTATGAAATATTTTTATTGAGTTGTAGTTTAAGTAAAATTCTAACAGTCTTTATGAGCATTTCATAAAGATTTTATCTCTATGAAATGCTTACTTGGACAAGGGGGAGGTGGGGTGTGGGTTGACAGCTGCTTTAAACTTAAATGCAGTGAAATGAAAACCTGATTGTAAAATTCAGGCTACAATAGATAAGTGGTGACTATAGCTGGTTTAATAATTTTTGTTTAAAGTAACAAAAAAAAACAGCTTTGTCCAGTGCACTGCATTATTATAGATACAATTGTTTTTCTCTGAAGAACATATTCTGTACAATGTTCTGTTCCAAGCTGCCGGTCAATGGGAAGCTTCCCTTCACTTTAAAGATGTATGTATTTATTAATATTTAAAGCCCTCCTTACCCTCACCGGCCCATGGCTTGCGCGTGCCACCTGAGCCAATGAAATGGTCCAGGGACATGGCTTCGATGTCGGCAGGAAGCACTTGCTCCCAGCGCTGGATTCAAGGTAAGGGTTTTTTTTGTTTGTTTTTTTCTTTAACTAAAAAAAAAAAAAAGACAACTTTGATCCCAGTGATTCACTAATACTTACAGAACAAAATAAAAATTAGTGAATAGTAGGCTGCAGTAACCCCATAAGCTCCAATTACAAAGCATTTAAATTATCTTGTTACTAGAATTCAGTCTGGAGGCAGGTGTATTTACCCATTTATTTTTATTGCTTTGATATAATAGCAAGTGTGGGTATTGTCATTTTTAATCATGCTTGTATCTGTAATTAGTTCATTGATTAGCTTGCATTCCAATTCTCTGCACATTTTTTAATCTATGTTGTTATCCCTATATACATCAATTTAAGGTCACGTGGAAGTTGTGCGCTTTCTGATTGAAGCTTGCAAAGTAAACCCTTTTCCAAAAGATCGGTAAGTGCTGATAAATAATGTGGGGTTTTTTGTGTGCTTATTTCTTAATATTCTTATTTTTAAGCAAGACTCATTGCACTGTCTGCATTGTTTATCTTATAACGCATCACAACAAGTGATCCAGTAATCCAAGTAGCGCTACCCTGCCTTGCATCTTCAACTTTCCCTAGGGACTTTGGTCCTGATTCCATCTGGCTTTGCTCTAGGAGAGGTTTAGCTAGTCCTGATCTAGTGCAGCCTTACAGATTTGCCCATTTGAGTGAAGATGTTGGAAGCATCAGCTCAGGAGTAGCTGTACTGCAGGAAGCTGTTCCTTCTAACAGCCGTGGGAACAGCCCCTCTAGTTCGGGTGGGGTTGAAAGGGTAAGGAAGTCTAGATAGGTTGTGATGGTAGGGGACTCTATTATTAGATAGGGTAATCTGCCACTCTGATCGACTCAAACGGACAGTTTGCTGTCTCCCGGGTGCTCGGGTCCGGCTTGTTGCCGTCAGAGTGCAGGGATTATTGGGAGGGGCTGGGGATGACCCAGCTGTCATGGTCCATATTGGTACCAATGACAAAGTCAGAGGAAAATGGAAGGCAGCGGGAGATTAGAGAGGTCAATGCGTGGCTGAAGTCTGCAGGAAAGAGGGTTTGGGGTTTTTAGAGCACTGGGCCGATTTGGCGCTTGGGTACAACTTGTATAGTCGTGATGGATTGCACCTAAACGGAAGAGGGTCTGCTGTGCTGGGGGATAGGATGGTTAGAAGGTTGGAGGAGATTTTAAACTAGTAGTGGGGGGGGGGGAGGGGTCAAAGCAATCTAGAAAATGGAAATAGGATAGAAAGGAGATGGGC
>OW240919.1:47028639-47051123 GCA_933207985.1 Pelobates cultripes
ACACACACACACACAGACTGCTGAGTCCATACACACACAGACTGCTGAGTCCATATACACACACACACACACACACATACACACATTAAGCTTACCTGTCACTGGAGGCTGTTGCTGGGGGCCAGACAGCCATCTTCTGGCCTTTCCAACAGCAGCAAGGTCTGCTGCTTAACAGCGGGGGTGGGGCTTATGTACAGGAGGTGGGGCTTTGTTTGGGGGCGGGGCCTGTGCTGGGGAGCCTGTCAGTGCTCCCTCCGGCCACAGACAGCCCCCTGCACTGCATTCCCACGGGCTGTCACACACTGTTACAGTCTGAGGGAATAGCATTTAAACCCATGGCCAGCAAGTTGCCGGCATTTGGGGGGCCCAGCATGATGTAGGGGGGCCAAAGCCCCCTCTGGCCCCCCCTAGCGATGCCACTGTTCAAAATCACCAGTCAACACACAAAAAATTCAGCCATCACACTCCCAACATTGATCCAGAACACACAGACACACTCAGACGCCCTCCCCCATACATATTTCAGCCTAGATTAAGATTACCTAGGGCCTCTAGGCAGGATGTCAGTTTGGGGCCCTCTCCTAGAGCCCTGTGCTCTGTTTTGTTAATGGCGATGGCTAACTGTCACGTGTGCTGCATGTGTTGTGCCTGTGGGTGGTTTGGTGTTGTGTGTGAGAATGTGTATTGTTTTGTGTGTGAAGGAGGCTGAGAGAGGTATCTGGGTGAGGAGGCTGTGCCCCAGTTGAATAATATATGTGTATTTTGATTGTGGAGGTAAGCTTGTTTTTTCTGTGTCTGGTGTCTGAGTGGAGCCACACTCAGACTCTCCTTGTCTTTGCATGTGTATGCAGGATGCAGGAGTGCTTCTTATACTCCCCCATAAAAATAAAAATAAAAAAAATTATAGAAAATGATAAATATAAAACCAACATGAGAGCTTCACTCACCTGAACATCATACATGGGACACGTTCATACAATATACAGGATCTATAGATTGCATAAGCCTGCCACAACACCAATGTAACCCAATCTTTGCAGATCCTATCCTAGAAACCTGCTGATTTCATCACTCAGTATCCCCCACACACATATAACACTAAGCTACTAACACTCACAGCACAGATCTAGCATCCTGACTAGGGCCCTGGGCAACCTTAACCTTTAATGAGGCTCTGCAATACACACACTGACTCTCTCGGTGATCCAGAGGTCCTAGATTGATGTTTTGCTGGATTGATGATCCACTTGGATCTGAAAAGGATTGATGGATTGATGATCCACTTGGATCTGAAAAGGATTAATGGTTATTTTTCCAATAGTTCTATTTTTGTTCACTTTTTGTTAAAATTATATATTAACTGATCATCATGTTATCACGGTCAGAAAGAATAAATATAAACACACATGTACAGTTGCAAGAAAAAGTATGTGAACCCTTTGGAATGATATGGATTTCTGCACAAATTGGTCATAAAATGTGATCTGATCATCATCTAAGTCACAACAATAGACAATCACAGTCTGCTTAAACTAATAACACACAACGAATGAAATGTTGCCATATTTTTATTGAACTCACCATGCAAACATTCACAGTGCAGGTGGAAAAAGTATGTGAACCCCTAGACTAATGACATCTCCAAGAGCTAATTGGAGTGAGATGTCAGTCAACTGGAGTGCAATCAATGAGATGAGATTGGAGGTGTTGGTTACAGCTGCCCTGCCCTATAAAAAACACACACCAGTTCTGGGTTTGCTTTTCAGAAGAAGCATTGCCTGATGTGAATGATGCCTCGCACAAAAGAACTCTCAGAAGACCTATGATTAAGAATTGTTGACTTGCATAAAGCTGGAAAGGGTTATAAAAGTATCTCCAAAAGCCTTGCTGTTCATCAGTCCACGGTAAGACAAATTGTCTATAAATGGAGAAAGTTCAGCACTGCTGCTACTCTCCCTAGGAGTGGCCGTCCTGTAAAGATGACTGCAAGAGCACAGCGCAGACTGCTCAATGAGGTGAAGAAGAATCCTAGAGTGTCAGCTAAAGACTTACAAAAGTCACTGGCAAATGCTAACATCCCTGTTAGCGAATCTACAATACGTAAAACACTAAACAAGAATGGATTTCATGGGAGGATACCACAGAGGAAGCCACTGCTGTCCAAATAAAACATTGCTGCACGTTTACAGTTTGCACAAGAGCACCTGGATGTTCCACAGCAGTACTTGCAAAATATTTTGTGGACAGATGAAACCAAAGTTGAGTTGTTTGGAAGAAACACACAAAACTATGTGTGGCGAAAAAAAGGCACGGAACACCAACATCAAAACCTCCTGCAAACTGTGAAGTATGGTGGTGGGGGCATCATGGTTTGGGGCTGTTTTGTTGTGTCAGGGCCTGGACGGATTGCTATCATCGAAGGAAAAATGAATTCCCAAGTTTATCAAGACATTTTGCAGGAGAACTTAAGGCCATCTGTCTACCAGCTGAAGCTCAACAGAAGATGGATGTTGCAACAGGACAATGACCCAAAGCATAGAAGTAAATCAACAACAGAATGGCTTAAACAGAAGAAAATACGCCTTCTGAAGTGGCCCAATCAGAGTCCTGACCTCAACCCGATTGAGATGCTGTGGAATGACCTCAAGAAAGAGATTCACACCAGACATCACAAGAATATTGCTGAACTGAAACAGTTCTGTAAAGAGGAATGGTCAAGAATTACTCCTGACCGTTGTGCACGTCTGATCTGCAACTACAGGAAACGTTTGGTTGAAGTTATTGCTGCCAAAGGAGGTTCAACCAGTTATTAAATCCAAGGGTTCACATACTTTTTCCACCTGCACTGTGAATGTTTACATGGTGTGTTCAATAAAACATGGCAACATTTCATTCTTTGTGTGTTATTAGTTTAAGCAGACTGTGATTGTCTATTGTTGTGACTTAGATGATGATCAGATCACATTTTATGACCAATTTGTGCAGAAATCCATATCATTCCAAAGGGTTCACATACTTTTTATTGCAACTGTATATAGAATTCCGACAGTGATCAGGTGAGTTTCTTTAAAAGTTTGGGTTATATCGGAAAGGAATTTCATATGGCAGGTCTGTAGCATATATATTTTTTTCCATTTCCTCAAAACTTGTTAAGTTTTGGACAAAGGGAACATTGATTGTGAAAAGCTTTGAAAATGAATCTTCAATAAAATATGATAGCTTATCAAATTTTAGATCAGACACAGACAAATGTAAAACCAGCCATGCTTACTACAACATGCCTTTTCTTACACTTCACTGAGCATTTGATTTATTTCTATGTAGTTTTTTTGTTGTATTCTATTTCAAAGACTGGTTTGTGAGTGTGTGGCGTGTTAAATCTAATTCTGAAAATCGCTGGTATGAGAAGCTAAGGGATGTTCGAATTACCTAGAACTGGGCAGAGTCTTTTTCTGAACATTCACACAGCATACCTCGATACATTTCTTTTGTTAGAGTACACATTGTCTATTGTTTAGATCATGTTCCTCATTTTACTGCAATAATCATGGAGAGCAAAGGTAGTCAGGACATCCTTCTCCAGCTGTTGATGAACAACTACCATGATTTATAATCAGTTTGTAAGTTGGTAAGGCAAAAAAAGCAGTGTATTGTGGGAATTGTATTTTTTTTAGTTGCTGGTATTTCTCCAGCATATGATCACATTTTGTGCACATTCATCAACAGGGTTATTAACTAAAGTGAGAAATCAAGGTGAATTTCAAATTTATAGGCATCAAAACGCTAGCTTAATGAAGCAGTTTCAGTGTATAGAACATGTCCCTGAAGTCTCACTACTCAAATCTCTGCCATTTAGTAGTTAAATCACTTTTGTTTCTGTCCATGGAGCCCTAACCACACCTCCCTTGGCTGTGTCTCACACAGCCTGCTTGAAAAAAACATATGGTTTCCTTTTCAATCAGTTGTTAACTTTATTTAGAAGTGTTTATCTCAATGCTCTGTAAATTAAAATGTAATCACACACAGGAGGCTCGTGCAGGGTCTAAAAGGCTATTAACAGAGCAGGAAATAAGCACTTCTAAATTAAACAGACTGTGCAATACTGGAAGTTAAAATATTAGATTTTTTTACAGGTAGTTAAAACTAGTAAGGTGCTTTCATATATAAAAAGGGGTTTTAATTCACATGATTCAAATATAATTTTGCCACATTACAGACCCTACCTTGATTATGGGGTGCAATTTTTGGGCACCTGTTTTAAAAAATTATTTTGCAGAACTACAAAATTTGCAGAGGTAAGCTACAAAACTAGTAAGGGGGATGGAAAGCATTAGATTATAAAAACTGGATTTGTTTTCTTACAAAAAGGCGCCTCAGAGGGCATATGATCAGGGGCGGACTGACCGGTCGGGCACTTCGGACATGGTCCGAGGGCCCGGCCGGGAGGGGGTCCCCCGCCAGAGCCGCCTTCAGGGGGCCCGGCATCTGGGGACTTCAGTGGAAGGTGCCACCGGGTGGCCGGTCCGGTGGCACACTGTGAGGGGGCCGGCCGCGTTTCATGCTGGAGCCGCCGGACCGGGTGGCAGCCTCGCCGGTCCGGCGGCATTCCTCTCACTAACACTGAAGGAGGAGGAGCATGTCTCTCTGTCATGCTCCTTTGCGGTTCCCACATCCTGTGCTGGGAATTGTGGGAACCGCAGGGAGCATGACAGAGAGACATGCTCCTCCTCCTTCAGCTTTAGTGAGAGGAATGCCGCCGGACCGGCGAGGCTGCCACCCGGTCCGGCGGCTGCAGCATGAAATGCGGCCGGCCCCCTCTGACTTGAGTAAGAGGGGGCAATAGAGAGATAGAGCGATGGGGAGGGGGGAGTAAGAGGGGAGAACAGAGAGATGGGGAGGGGCTTAAAGAGGGGGAGAACAGAGATATGGGGAGGGTGAGAAAAGAGGGGAGAACAGAGAGATGGGGAGAGGGGGAGAACAGAGAGATGGGGAGAGGGGGAACAGAGAGATGGGGAGAGGGGGGGGAGAGGGGAGAACAGAGAGATGGGGAGAGGGAGAAAGAGGGGGGGACAGAGATGGGGGAGGGGGAGGAAGTGAGAACAGAGATATGGGGGAGGGGAGAAAAAGGGGGAACAGAGAGATGGGGAGAAGAGAAAGAGGGGAATAGAGATATGGGGAGGGGGGGAGAAAGAGGGGAGAACAGAGATATGGGGAGGGGGAGAAAAAGGGGGGAACAGAGAGATGGGGAGAGGAGAGAAAGAGGGGGGAACAGAGATATGGGGAGGGTGAGAAAGAGGGAGGAACAGAGATATGGGGAGGGTGAGAAAGAGGGAGGAACAGCGATATGGGGAGGTGGAGAAAAAGGGGGGAACAGAGAAATGGGGAGAGGGGAGAAAGAGGGAAGAATGAGACACAGGGTGAGAAAGAGGGGAAATAGAGAGATGGGGAGGGGGAGAAAGAGACAGAGAGGAAGAGAGATGTGGGGGAGAGAGAGACAGGGAAAGGGGGGAGAAAAACAGTGGAAGAGAGGGAGAAAGAGGCAGAGGGGTAAGAGAGACTGGGAAGGAGGGGGGAGAAATAAACATACAGAGGGACGGGAGGAGACCAAAATGCTCACAGAAGGGCTGTATATATCACTGGTGGATCCAGGGGGGCAACGGGACAATTGCTCTCATTCGATGTCGGTGGGAGTTACAGCCAGTTCCCGGTGCTCTCACTGATGTCGTTGTGGGATACAGCCAGTTCCCGGTGCTCTCATTCGATGTCGGTGGGAGTTACAGCCAGTTCCCGGTGCTCTCATTCGATGTCGGTGGGAGTTACAGCCAGTTCCCGGAGCTCTCATTCGATGTCGGTGTGGGTTACAGCCAGTTCCCGGTGCTCTCATTCGATGTCGGTGGGAGTTACAGCCAGTTCCCGGTGCTCTCATTCGATGTCGGTGTGGGTTACAGCCAGTTCCCGGTGCTCTCATTGGATGTCGGTGTGGGTTACAGCCAGTTCCCGGTGCTCTCATTGGATGTCGGTGTGGGTTACAGCCAGTTCCCGGTGCTCTCATTCGATGTCGGTGGGAGTTACAGCCAGTTCCCGGTGCTCTCATTCGATGTCGGTGGGGGTTACAGCCAGTTCCCGGTGCTCTCATTCGATGTCGGTGTGGGTTACAGCCAGTTCCCGGTGCTCTCATTCGATGTCGGTGTGGGTTACAGCCAGTTCCCGGTGCTCTCATTCGATGTCGGTGTGGGTTACAGCCAGTTCCCGGTGCTCTCATTCGATGTCGGTGGGAGTTACAGCCAGTTCCCGGTGTTCTCATTCGATGTCGGTGGGAGTTACAGCCAGTTCCCGGTGTTCTCATTCGATGTTGGTGTGGGTTACAGCCAGTTCCCGGTGCTCTCATTCGATGTCGGTGTGGGTTACAGCCAGTTCCCGGTGCTCTCATTCGATGTCGGTGTGGGTTACAGCCAGTTCCCGTGCTCTCATCTCGGATGTCGGTAAGGCTGGCAGCCAGTTCCCGTGCTCCATTCGGCGTCGGGTGTGCGGGTTACAGCTAGTTCCCCGGCAGTGCTCTCATCTGAGCGTCGGGTGTGGGTTACAGCCAGTTCCCCGGTGTTCTCATTCGATGTCGGTGGTTACAGCCAGTTCCCCGGGTGCTCTCATTCACGTCGGTGTGGGTTTCACAGCTGCCCCGGTGCTCCTTACCCTGGATGTCGGTGTGGGATACAGCCAGTTCCCGGTGCTCTCATTCGATGTCGGTGTGGGTTACAGCCAGTTCCCGGTGCTCTCATTCGATGTCGGTTACAGCCAGTTCCCGGTGCTCTCATTCGATGTCGGTGGGAGTTACAGCCAGTTCCCGGTGTTCTCATTCGATGTCGGTGGGAGTTACAGCCAGTTCCCGGTGTTCTCATTCGATGTTGGTGTGGGTTACAGCCAGTTCCCGGTGCTCTCATTCGATGTCGGTGTGGGTTACAGCCAGTTCCCGGTGCTCTCATTCGATGTCGGTGTGGGTTACAGCCAGTTCCCGGTGCTCTCATTCGATGTCGGTGTGGGTTACAGCCAGTTCCCGGTGCTCTCATTCGATGTCGGTGTGGGTTACAGCCAGTTCCCGGTGCTCTCATTCGATGTCGGTGTGGGTTACAGCCAGTTCCCGGTGCTCTCATTCGATGTCGGTGTGGGTTACAGCCAGTTCCCGGTGCTCTCATTCGATGTCGGTGTGGGTTACAGCCAGTTCCCGGTGCTCTCATTCGATGTCGGTGTGGGTTACAGCCAGTTCCTGGTCCTGGCTCCATACACTCATTGTTTCCTATGGTGCCCTGAATGCTAAATCTTTCATCTCTAGCTAATGATCACAAATAGCTTCTTAAACTACATTTCCCGGCATGCTCTCCACGCTTCTGATTGGAGCTTGATCACATGGTTGTAGAGTGGGCGGTGTTGAATTGATGTTAGGGGCGTTACACTGATTGCGTGTCATGAGTATCCAGGAGGGGCGTGAAGTTGCAGTGGGCGTGGCCGGTGGGTGTGGACTCTCCCAGCTGAAGGAGAAGTTGGAGAAGTTGGACTCTGTGAGGGGGCGGGGCTCCGGCTGCCTGGAGACTTGTGATTGGTTGCTGTGAGTGTCAGTCCCGTTTCCCGGGCTATGATTGGCCGCCCGCTGTGTGAGGCGGTATTACACCTGACGGGCGGACAGGGTGACCCGCGGGAGATGGCGGACTCCGGGGAATCGCTAACTCGCAGGAAGAGAGCTGCCCAGCGGGGGAACAGTGTGAGCGGGAGCCCCCGGGAGGGACCCGGAGAGGAGACCGCGCTCAGCGACCCCGGGATACGGTGAGACACCATAACCACTGACACCATAACCACTGACAGCCACCATAACCACTGACAGACAGCCACCATAACCACTGACAGGGACCATAACCACTGACAGGGACCATAACCACTGACACCATAACCACTGACACCATAACCACTGACACCATAACCACTGACACACACCATAACCACTGACACCGCCACTGACACCATAACCACTGACAGGGACCATAACCACTGACACACACCATAACCACTGACACCATAACCACTGACACCATAACCACTGACAGGGACCATAACCACTGACACCATAACCACTGACAGACAGCCACCATAACCACTGACACCATAACCACTGACACCATAACCACTGACGGGACCAAACTGCCTGACACCATAACCACTGACAGGGACCATAACCACTGACAGGGACCATAACCACTGACACACACCATAACCACTGACAGGGACCATAACCACTGACACCATAACCACTGACAGCCACCGCCATAACCACTGACACCATAACCACTGACACCGCATAACCACTGACACCATAACCACTGACACCATAACCACTGACAGGGACCATAACCACTGACACCATAACCACTTACAGGGACCATAACCACTGACAGCCACCATAACCACTGACAGGGACCATAACCACTGACAGGGACCATAACCACTGACAGACAGCCACCATAACCACTGACAGCCACTGACACACCATAACCACTGACACACCATAACCACAGACACCATAACCACAGACACCATAACCACTGACAGACAGCCACCATAACCACTGACACCATAACCACTGACACCATAACCACCGACAGACACCATAACCACTGACACCATAACCACTGACAGACAGCCACCATAACCACTGACAGACACCCACCATAACCACTGACACCATAACCACTGACACCCACCATAACCACTGACACCATAACCACTGACAGCCAGCCACCATAACCACTGACAGCCAGCCACCATAACCACTGACAGCCAGCCACCATAACCACTGACACCATAACCACTGACAGACAGCCACCATAACCACTGACACCATAACCACTGACAGCCAGCCACCATAACCACTGACAGACAGCCACCATAACCACTGACACCATAACCACTGGGACCATAACCACTGGGACCATAACCACTGACAGGGACCATAACCACTGACAGACAGCCACCATAACCACTGACAGGGACCATAACCACTGACAGACAGCCACCATAACCACTGACAGGGACCATAACCACGGACACCATAACCACTGACAGACACCCACCATAACCACTGACACCATAACCACTGACAGACAGCCACCATAACCACTGACAGACAGACACCATAACCACTGACACCATAACCACTGACACCATAACCACTGACACCATAACCACTGACAGGGAGGGACCATAACCACTGACACCATAACAACTGACAGGGACCATAACCACTGACACCCAGCCACCATAACCACTGACACCCAGCCACCATAACCACTGACACCATAACCACTGACAGACAGGGACCATAACCACTGACACCATAACCACTGACAGCCACAGACCATAACCCCTGACAGGGAGGGACCATAACTACTGACTAACACCATAACCACTGACAGGCAGACACCATAACCAGTGACAGGGACCATAGACACTGACTGACACCACTGACAGACACCATAACCACTGGTTTTGTTACCGGTGTGGGAGCGGAGGGATGTTTTTGCCAATGCTAGAAATGCTGGCTAGGGAGTTTCCAGTGCAACCGTAGTGCATAACTTCATTGGATGTATCTGGTTCGGTGGATTGTTTATACCGAATAGCGCCGCCACATATTCGTCTATACGAGGTGTGAACTGAGTTAATGAGCGGCACACTCCATAGCTGGGTGGTCTACGGTTGATGAATAAAACCGTGGGAACCACTTAAGGGAATGGATTTTGACGAACGGTCTGGCAAAACAGGGGAAACCTGCAAAGCCAAGGGAGTATGTCTCGTACAGTCATTGTTATTTTCACACAGAGTTGGTATAAAATATGATAGCAGGGTCCATTCTGCTACAACTGTATTAACTCAATTATCTCCTGGCAGAAAAACACATATTTTATAAAACCCAAAAAGTACCCCTAAAACTCATGGAAACCCTATAAACGTTATATGCCCTGGTAGCCCCGATTTGGGTGAACAACATATCCAAAAATCACCCAGATCGATTCAGGGGTTTCGGGATTTCCATGGAGGTCTTGTTTTAACCCACCGCACACAGAATTATTGTCCAAAAAGAGTTCCAGGAAATCAGGCTGTGTGGTCGCTCCACATCGGGGATTCGAAGTAGCATATAAAATACCGAACGTAAAGCTTCGGGAGTAGTCTCAGTTTATGTCTCTCGTTTGGGAGTTTATACCCACCGAACGCCGTTCGATTTCCCATTCGAATATCCGAACATCAGTGGAAGGTGTGTGTCCGGCGATGTTCGCGCTGTCGAGTGTCCGATTTGAGTTCCATACACTCAATGACCAAACACTGCTCATTGTGCTCGCGGCCACGTGTTTGAACCGCTTCAGGACTTTGAAGTGCCGCTTCACCAACAGATTATTACAGGGGCCATAGTCACAGGGCAGGAGGCTGGCAAGCAGGCTTCTCCAAAAGACAGAGGCGAGGTTACTTTTGCCACAAGTATGCACTCCCTGCGTCTGGCTGGATCCCCTATCTGTGTATAGTACGCACTCCCTGCGTCTGGCTGGATTCCCTATCTGTGTATAGTCCGCACTCCCTGCGCCTGGCTGGATCCCCTATCTGTGTATAGTCCGCACTCCCTGCGCCTGGCTGGATCCCCTATCTGTGTATAGTCCGCACTCCCTGCGCCTGGCTAGATCTGTGTATAGTCCGCACTCCTTGCGCCTGGCTAGATCTGTGTATAGTCCTCACTCCCTGCGCCTGGCTAGATCTGTGTATAGTCCGCACTCCCTGCGCCTGGCTAGATCTGTGTATAGTCCGCACTCCCTGCGCCTGGCTAGATCTGTGTATATTAGTCTCACTATGTTTATATAATACGTGTGTTTGTTCACACTCAATGCTACTCCCCTCCCCCAGCTCGCACTCTGTATACACAAGGTGTGTCTGTGTACTATAACCTGTCTGCATGGCCCATTATCCTACACGTGGATTTCTCTTCTTCATACAGTGTGAACATTATCCAAAAACATGTTTTCTGGGGGGGCACGGCCCCCTTACCGTCTTACTTGTGATGTCTGGGTGGACACGTTTCCGCTCACTAGAAACGTAGAATGCGACGGCAGATAAGAACCATTCGGCCCATCTAGTCTGCCCAATTTTCTAAATACTTTCATTAGTCCCTGGCCTTATCTTATAGTTAGGATAGCCTTATGCCTATCCCACGCATGCTTAAACTCCTTTACTGTGTTAACCTCTACCACTTCAGCTGGAAGGCTATTCCATGCATCCACTACCCTCTCAGTAAAGTAATACTTCCTGATATTATTTTTAAACCTTTGTCCCTCTAATTTAAGACTATGTCCTCTTGTTGTGGTAGTTTTTCTTCTTTTAAATATAGTCTCCTCCTTTACTGTGTTGATTCCCTTTATATATTTAAATGTTTCTATCATATCCCCCCTGTCTCGTCTTTCCTCCAAGCTATACATGTTAAGATCCTTTAACCTTTCCTGGTAAGTTTTATCCCGCAATCCATGAACCAGTTTAGTAGCCCTTCTCTGAACCCTCTCTAAGGTATCAATATCCTTCTGAAGATACGGTCTCCAGTACTGTGTACAATACTCCAAGTGAGGTCTCACCAGTGTTCTGTACAATGGCATGAGCACTTCCCCTCTTTCTACTGCTAATACCTCTCCCTATACAACCAAGCATTCTGCTAGCATTTCCTGCTGCTCTATTACATTGTCTGCCTACCTTTAAGTCATCTGAAATAATCACCCCTAAATCCCTTTCCTCATATGTTTAGGTTAGGACTCTATCAAATATTCTGTACTCTGCCCTTGGGTTTTTACGTCCAAGATGCATTATCTTGCATGTCAGCTCCGTATATCCTGCGTACGCTACCAGAGAGGAGTCCTAGCATTTAGTGGGGCAAGTTATGTAAAAAGAAACCCACGGATGATATATTAGGCCGTATTGTCACAATTGATTTACCGGTCTTTGACTCCATTATCTCCCAGACACAGAGACGCCTGGGTGGGGATTGTATGTTACTCTATGGAGACCCCATGTTGGGGATCTGTCCTTGAATAAAGCCTCAGTAGTTCTCCCAGAACTATGTGTCGTCCGGTTACTGGGGGAATGGAGCTATGGTAGTGCCTTGTTCCACTTCGTGAAGAGGTGGTGGAGAAAGTCCTGTTTAGGACTAGAGCTCTGCTATAGTCATTTTATTCAGATCCTGTCTGTGCGTAATCTTAAAATCTATTTCATGTAAACAATGAATCTTCTTCCTTAACTTGCAAAAAGGCTTCTCCCACTTGTTTACATGGAAATACTTCCCTATATTTTAACATTTTATTAAATAATGAGTAATATGGAGGATGGCCTTTAAACTATCTGCTAAAGGCTTTGTTTGTTTGTTTATTTATTTATTAATAAACTCTTCAAATGCTGGATGTTTTTCAATTTCCTTTCTAGCCATTAGAAATGTAATTCTGATAAAACTGTAACATTCGGTATCTGGTGTTAAATTATCAAATGACATGATTTTGCCCAGTGAGCAATCTGGGACAGGTTATTAATGTTATCATTTGTCCATATCTGGAATATAAGACAGTCGGACTTCGAGCAGAGCAGAAAGTTATTTATCTATACTTCGTGGTGTCAATCCATGCCAGTTTGAATTAAGATCAATTATTCACGTTATCGCTAAGAGTAGCGGGTTAACAGTAATCCCGTTTAAGAAAGTGAGTTATCAATAATATTATCGTGTATATTATTTAATGTTCTGAGAGGAATAGCTCTAGAAGGAAATCCTAATCTTGATATTACATTGATTGTATTAATACGTACACACTCTATGCTCCAGGGAAACGATCGTAAAACCCATCTAAATGTATAGCATGGGAGTAAAACCTATTGAAATGGGTCTTTCTGCCAGCTGTCAATGAGCAATTCAGCCCAAGAATGAATTGAGAGAGAGAGAGAGAGAGACCACCCACAGGCAGTCAGCACCCTCTCCATGCAGAGCATCCACAGTGCGAGGCTGGACCGGATGGTAAGGTCAGTCTCTTTCTATACTGACTGCCAGGTGTAAAGGGCGGAGCTTATAACAACGATTGACAGGGAGCTAAGATGGAGGCGGCTCTCTCTATACTGACTGCCAGGTGTAAAGGGCGGAGCTTATAACAATGATTGACAGGGAGCTAAGATGGAGGTGGCTCTCTCTATACTGACTGCCAGGTGTAAAGGGCGGAGCTTATAACAATGATTGACAGGGAGCTAAGATGGAGGTGGCTCTCTCTATACTGACTGCCAGGTGTAAAGGGCGAAGCTTATAACAATGATTGACAGGGAGCTAAGATGTAGGTGGCTCTCTCTATACTGACTGCCAGGTGTAAAGGGCGGAGCTTATAACAATGATTGACAGGGAGCTAAGATGGAAGTGGCTCTCTCTATACTGACTGCCAGGTGTAAAGGGCGGAGCTTATAACAATGATTGACAGGGAGCTAAGATGGAGGTGGCTCTCTCTATACTGACTGCCAGGTGTAAAGGGCGGAGCTTATAACAATGATTGACAGGGAGCTAAGATGGAGGCGGCTCTCTCTATACTGACTGCCAGGTGTAAAGGGCGGAGCTTATAACAATGATTGACAGGGAGCTAAGATGGAGGCGGCTCTCTCTATACTGACTGCCAGGTGTAAAGGGCGGAGCTTATAACAATGATTGACAGGGAGCTAAGATGGAGGTGGCTCTCTCTATACTGACTGCCAGGTGTAAAGGGCGGAGCTTATAACAATGATTGACAGGGAGCTAAGATGGAGGCGGCTCTCTCTATACTGACTGCCAGGTGTAAAGGGCGGAGCTTATAACAATGATTGACAGGGAGCTAAG
Organism: Pelobates cultripes; assembly: GCA_933207985.1. Taxonomy (NCBI): domain Eukaryota; kingdom Metazoa; phylum Chordata; class Amphibia; order Anura; family Pelobatidae; genus Pelobates; species Pelobates cultripes. The sequence continues at coordinate 47,042,546 of OW240919.1, forward strand.
ATGGAGGTGGCTCTCTATACTGACTGCCAGGTGTAAAGGGCGGAGCTTATAACAATGATTGACAGGGAGCTAAGATGGAGGTGGCTCTCTCTATACTGACTGCCAGGTGTAAAGGGCGGAGCTTATAACAATGATTGACAGGGAGCTAAGATGGAGGTGGCTCTCTCTATACTGACTGCCAGGTGTAAAGGGCGGAGCTTATAACAATGACTGACAGGGAGCTAAGATGGAGGTGCTGAGCTGCTGGGTATGGTGGGTGAATTTTTCTATTTGATTTCACACCTCACTAATACTTGTTTGTTAAATATAAGGAAAGGTAAATATCTTAAAAGTTTAGGGAAATGCTATTTTCTATTTAAATTGTCCCTAATTTTAGAGTAGGTTCGCTATATTAAGGCAGCGATATTGCAGTGAATTTCCAGTGGCCTATTAATGTATTGTTAGTTCTTCTAATAATCCCAGCCATGAAGTCCTTGACCCAGCTGACTTGGATTCTGAATTTAAAAGAAGAAAAACTACCACAACAAGAGGCCATAGTCTTAAATTAGAGGGACAAAGGTTTAAAAATAATATCAGGAAGTATTACTTTACTGAGAGGGTAGTGGATGCATGGAATAGCCTTCCAGCTGAAGTGGTAGAGGTCAACACAGTAAAGGAGTTTAAGCATGCGTGGGATAGGCATAAGGCTATCCTTACTATAAGATAAGACTAGGGACTAATGAAAGTATTTAGAAAATTGGGCAGACTAGATGGGCCGACTGGTTCTTATCTGCCGTCACATTCTATGTTTCTATGGATGGTCTAATGGTGTAACAGTCCTTTTCCTGTTAATGATGCTCATTCAGGGAGCTAAGATGGAGGTGGCTCTCTATACTGACTGCCAGGTGTAAAGGGCGGAGCTTATAGGGCTAACGAGCCAGAAGGTCCTGTCTACATGTCATGTGGATTTTTGCTGGAGAAATCCCATCTTCTGGGCTTTATCACACATTAACTTTACAATTTCATACCAAAAAAAATAAAAATCAAACAGTCATTCACTGATCTCTCCTCTTCCCTTGCAGATGCCACAAACTCCAGGAGTCTCTCCTCAGCTCAGCCAGCGGCTACAGCAACTACCGCGGCGTTCTGAACTGGTGTGTGGTTATGCTGGTGAGTATGAAGCAGTTCTGGGCATCACGCTCAGTTGAGGGAGAGCTGTGTGTGTGTGTGTGTGTGTATGTGTATGTGTGTGTATATGTATATATATATACACACACACACACACACACACACACACACACACACACACACACACACACACACACACACACACACACACACACACACACACACACACACACACTCTGCTAGAGCATGCCATGCAAATTAATTTAACCCCACTATGGGAAAAATCATTGACCACACATGATGCATTTTTTTACAAATGTCATTCAGAGTGTCATGGGAGAAAGGCCTTGCCCTAAACATTGAATGGCTCTTCAGGTGTGTGTAATGAAAGAGAGAGAGAGAGATATATATAATTTGTGTGTTTTAAAATTATATAGCTAGGTGTCAAAAAGATTGTGAGACCAAATATAATAAAACTCCAAACGTTGCAATTAGAAAAATTTATTTTTGTGCCTCTTCTGCATATTTGAAGTTGGTGCCGCTCAGTTATTGGCTAGTGCACTTTAAGGCTGAAATGTCCACAGACTGATGCAACATTCTTCTGCTGGTCTCGTTAGCCAAAAACACATTCAAAGCCGTAAGTAGCTACAGAGAAGGTGATAATTCTTATCCAGTCTCCCCGGCCTCACTCTCATTATCAACTTTAACCCATCTCCTCGTCCTCGCGCTCATTATCAACTGTAACCCATCTCCTCGACCTCGCTCTCATGATCAACTTTAACCAGCCTCCTCACTCTCATCATGGACCCCGACCTTGCTCTAATCACGGACTGTAACCAGTCTTCTCGCTCCCATCATGGACTGTAACCAGTGTCCTCGACCTCGCTCTCATTATCAACTGTAACCAGTCTCCCCGACCTCGCTCTCATTATCAACTGTAACCAGTCTCCCCGACCTCGCTTTCATTATCAACTGTAACCAGTCTCCCCGACCTCGCTTTCATTATCAACTGTAACCAGTCTCCTCTGCCTCACTCTCATTATGGACTGTAACCAGTCAAAACAATGTGATAATTAACGACACTCCCACATACAGTACACAAGCCCTCCCCTCTGCCTATGATACAATTAAGGCAGATAGTGGATTAAATTATCCCCAGACAGTAAAAGCACACATTAGTCCAATAAGTACCCCAAAATACAACATATCCCCTTAACACATCCCCTGATAACCCCGATCTGGGAGAACAACATACTTAAAAATCACCCAGATCAGTTCAGGGGTTCAAAAGTTAGCTGGAAGCCTCTTTTTGACCGACTGCATAGTTTCATGCCCAAAATAGTTCCAGAGAATTAGGCTGTGCAGCCGGTCTATTTTAACCAGTCAAAGTACCGTTCGAATTGTCGAACGCTTTTCGATTCCTGTCGAAGTCCCAGGGAAGGTAACTTTTCAGACGACTCGACGACAAAACACCACTGAACATGTTCGACTAAACAAGATAGCCATTCGAACACGTGGCGGCCACTTCGACTACTTCAACTGTATCCGAAGTGCCACTTCGACCACTTTGAAAATTCAAAGAGCCATTGTTTACAGACCCAATAAGCACAATTAGGGTCTCTCAGCCAAAACAAATTGCAGGGGCCATAGTCACAGGGTAAAAGGCAGGCAAGTAGTCCCCTCCAAAAACCAGTGTCGAGGTCACTTTCGCCGCAATTATTATTTTTATGTAAATAATATGCTTATGTCTAAATGTATTAACCTGATATGTTTCGACAGATTTAAAGGGTTACTCCAACTAAAAGCAGTGTTTATAATGCTGAGTTACACCTCTAACAGCAAAGTGCATTATCTGTGCATGCGCAGCGTGGGATTAACCTGTAGAAGCCATATCCATATTTGGTGTATGTCTGTGCCTTTCTTTGCTTGTAGGGTATTGTATTTGAGTCTGTGAGTATAGTGAGTGTGCGTAGCTAACGGTTAGAAAGGGGTTAAGAAGATAAATAGCTTGAGAGGGGGTAAAGTTGTAGTATACGGGCTGTTCCGGACTAGAGCTTGGTTAAATTTAATATAGGGGTACATGGGGAGTTAAACATAGGGCACAGGGTTTATTTTACGTTTCGGCTTTGAGAGCTGGAGTTTGAAAAAGAACTCACTGGGCTCCCTGTGTCAAAAATGAAGCCTAGAAAGCCCATTGCTAGCAGCAGTTTGTCATAACAGCCCATTGGGTAGCCAAGCTCGGTGATAGAGGAGAATATTCGTTAAATGCAAGGCTGTCTTATCAAGAAATAAAATAGCTAAACGTCATATAATTTGAGGCGACATTAAGCAGCCGTTGTAAGATGGGCTTGTCCATACAGCCAGTTATTCCATGCACATTGCCGCTTCCCTCTGGTTATCACCACGAGTTCCATGCACATTGCTGCTTCCCTCTGGTTATCACCACGAGTTCCATGCACATTGCCGCTTCCCTCTGCTGTTATCACCACGAGTTCCATGCACATTGCTGCTTCCCTCTGGTTATCACCACGAGTTCCATGCACATTGCTGCTTCCCTCTGGTTATCACCACGAGTTCCATGCACATTGCCGCTTCCCTCTGCTGTTATCACCACGAGTTCCATGCACATTGCCGCTTCCCTCTGTTATCACCACGAGGGGCGAATTCTGCAGATTTTAATGAGGATGTGTTTTATTTCAGGTTTTAAGTAATGCGCGGCTCTTCCTAGAAAACATTATTAAGTAAGTATTTACATTACCTCTCATGATTCTCAGGCAGCATGTTGCAAGGCGCAGCCATCCTACGCAGGGAATGTGACTGGATTCTGCCAGGATTGAATGTTTGATGTTTATTAATGCTACAAATTTGTTTTAAACACGTTTTTTTTTATTTTATTTTTTTTTATTATTATTATTGTAAAGATACTTGGTTTTGATGTAGTTGTATTTGTAGTGTGATCTTCTCCAGTGCGCTGCGCCCAAACCAGTAACTGGCCCGGCCACTGCTGGTGCTCGCTCAGCGGCCCGGCCACTGCTGGTGCTCGCTCAGCGGCCCGGCCACTGCTGGTGCTCGCTCAGCGGCCCGGCCACTGCTGGTGCTCGCTCAGCGGCCCGGCCACTGCTGGTGCTCGCTCAGCGGCCCGGCCACTCCTGTTCCTCCCATAATGCCCTACTTTGTATCTATAGGAGATGACATTGTGGAGAATGCTTTTTAAATCTTTTTTTTTGAAACCGTTTTACATCTGGTCCCCATTTCCTCATTGAAACCATAAACATAAAACTTAAAGAGAATTGAAACCTAATTTCCATCTGTAGAATGAGTCACCTGTGCAGATCGCCCTTTTCTGATTGGTCTGCGCTCCGCACTGACACTACATGGCTTTTTAGAGTGCTCACCAGGCTGCATTCTCTACATACGCCCCAGTGAGGACAGGCAGGGCCTGCACCTTTAAATCCCTGTCTAATATGGGTTATTTCTTCCCAGGTACGGGATACTGGTGGATCCCATTCAGGTGGTTTCACTGTTTGTCAAGGACCCCTATAGTTGGCCAGCGCTCTGCCTGGTGCTGGGTAAGTTGTGGTTCTATATCTCTAGCAGTGCAGGCTGGCCTGTGGGATGGGAAAAGGCTCATCAATCAAATATATTGGCTGAAAAACAACATTAATATTGGCTTTATAAATGGATGTAGATGTAGTGTCTGTCATTATAGGCTCGTTAATATCCCCCCCACCTCTCTGCTAGCCCATAGTGAGCGTTAATAGCCCCCCACCTCTCTGCTAGCCCATAGTGAGCGTTAATAGCCCCCCACCTCTCTGCTAGCCCATAGTGAGCGTTAATAGCCCCCCACCTCTCTGCTAGCCCATAGTGAGCGTTAATAGCCCCCCACCTCTCTGCTAGCCCATAGTGAGCGTTAATACCCCCCACCTCTCTGCTAGCCCATACTGAGCGTTACTAACCCCCACCTCTCTGCTAGCCCATAGTGAGCATTAATGGCCCCTAACTCTCTGCTAGCCCATAGTGAGCGTTAATGGCCCCTACCTCTCTGCTATTCCATAGTGTGCGATAATAGCCCCCACCTCTCTGCTAGCCCATGCTGAGTGTTAATTGTGTAGCAGAGTGAAGTCCTTCTTACTTGTAGCGTGTGGATGCCCAGATGGAACGCGTTGTTGAGTAGCAGTATATGTTCTGTCTATCGCAGGGTCCAATGTTTTCATCCTTGGAGCGCTGCACCTGGAGAGAAGATTGGCATCGGTGAGTATGGAAAAGAGCACAGAATAAGTGTAGTACAGGCATCGCGTAACACCCTAGAGACTGCCAAATTGCTGGTGAGCCCATTTTGATGGGGAATATCTCAAAGTACGAACACCTGGGCCAAACTGGTTCCCGCGTGTGCTAGTAGTGTCTGAGAATATTTGTTCCTGCAGGGATCTTCTTTGTGTTGCGGTAAAAACTAGTTCAGTCACCTCTCGAATATCATCAGCAAGTGATTGATTTTTCTCTCCACAGGGCGGCCTGTCTGAACGCTTTGGACTCTTCCTCTACACACTCCTCCTCACAACCATTCTCTGCCTCCCGGTTCTGGTAGTACTCACCGTCCGTTCAATAACTCCAGGTAACTAACACTGGGCTTTATAGAGCCCTCCCAGCCCCGGAATTAGAGTACCCACCATTACTCAAAATTTCTCCCATAGCTCTGTGTGTGTCACCCTGCAGTGGGAGGTACAGATTCTGTGTCCCATAGTTCCCTCTATGTCACCCTGCAGTGGGAGGTACAGATTCTGTGTCCCATAGTTCCCTCTATGTCACCCTGCAGTGGGAGGGACAGACTCCGTGTCCCAAAGCTCCTTCTGTCTGTGTCACCCTGCAGTGGGAGGGACAGACTCTGTGTCCCATAGCTCCTTCTGTCTGTCACCCTGCAGTGGGAGGGACAGGCTCTGTGTCCCATAGCTCCTTCTGTCTGTGTCACCCTGCAGTGGGAGGGACAGACTCTGTGTCCCATAGCTCCTTCTGTCTGTCTCACCCTGCAGCGGGAGGGACAGACTCCGTGTCCCATAGCTCCCTTCTGTCTGTCACCCTGCAGTGGGAGGGACAGACTCTGTGTCCAATAGCTCCTTCTGTATGTGTCACCCTGCAGTGGGAGGGACAGACTCCGTGTCCCATAGCTCCTTCTGTCTGTGTCACCCTGCAGTGGGAGGGACAGACTCCATGTCCCATAGCTCCCTTCTGTCTGTGTCACCCTGCAGTGGGAGGGACAGACTCTGTGTCCCATAGCTCCTTCTGTCTGTGTCACCCTGCAGCGGGAGGGACCGACTCTGTGTCCCATAGCTCCTTTCTCCAGTGGGAGGGACAAATTCCATTTCCCATAATGCACACTGTTTGTGTCTTCCAGTGGGAGCAGTATTTGCACTCAGTGTTTACACCATACTCTTCCTGAAGCTGTTCTCCTATAAAGATGTGAATCTGTGGTGCAGAGCGCGAAGGCTGACACAGGCCCGGACACTGGGCCGATCACAGTCTGGTGAGTTATTCGAGCTGATAAGCTGATCAGGCTTTAGACTTGACTTCCTCTCATGTGACTACTGTCTCCATCAGCATTGATCATTATTACAAATTTAGAAAATTCTGGTCTAAAATGTTTAACTTCTCAGATTTCCACAGCTTGATTATTTTGTGATAAATGTAAGCCTGTGTCCGAGGATTGTCGTAGCCTGAAACACGTTAAACATTCCTCTGATTGTCTCGTTACCTTCTCCACCTGGCATTTAATTACAGGGACAGATGGTGACCTATTCTACAACTGGAAGTTATTTAATAAGATTAATTCTGACTCTTCCCAGTGTCAGAGGCGCCACCACTGCCGGAGGAAAATGTGCCTTGTGCACCATTTGTGAGCAGTCGGTGATTTAATGAATATGATGGACCTTTTCCAGTTAGGGAGGACCCAGCAGCTTAGAATGTTTAATACATTTATTCAGTCCAGTAACTCCAATTGTAAATATTATGTAGAGTAATAAATATCGGATGCCATGCTGAATCCTTCTCTTCTTTTCGCCCCCATCTCCAGTTCCGGTAATGAAGAAAGCCAATGGAGAGATTGGGAAGAAGCATATTTCGTACCCAGGAAACCTGACACACAGAGGTGTGAGGGTGACTTCTGGCTAAACTTCTCTTTAATTGAATCAGTGGTTTTCTACAGTTCTTCACATGTTCTCCTTCTCGCCCTCAGATATTTATTACTTTGCGTTTGCCCCTACACTTTGCTATGAGCTGAACTTTCCTCGATCTCCAAGAATCCGCAAGAGATTCCTTCTGCGTCGTCTATTTGAGATGGTGAGCTGTCCTTTCTAACAAAACAGATTTCTGACACAGTCTGTCATATATACCTTCATTATACAGCTAGACTGACACCACACACCAACCCTACATCATCCATACCTTCATTATACAGCTAGACTGACACCACACACCAACCCTACATCATCTATACCTTCATTATACAGCTAGACTGACATCACACACCAACGCTACATCATCCATACCTTCATTATACAGCTAGACTGACACCACACACCAACCCTACATCATCTATACCTTCATTATACAGCTAGACTGACACCACACACCAACCCTACATCATCTATACCTTCATTATACAGCTAGACTGACACCACACACCAACGCTACATCATCTATACCTTCATTATACAGCTAGACTGACACCACACACCAACCCTACATCATCTATACCTTCATTATACCGATACATTGTGACCCTACATGTAGCTGACGTCCTCCTAATGCACTGTGAAATTTACATATTCTGCTTTTTCCTGTTGTAATTTTTATCTATTTTTCAGTTCTTTCTCATGCAGTTACTTGTCGGCTTAATCCAGCAGGTGAGATTCCAGTACCTATTTTTTTTCCCACCATATATTTGACTTCCATCCCACAATACTTTGGTCTACACTGACCTCTATCTCCCTACACTTTACTCACACACTGACCTGCATTCCCCCACACTTTACTCACACACTGACCTCCATTCCCACACACTGACCTGCATTCCCCCACACTTTACTCACACACTGACCTGCATTCCCTCACATTGACCTGCATTCCCCCACACTTTACTCACACACTGACCTACATTGACCTGCATTCCCCCACACTTTACTCACACACTGACCTGCATTCCCCCACCTTTACTCACACACTGACCTGCATTTCCCCACATTGACCTGCATTCCCCCACTTTACTCACAAACTGACCTGCATTCCCCCCACACTTTTCGACTGACCTCAATTCCCCACCGCTTACTCACCGCACTGACCTGCATTCCCCACGGTGACCCTTACACATTTCACCACACTTTACTCACACACTGACCTGCATTCCCTCACACTGACCTGCATTCCCCCACACTTTACTCACACACTGACCTCCATTCCCCCACATTGACCTGCATTCCCC
>OW240919.1:47051223-47067005 GCA_933207985.1 Pelobates cultripes
CACATTTTTAAGTCGGCTCCAGCTGGTTCTGGAATTGTCATCAGGGAGACCGTGTAAGAAAGATAGAATTCTGGAAATGAATGACCTCCCCTGTGGAATTATCCTCATCACGAAATTGAGTGACCCAAGAAGTGATTGTAGCTCTTTCCTGGTGCAAGACCCTTGTGAGTTGCAGATATTGATAAAATTCTATCTACCTTTTCTTGAGGCAGGCTAGCTTGCATTGAAACTGAATTAAATGTTATCCCCAGGAACGTAATCTTCTGTTTTGTCCGGGGCTACCGGAACTCCTAAATCTTCAAATAGTGACAGCATGTGATGTAGGCTGCATGTTGTGAAGTGGTGTGGTTCAATAGACAGAAAATCATCCAAATAGCAAATGATTACTGGATATCTGCATTTGTTAAGCAGGAGTCAGGTCAAAGTTTTGGCGAAAATATCAAAAATCTTGGGTCTACTTTAGGAGCCAAAAGTTAGTATGGTTGCGAAATAATACTTGTCTTCCCACTTAAGGCCATGCAGGTGCCAGAGTGATTGATGAATTGGCAGTAGTTTGAATGCATTTGTAATATCTATTTTACATGACCAAGCTGCCTTGCCGGAGTTAGTGATAGCATGTATGGCATCGTCTGTTCTTGCATATTGTAAAGATAAATCCTTGGATGGTATAACTGCATTTAAGCTAGATGCAGTGGTAGAGTGAGGTGCTGTAAAATCAATGATGAGTCTTTTTTTATTATTAAACTTCCCTGTAGCTATGCCTAGAGGGTTCATTCTCCAGGAGGTGAAAGGTGGGGTAGTAAATGGCCCAATCATGAAACCGTTCTTGATTTCTTTATTGAGCAGTTCCTGTAGACTACTAGGGTCAGTGAGTGCTGACTGTAGATTGTGGCATTCCAGAATTCCTGTGGGGAGTGCAACAAAACCCATGTGAAACCCATTAGAGAAACCAGAGGTGAGAAATTCTACCAGATCTGAAGAAGGATAATCAGACAGTTAACATTGCAAATTAGGTATGTTTATTGGTGTAGATGATCTTTTAGGGTACAATATGTTTGGGCACATTGTTTTAGCATGTACTCAGTAACAAAGTGAACACACGTGAAGGAGTCTGCAAGAATTGTAACTACATCCTCCTGCATTGAAGTTGTTACAGACTTGAGCCTTGCCAAAAAAAACGATAGGTCTGCCTAGTTTATCTCTCAATTCTCTTTGGGCCACATTGGGTTGAAACTAGGGGTTGGCATTGCTGGTGGAAGGAATTGCTACGTTGCTGGGACAGAAGTTAACATTATGAGCTGCTGAGTAACATATTGCACATGAAGGTGTTTAGAGACCAGCAAAATGTCTACAAAATAATTCAGTGTCAAACTGGGCTCAGTCGGTAGGTGTATTATATTGGGCCAGTGACGCAGCAGATCTAGATGCAAATGACTTGTGGTAGTCGTAAAAAGCATAGCCTCTATATTTATATGTTAAGTCTATCAATTTATGTAAATATAAATCAAGGAATATTTTTCTTTTTAAGTTCGGTAGTAATTTTAGGTATTGTCCAGGATCTATAGATGGACGCTGGGCTGCCCAGTACGGTTTGCCTCATCTGTGAACCTGGTCTGGTTGAGGTGTTGGTAACCGACAGGTCATCTCCTAGTATGGAAGCGTTAGACATGCTATGGGTGTGAGGCAGATAACTTAGCTAATATGGTATCCATGTCGATATGAAGTAACCCAGTTCACTAGTCTAGTGCCCTAAGGCGAAATTATATTATTCTCACTATCTTAGGTGACAGATGACACCCTTACTACTTGCCAAGTGGCTTTGAGAGGCTCTACCTATGATTTGTGCCACTGAGGTAGATGGCGGGGTGTTGGCCTCTCGGTGAAATGTATAAGATTTTAATATTGATTGTCAAATGACAAATGACAAACCTGGGAAAGAAACTAGATACTAACCGTATATTAATTGGAATAGAGTTGGGGAACCTTGGACTTGTCCTGGAAGGGCGGTCACTTGAACTAATGTTTGGGGAAACAAACTATAGGGGAAAAAAAGTAAGGGTAGGTAGCTATTAATTTAGAGGCCTGCCTCTTTAAATAATGCAGGATTGGTATTTTTTAAAGACGGAATTGCTGCAACCAATGTCAGTAATTGTAGTATCTTGTTTGAAAAATAGGAGGGAAAACAAAACATAATTTAATTGACTAGCTTGTATTACTTGCTTAACTGGCATTGACCGAACAATCAAATGTAAATACATGAAATGCATTTAGTGAACATGACCTTAAACTATGCCGAGATGCATCAGACAGAAATAAATGCTAGAGCGTAAATTCAATATCCTAATTAGCATTATTTATATAGTACTATGCAAGATACATTAGCTTCAGCTTTAATGGAATGAACCTGCAGGATTTAGCCGAACGGGCTTTAAATGGTAGTAGGTTTAGGAGGTCAGTGATTTTATACGAACGTAATAGCCTTAAATATGTATTACAGTACATGAGAGGTATTATATGCCGTTCATCTGATTCTATACAAATAACATGGTGAGCGTGGTAAAAGGAGCTTATTGACTGACCGGGGAAACAGACGGAAGTTTAAACGAAATGCAGCAGAATTGAACAAAATGGTTTTAACATGACAGTTTTTTAACATGACAGTTTCAAACTAACTGAATTTAATGATTCTATACGAATGAAATTGTGAGCATGGAAAACAGACCTAATTGACCGTTCGGGGAAACAGATGGAAGTTTACATGAAATGCAGCAGTATTGAACGAACGGTTTTAACATGACAGTGTCAAACAAACGGAATTTAAACGAACATATGCGATTAACGAACTGGTCATAGGTGCATTCGTGTAATTGTAAATTACAGTTAGCAGTTCATATGTTGGCTTCCTCCACTCACGAAATTCAGTACGAGAGAAAAGTTTGTACGAACTAATCAAGGAAAACTGATGTCAGGGTCCGGGCGGGAGAACTGATGTCAGGGTCCTGTGAACCGGAAGTAAACAGAGAATTTACTAGATCATCACCAACAGGTAAGCAGGGGCTCACTGCGTTTAAATAGGACTAATAGTCCCTCCCACAGAGCTGGATTGGATTCTTTACCTGGGGGTCCAGAGGTGCTGATGTCCCTGGGATCTAGTGTAGGTGCTGGGCTGGATGGCGGCAAGGGAGCTGTGATCTTCCTGCTCAGCTCCCTCTTGCACCGCTTAGTGATGCCTGAAGCTGAAGTGATGTCATATTCCGGTTCCGGCATCACCGCTTGTCACGCGAGGGAGCTGAGCAGGAACAGCTCAGAGGAAAATGCTCCTTCTTCGCCCACCTGCAGCATAAGTAGCCGTCTGCCTTGGGGGGGGTGGTTGGGGGGTGCACAAGCTGGCCCCACATGAAAGAGTCTGACAAGATATCTGCCAGAGCGCTTGAGGGGCTTCATTTTTTGCTGCCCCCCTGAATATGCCGCCCAAGGCAAATGCCTTGTCAGTCTTTCAGAAGAAAAGCCTTGCTTGTAGGTGGACATTTAGTTGGGCTCTGTGGGTGGGCTTGGGAACCCAGTCTCTGAGCTGTGTTATGTGGTGTATTACCAAACTCTATAAATTATTATGTACGCATACACATATAAACTCTGGTCCGTCTACTTTAACAAATATTTATTCAGAGACAAAACAACAACAACATACAAATAATGACACTCAATCTAACTAACTATACCACCAACAACAGCAACAACAAGCTAACTAACAATAACAACTACATCTTATAAAATCCCACTCACAGTTCACCATGATAGAAATTAGGCCATGTCTGCTTAAAGGACTGCTCAGTAGCACAGCCAAGAAGGAACAGAGAGGAATGGAGAAAGGGGAAGTGGTTATCTCTTTCCTGACTTGTAAAGGTATTGAATTACCAATTAACATTTCAAAAGGGTAAAGCTTATCCCACTGTAAGCAAACATGAGCTTGGTCACATGACCCCTGGTCACCATATTAGTTTGATGACAGAATGTCACCACATTCCCTCACTTTTTCTTCTCTTATGTTGAGCACATTTAAAAATAATAATAATGTATCCCTTCTATCTAAACTATGAGATCTGAAGTAGGAAAGGGGAGCACAGGAATTATAGTGAGTGATATAAGCAGGGTGAAAGAAAACAGTCAAATAGGGGTTGCATCACCCCACATTCCCCCACTTTTTCTTCTTTTATGTTGCTCCGTTATCTAGTTATCCCTCTAGTACAGGAAAACCTAGTGGGAGCAAAAACCTGATATACAGGAGAAATTCAACCCACCGTCCCTCCGGAATAGTTCCCTCAGCGACATAAGTTCTCCTGTACTTTCCTATGGCTGTCAATTCACATGTTATACAAAGTGTCACAAAAAACAGAACTTATAGAATGTAGGTGAGAGTGTGTGTGTGCAATGTAAAACTTTATTGAAGAATGTGTGAGAGAGAGAGAGAGAGAGAAACAAAAAAGAAACAAACAAAAAAAAATATCCCCCTTTTCAAGTTTCTTCCTCATCTATTTCATTGCCACACAAAAGTATACTAGCGGCAAAGTTTGTAGGACTGGATGTGGTATTTGCAGAATTCCATACTTTCAATCCAGTTCCGACTCCTCCCAGTAGAGCTGTAAATTGTCCCATTTTTCCTGACACCCTGCTTTGCCTAAAACACTGTTGCCGTTGTTCCGGACACCTTGGAGGAATAGAAGGATTATTAAAATATAGACTGTAAACTTTTCCCTTATTTGGAGTATCTTCTGGCCGTATTGCCTGTCTCCCATCCCTACTGTGATACAGCGTATACTTATCCATCCTGTAACAAGGATCCACTACGATCTTCTGTTGACACACATCATCATCCTAATACAGCTTTGCCTTGCTCTGTGGGAACACTAGATCTCATCATTAGAAAGGAATAGCTAAATGGGAGACTGGAAGACTGAGAGAAAGAACAAAACAAAAGAAAAACAGACATACATACGGATGTAGAGAGCAACACAAAATTATGAGTGTTATTGATTGCTGGGACCCCCCAATTGGTCAATCTTTTCCTCCTCTCTCAACTGTTCCTTCAGCGCTTTCACGTCTGCCTCCAATCTTTCAGTCTGTCTCTTTAGGTCCCAGTAGTCTCTATTCCCTTCTTTATTCCTCCAATTATCCCAATTCCGTCTATTGGTCTGATGATCATCCCATCTATGGTTCCTTCTCCAATTATTCTCCCAATAACTGTTCCTGTTGTTTCTCTGTTTTTCTCCCCAATTGTGATTTTCCCAGTTAATATCTGTCCTTTTTAGCCTCTCCCAGGTATTTTTATTATTCCAATTATTATTGATTATCTTAGGCCCCTCCCATCTATTCCTCCAGTTATCTCCCATTACATTACTTCCTTTAGAACTGTCCCTATTCCTATGGTCCCTCTGTGGATCTCTCCATCTTTTGTCAAAGTCCTGTTTTGGTCTCCAGTTCTCATTATCCCTCTTGCTCTGGGGTACATCCCACCTCTGGCTTCTCCATTTACCATCTAAATCTCTACCAGAGTCAACCTTGAATGTTCTTGTGGATGAAACAGGGAAGGCCTGTTCTGAGAAAGGATGCTTGATCCACCAATTGTCCGCTCTAGTTAGTACCATTTCTAAGTCTGCTGGTGTTGGATCAAAAAGCCTGACAAATTCTTGACACTCCCAGGGAAGGGCTTCCATTACTTTAGTAATATGTTGTGGTGAGCCCAAGACCAGAGGCTGTTGAGGTTGGCGTAGTGTATACCAGAACAATATCCTTTGAGCTACCTCTCTAGGACCATCTGCTGGCCTCATCGTAATATTCGCTATTTCTTTCTCTATGCTGAGTAGATAGAAATTAGTTTCAGCAATTCTTCCTGCCTGATCAGACACACTGTTATTAAATCCACATAGTCTGCTAGCCAAAGGACCCATAGCATATTCTAAAAGTTCTGTCCATTCCTCTAAGTTTAAACCTCCTTTTTTAGCTCTATTTGCTCCCCTCATAAACCAGTGTGTAAAAGTATTAAAGTTGTTATTTGGCATACTTCCCCACCATTTCTGGAAATTTTCTTTGTCTGTGATTGACATAGTGCTTGTCTGTCTAGAGAACCTAGTAGGCATTTCTCTTGCATTAAAGTGTTCAGTTATTATTAAAGGGGCTTGTGGGACACAGTTAACAACCGCCGCATTTCCCTTGTGTTTGGTTCCGAGCACTGGTTCTGTACCTTTACATATAAAATGAGACTGACCTGGGCATACTTTAGGAATCTCCTTATCCCATTTATTTATGTTTTCTTTAGTTTTCATTTTATATTCCATAACTAGGTTTTGGAGTTCAGTGATCTTAGCACTATATTCATCTCTCTGTTGTTCTGTTTCCTTTAATTCCTTCTCCAACCCCTCGATCATTTTGTTTGTTCCTAGGGCAGCTATTTTAAAACAATCTCTTTCATCAAGAGCATCTTCCATTTTATTAGTGGTTACTAAATTAGCTTGCTGCAATTCGAGTACCATGCTTGCCAAACCCCCTATTGCAGCAACAACCGCTTGTGCCACCAAGCTTTTCCTTTTCTTAATATGGCACTTTTTATTAGTAACAATCTGTGTCAAAACATCCATGAAACATTCATATTTTCCACGATTGGGGCCTGCTGGTTCTGGAAGCTCATATGGTCCATCATGTTTGTCAATGTCATTCCTAAAGTACTCTAGTACTTCTGCAGAAAAATACTTAGTACCTAGATATGACATTTTAAAACCGAGCTCTCCCTAGGTCTTTAATCGAAATAGACCAGCAGACTAAGGGAAAAAAAAACAACAACACGCTTTTAACAATGGGATTAATTTAAAAAAACCTGAAACTGTCTCCAAAGAGATTGAACCATTTGAGAACCTTAATTACATTAACCTATTCAAACAAACTCTTGTCTTTTAAGAAAAAAACTTCACAGTCTCAATACAACAAATGCCCACAGGCAGCAAAACACAAAACCACCCTTCTGTCTTTGTTTAAGTGCAGTATGGGGGGTCTACAAATAAACAGAATGATTTAAAGGAAGGTATGGGAACTGGAAAATACCTGACTGTAACTTCAGCACAATGATAATTCCCAACCATATAACAATCTAACATAGGCACCTTTACCTCAAATACAAACTGTTCATTTTCTATTAAACACACTCCAGTGTAAAAATGTAGCCTGGCTAAACAATAGCCACCACACTGTATTAGCCCCAATACCTTTATCATGTAAACACAATGCTCCTACCCAGAATTCAATGGTTCAAACAGACAAAAGATAATCCCCCCAAAAAACAGTTTGCTATTTAAACTTAGAATGCAGGGAAGCCACAAAATGTATAAAATGTAACATCTAAAAACAATTACAATATATTCAGTTTAGTTCTAGTTAGTTGCAACAGGAAAGAGACAATACAGCACATGGGCTATTAAAAATGGCCGAAACATCAATAGTACCAATGCAGTGCAACTATTCAATCTTCCCCTTTAATCACCAATACTTTAAAAATACTAGGCCTGAGCTATGGTAGTCAAAACACAACAAACTCAGGTATTTGAAACACACAAAAAAACTAATATATTCAAAATTGAGGCCTGATGCCCAAGCTTGTAAATTAAAATGGAGGTCTGCACTAGGATACAAAGGAATCAAATTAGCATTCAAATACAAAAAGAAGCCGCATGGAAGCCTACTCTAGTGTATTCAAATGCAGGGCTAGGCCTGTACTCTGATAGTCAAAGCACAACAAAACTCAACTCAGATATTTGAAACACACAAAAAAACTAATATATTCAAAATTGAGGCCTGATGCCCAAGCTTGTATATTAAAATGGAGGCCCAAACTAGACTCCACACACAATCAGTCCCTGATTTCCCATGCAGAGGATAATTAAACAAAGTACTTTTTCTTTTTTCTCCCCCCAAAAATAAATCTGACTGTCTATTACTGTGTTATTACCACATAAATAACCTTTGTAGAAGTCTAAAATTCGTGGTCGCCAAATGTGGTGTATCACCAAATTAATATGTATACTACACAAGGTTCGTCTACATTAAAAGGTATTTATTAAAAGGCAACAACACAATACTATAAATGTATCACAAACACACAGCCCAGACCCACGGAGCAACAACCCTTTTTAAATCTATCTATGTATATAGTAACCCCTTACACACACGCTTGATCTCACCCACGGTTAGGCCTTCACATCTAGTAATGGCTCACTGCTGCAAGTTCAACATCACATCCACCAAGGAAGAAAAGGAAGCAACAGAGTGTAACATGGTTCACCATGCTAGCCCATGGTGTCTGCACATCTGCTCTGCAGCACAGCCAAGAAGGAACAGAGAGGAATGGAGAAAGGGGAAGTGGTTATCTCTTTCCTGACTTGTAAAGGTATTGAATTACCAATTAACATTTCAAAAGGTTAAAGCTTATCCCACTGTAAGAAAAGCAAACATGAGCTTGGTCACATGACCCCTGGTCACCATATTAGTTTGATGACAGAATGTCACCACATGTTAGGGGCTCCAAAATTTCTGATGGCAGACCTGATACAGTGTTGGTAATGAGGAACACATTTTCAAAAGACACAGTGCTGGTATTGGGGGAGACAGTCACATACTTATGTAACACTTAAACATGTTGTTAACACTGTGAATCTTTATCACTGATTATTTGAGCTGCATAGCAATATTGCTTTATAGATGAAACTTGTGCACTGCAGAAAAGATTGGCTTGTTAAAACAATTTTTGCAAAAAGTAAATTTAGTCTGGGACCTCAAACACTTGTTCAATTGAATGTTCCACACATCTTAATCCTGTCTATAAAAATATAGTGAAAAACAAGCACATCGGTGTACTGCTAAATATTTTTCCACCAGTTGGTACACAGATCAAGTGGAAAAAGCAACTAATAGAAGTAAAAAGAAGAGTATCATTAAAAAAAAAAAAAATAGAAAAAATCTATTTTTATATGTTTCTTGTATGGGAATGAAGAATTTAAAAAAAATGTTTTTTGTTAAATAAAAAAAAAAGCAAACATTGCAGGATATGCCATCTATATTATATCACCTGAGTCCTCTGCTGAGTCCAGAGACATTACCTGAACTGAGTCAAGAGCAGTGTCCCATGACAGTACCAAAGCAGGATTATGACTGCACAGGCTCTAGGTAGGATGTCATATTGGATTCCCCCTCCTAGAGTGTTTGGTGTGCGTGTGGTATTGAATGTGTGTAGAGGAGGATGAGAGATGTATGTTGGGGGAGGCCTGGAGTTCTTGTGTGTGCTGATTGAGTGTCGGGTGTGTGGTGGCTTCATTCTGTGTGTGGAGGAGTCTGAGTATTGTTTGTGTGTGGAGGGGAGTCTGAGTGTGGCTATTTTTCTTTGTTTGTTTCCCTCCGGTTTAACTGGGGTGTAATCCCTTAAGGACCAGTGGAGGACAATTTGGGGAGCTTGGTCCCTTGTGGTCTAGTAGAGGTTCATTGTGATCTGCTCCAATATCTATCACTGATAGCATTAAAGTCTCACTTGCAATCCTGTCAGTCAATCCATAGAGAGAGAGGGACATAGATACTTTGTTACCTCACATTAAAATAAGCAGTTGTCTCTTTCTAACATTAGTAATTAAATAAATTAATATATAAAATAATAATTTGCTAATTGTGTTCTTTGTCCAGCACTTATGCATTCAGTCTCAAACAAATTGTGCCCAAAAATTCAGTAGTGGAGCAATTTGTTTGAAACTGAATGCATAAGTCTAGTGTATAGTATAAATTATTTAAAATCTCTTAAAATTTTATTTTCTGCAAGATATGCAATATTTACATATCTTGCTGTGTTTAATTATTTTTGTCTGTTGTTTCTTGTTTGGTTTCTTTTTTCCAGTAAATCCTAATCCTAAATCCACAATATATAAAATACACATTTTATTTCAGATTCCAAGGTCTCGATGCTCAGCGAACTGTTTTCCAGGATATAGGAAAATGTCAAGGAGTAAAGGAGACATCTGCTGTTATGACTGTGTCCCGTGCGCAGAAGGAGAAATATCCAATATAACTGGTATAATATGTCTAAGCCTATGAAGCATACATACATTTACTTTAAAGTGTTGATTTTGTCTTTAAGATACAGCTAATAATGGTCTCCATCACCTTCCACCTTACATAGCACACACCACACATTAAAGAGTTACTGAACATGGAGGTCAAGGCTGACGGCACTGCATATATCCAGAGGTATATATGGTACTGTAGTTGCTATACTTATTCCGATTATACATACAGCATTCCAATCTAATGCCAATGCACTAGCAATGAAGCCAGTGTGTCTGCATGATAAGGAACCTTAAACCTGCTTGGAGAAGGATACCGTAGGCAGGATAAACTAAGAGTAATAGGAATTTGGAAGGATACTTAGGAAGGATGTTAAAATAGTGTAACATCTAGACTTGTGAATGGTAAAAAAATTGGTGTGTCCAAATCAATTTGTTTGGAAAATAAAATTGGTTTTGACTGATCAAATTTCAAATGTTGAAAAAAATCTATAGCTGTCAATATGACTTTGTATTAGTAAAAAGTTGACTTATAACTCCTTCTACCATCATGCTGCAGATGAAGGCATCTCTACTAAACATGAACTTGTCCAGTAATTACTATATATTAATTGCTTTAATGGGACAATGAGAAATCTATTCTTTAGAAGCTCCATTCCGTAGCCCATGAATGGTTGCGGATTGGACTTTAGGAAGCCCTCCATTCAATTTTTATAGAGCCCCCACCCAATGAATACCAATCAAAGATTCCCTCCTTTTACAGAGGGGTGTGTATGGTAAAGTGCTTTAAGACAGATAAAGTGATTTACAGGCTGCTCAATACACTTATGTGAAAATATCCTCTATTCCACAAGATAAGGTTAAAATTATTGGTGTGGTTTAAGCTATAAACAAACTTATACCAATAAGAGGAGCGCTCCAACACAAATACCTCTTACCAAATGGTATCTCATTCAATGGCACAGTCAGGGGCGGACTGACCGGTCGGGCACTTCGGACACGGTCCGAGGGCCCGGCCGGGAGGGGGGCCCGCCGCCAGGGCCGCCTTCAGGGGGCCCGGCGGCAGGGCTGGATTGGGGGCGGCATTTGGGGACTGCAGGTGCCACCGGGTGGCCGGTCCGGTGGCACACTGTGAGGGGGCCGGCCGTTTGATGCTGGAGCCGCCGGACCGGGTGGCAGCCTCGCCGGTCCGGTGGCATTCCTCTCACTAACGCTGAAGGAGGAGGAGGAGGAGGAGCATGAGTCTATCATGCTCCCTGCGGTTCCCACAATTCCCAGCACAGGATGTGGGAACTGCAAAGGAGCATGACAGACACATGCTCCTCCTCCTCCTCCTTCAGCGTTAGTGAGAGGAATGCCCCCCCTCCCCTCTCCGCAGGCACCGTGCGGGCAGGGGAGGAAGAGAGGACCTGGGAGCTCACCCTGCAGCTCCTCTGGGTCCTTCTTGCGCGAGCACAGAGCGTTGCCGCGGTTACCATGGCAACGTTACTGCTCTTGCGAGAGTCAACTCTAGCCCTGGAGCTACGGGCTAGAGTTCACTCTCAACACTGTAACCCCCATGGATTCCTGGTGGTCGCAGTGGTGAGAGTGAACTCTAGCCCCATAAACACACTGCCCCCACACACACACCATACACATTCACACACTGCCCCCATACACACCATACACATTTACACACATTGCCTCACACACACACATACACTGCCCACCCATATACACACAGACCCCCATACACATACTACTATTGCCACACACATACACTGCCCACACACCCTACACATTCACACACTACACCCCCACACACACACTGAACCTTTCACACACATTGCACCACTGCTCCTATTCCTTACTACAGCCTCATATCCCAGCAGACCCCGGGTAAGTTGTCAAACTGTTCTTAAAGGACCACTATAGTGCCAGGAAAACATACTTGTTTTCCTGGCACTATAGTGCCCTGAGGATGCCCCCACCCTCAGGGTCCCCCTCCCGCCCGGCTCTGGAAAGGGGAAAAGGGGTTAAACTTACCTTTTTCCAGCGCTGGGCGGGGAGCTCTCTCCTCTCCTCCTCTCTCCTCCCCTGGCTGAATGCGCATGCGAGGCAAGAGCTGCTGGCGCATTCAGCCGGTCACATAGAAACCATTTAATGCTTTCCTATGTTGCGTGCTCTCACTGTGAAAATCACAGTGAGAAGCACGCAAGCGCCTCTAGTGGCTGTCAATGAGACAGCCACTAGAGGATTAGGGGGAAGGCTTAACCCATTCATAAACATAGCAGTTTCTCTGAAACTGCTATGTTTATAAAAAATGGGTTAACCCTAGCTGGACCTGGCACCCAGACCACTTCATTAAGCTGAAGTGGTCTCGGTGCCTAGAGTGGTCCTTTAAACGGTTTGACTACTTACTCTGGAGCAGTAGTGGTTATTGTGCATGGATTATTTCTTTAAATAATCTACAAGTGCCCCAGTAGCCAGCCAGCCAACCCACAGGCTGGCCAGTAGCCAGCCAGTTAGCCAGCCCACAGGCCAGTAGCCAGCCAGTTAGCCAGCCCACAGGCCAGTAGCCAGCCCACAAGCCTACAGCAAGCCACAGGCTTACAGCCAGCAAGCCACAGCCTGCCAGCCGCAGTCAGCAAGCCCACAGCCTGCCGGCAGTAGCCAGCAAGCCCACAGCCTGCCAGCCGCAGCCAGCAAGCCCACAGACTGCCAGCCAGCAACAGTAATTAAGGTAAGAGGAGCCAACTTGGCTTAGGTATCAGCGAGCTATGTTGTGTTGCTATATTGTGAATAGGAACCAGAGTGTTGGAGAGACCACCCTCCAGGCCCCATTAGACTCTAGCCTCTGCTAGAAATCCTCTCCATGGCCCATTAGCCCTCAATTGTAGTTTCTACTGGGGCCTGGAGGCGACTGTTTCCAGCAGGGGATATCTAATGGACGCTGAGATGGCCTCTGTTAGAAAGACCCCCTTCCAAGCCTTTTAGACTCCATTGTAGTCTCTAATGGGAAATGGACGGGATTCTATCTAACACACTCTCTAAAGGACACTGAGATAGCCTCCGCTAGAAAGACCCCCCTCCATGGCCCATTAGCCCTCAATTGTAGTCTCTACTGGGGCCTCGAAGGGCTTATTGCCCTTTTGTTCCTTGTGTCTAAAGATTGTGTAGGGTGTGGCTGGAGGCGGTGCATGGAGGCGGGACAAGGGTGGCGCTTGCTGCAGAGTATGGGTGGGGCCTGTAAGGGGGCCCTTGATTTATTTTGCCCGGGGGCCCTGAAGGTTCTCAGTCCGCCCCTGGGCACAGTGTAATGTACATGTTAAAAAAATACAAGATATACAGTATAGTGTAAACGGTATGGAAAGTGGTAATATAATAGTAATAATGGTATTGGGTAAATTGAACACTCACATTTCTCAGAGCCTGTATATAAAAACACTGGCTCCGTATGTTGGCTGATGTGCTTATAAGGGTAGCACCGCCCGTCTCCTTTGATGTAATTCTCCAAAACAAAAGAATATAGAGAGAGCAGACCAATGTGTAGAACATGCTTGATAAGAAACACAATATAATGAAGATAAATGGTGTGCTCACCTGGCCCTGAGCCCAGGGGAGGGCTGGCAGCCTTAGGCCTGGGGGGCAAAACCAGTCAAGTGGCCCATTGCACCACCAAATCAGTTCACCATCCATGCCCACCTTTTCCTGGTTTTATAACGGATATTGATGTTATGCTAATCAGTAGCTCTTTGCCATACCCGCTCCTTCACGGCTCCAGGCACTGCTTGTTGTGAGTGTGAGCCATTGTAAATTAGGGGTAGAGGGCACTTGCACTGCGGTAAAGATGGGGCTGGACAGGAGGAGAGTGCAGTGCAATCAGTGCACTCCCCTCCTGTGGGTCACCAGTAGACTGGTGCACCTGCCCAGGATCAGTGCCGGTGCAAGGATTTTTGCCGCCCTAGACAAAATAAAAATTTGCTGCCCCCCCATGTGACATCACAATGCCCCACCCATATGAACTAACGCCAGTGCTGCACACAGTGTGTGTTTACATTAAAAAGCCTGCAGGGACCAGCTATAGACACCAGAACCACTTCATTAAGCTATAGTGTCCCTTTAATGTGAGGTACATTATAGATTAGTGTCACTAATAATATACTAGATTGCCTACTTACAAGCAGATGAGGATGATGATGGGCTGCAGTTTGGCTCCACTGGTCTGGTGTAGAACAGGATCTCTGGAAGCTGTTTGCAGCTGTGGTCACAAAATTCAATGTTCTGGGAGAATTGGAAGCAGCTCCATTTTTTGGGGCCCCTTACACAGCTCAAGGTCTGGGCCCCAGGGCCTGACGGTGAGTATGCCCATAAGGCCCACTCATAAGTTCCACCCACCCATGAGTTCGCTCACAGGGAGTGGAGTGTGTGGGGATGTGTTATGTGTTATTGTAGAGGATCTAATATGTGTGCTTATGGTATGTAGTGTATAGGGTTACCAGTTTGTGCAGGTGATGTAGTGTGTTTGTGTGTAGTGGAAGCAGTGTGTATTTGTGTATAAGGGATGTATTATGTGTTTCTGGTTGTGTGTGAATCTGTGTTTGTATGCATAAGGGTTGCAAGGTGTGTGTCTGTATGTGTGTGCATTGAGTGTAAGAGATGCATTGTGTTTCTGTGTGTATGTAAGAAAAGAAGTGTGTGTGTTTGCATATGTGTGTACGGGTTTGCATTGTCTGTTTCTGTGTATGTGTGCAAAGGATGCATTGTCTTTGTGTGTAAGGGTTGCATTGTGTGTGTGTGTGTAATGGATGCATTGTGTGTTTCTCTGTGTGTAAGGGAAGCATGTTGTGTTTCTGTGTATGTATAGGGATGCATTGTGTGTGTGTGTGCGCGCGCGTAGTGTGAAAGAGCTCCCTGTCTTGGCCCCTGTCCTATAGAGCTGCCCCTTCTGTCCCGTAGAGCTCTCCCCTGCACTTTAGTGGTCTCTCCTCTCCCCACCCTCCCCTAGCGGTCTCTTCTCACACTCACCCACCCTCCCTGTGCTCTTCTCACTCCTCCCTCTATGTGTTCTCCTCACACCCCCTGTGTTCGTCTTACCCCCCTACCTCCCTGTGTTCTTCATACTTCCCCCCTTGGTCGTCTTACTCCCCCACCTGTTCTTCTTAACCCCCCTTCTTCTTATTGCTCCCCCTTCTTCTTCTTACCCCCCCTTCTTCTTCTTCCTCTTCCTCCCCCTTCTTCTTCTTACTCCCCCCATTTCTTCATACTCACCCTTCTTCTTACCCCCTCTTCTTCTTCTTACTCCCCACTCTTCTTCTTCTTACTCCCCACTCTTTTTCTTACTCACCCCTTCTTCTTCTTCTTACCCCCTCTTTTTCTTATCTCCCCTCCTTCTTACTCCGCCCTCCCCCTTTTCTTATTCCCCCTCTCCCTCTTACTCCGCCCTCCCCCTTTTCTTATTCCCCCTCTCCCTCTTCTTACTCCCCCCTCTTCTTCTTCTTACTCCCCCCTCTTTTTCTTACTCCCTCCTCTTCTTCTTACTCCCTCCTCTTCTTCTTCTTACTCCCCCATCTTTTTCTTACTCACCCCTTCTTCTTCTTACCCCCCTCTTTTTCTTATCTCCCCTCCTTCTTACTCCCCCTCCCCTCTTCTTACTCCCCCCTCCCCTCTTCTTATTCCCCCTCCCCTCTTCTTATTCCCCCCTCCCCTCTTCTT
>OW240919.1:47067105-47164605 GCA_933207985.1 Pelobates cultripes
ACAGAGAGATGGGTGGAGGGGGGGAGAATGAGAGGGAAGAATGAGACACAGGAAGAGAAAGAGATGGGGAGGGGGGAGACAGAGAGGAAGAGAGATGTGGGGGAGAGAGAGACAGGGAAAGGGGGGAGAAAAACAGTGGAAGAGAGGGAGAAAGAGGCAGAGGGGTAAGAGAGACTGGGAAGGAGGGGAGAGAAAGAAACATACAGAGGGACGGGGGGAGACAAAAAGGCACACAGAAGGGCTGTATATATCACTGGTGGATCCAGGGAGGCAACAGGGCAATTGCCCCCCCTCCCCTGTCCGCAGGCACCATGCGGGCAGGGGAGGGAGGAAGAGAGGACCTGGGAGCTCACCCTGCAGCTCCTCTGGGTCCTTCTTGCGCGAGCACAGAGCGTTACCGCGGTTACCATGGCAACGTTACTGCTCTTGCAAGAGTCAACTCTAGACCTGGAGCTACGGGCTAGAGTTCACTCTCAACACTGTGACCCCCAGGGATTCCTGGTGGTCGCAGTGGTGAGAGTGAACTCTAGCCCGATAAACACACTGCCCCCACACACACCATACACATTCATACACTGCCCCCATACACACACACTGCCCCCACATACACCATACACATTGTCTCACACACACACCTACACTGCCCGCCCATATACACACAGACCCCCATACACAGCCCCCCATGCTAACATTGCCACACACATACACAGCCCCCTCATACACACATTGCCCCACACACCCTACACATTCACACACTACACCCCCACACATACACTGAACCTTTCACACACATTGCACCACTGTTCCTATTCCCTACTACAGCCCCATATCCCAGCAGACCCCAGGTAAGTTGTCAAACTGTTCTTAAACGGTTTGACTACTTACTCTGGAGCAGTAGTGGTTATTGTGCATGGATTATTTCTTTAAATAATCTACAAGTGCCCCAGTAGCCAGCCAACCCACAGGCTGGCCAGTAGCCAGCCAGTTAGCCAGCCCACAGGCCAGTAGCCAGCCCACAGGCCTACAGCAAGCCATAGGTTTACAGCCAGCAAGCTCACAGCCTGCCAGTCGCAGCCACCAAGCCACAGCCTGCCAGCCGCAGTCAGCAAGCCCAAAGCCTGCCGGCAGTAGCCAGCAAGCCCACAGCCTGCCAGCCGCAGCCAGTAAGCCCACAGACTGCCAGCCAGCAACAGTAATTAAGGTAAGAGGAGCCAACTTGGCCTAGGTATCAGCGAGCTATGTTGTGTTGCTATATTGTGAATAGGAACCAGAGTGTTGGAGAGACCACCCTCCAGGCCCCATTAGACTCCATTGTAGTCTCTAATGGGGCCTGGAAGAGATTCTTTCTAACACACTCTCTAAAGGACACTGAGATAGCCTCTGCTAGAAATCCCCTCCATGGCCCATTAGCCCTCAATTGTAGTCTCTACTGGGGCCTGGAGGCGACTGTTTCCAGCAGGGGCTATCTAATGGATGCTGAGATGGCCTCTGTTAGAAAGACCCCCTTCCAAGCCTATTAGACTCCATTGTAGTCTCTAATGGGGCTTGGAGGGGATTCTTTCTAACACACTCTCTAAAGGACACTGAGATAGCCTCTGCTAGAAAGACCCTCCTCCATGGGCCATTAGCCCTCAATTGTAGTCTCTACTGGGGCCTCGAAGGGCTTATTGCACTTTTGTTCCTTGTGTCTAAAGATTGTGTAGGGTGTGGCTGGAGGCGGTACATGGAGGCGGGACAAGGGTGGCGCTTGCTACAGAGTATGGGTGGAGCCTGTAAGGGGCCCTTGATTTATTTTGCCCGGGGGCCCTGAGGGTTCTCAGTCCGCCCCTGCATATGATAGTACTATTCAAATATATAAAGGGTCATCACAAACTGCTATGTGCTAACCTGTTCATTAGCAGGAATATACAACAGACAAGATGTCACCCATTGAGACTTAAAAAGGGTGTTTTTGGTTACTGCAGAGGAAAGGGTTCTTTACAGTAAAAGCAATAAAGATGTGGAATTCTATGCCTAAAGAGGTTGTTTTATCAGATTTTGTAGAAAATTGTAAAAAAAATGCTTGGATGCTTTTTTGAATAAACAGAATATTCAAGGATATAATTAATATGCAAGCATGTTCTTGATCCAAAGAGAAATCTGATTGCCATTATGAAGTCAAGAAGGATTTCCCCCCCTTTTTGTGGCATAATTGGAAATGGCTACAATTGGGTTGTTGCCTTCTTTTGGATCGACATGCAAAAAAGAATGGGCTTCAGGATTGAACTTGATAAATTTTAGTCTTTTCTCAACCTAGACAATTATGTAACTACGTAACTTCAGTGAACTGAAGCGGTCAAGTGGCAATGGTGCCAGGAATCTGTAGGTGCAGAGTTTTGCTATGAAATGTTTACGTTAACGAGTTTAACCCTTCTGCTCTCAGAGTTGTAACTTCACTTCCTTCTGCATCATTAGGTTATCATAAGCTTGCACGGTGCAAGAGTCCCGGATGGCTGATATTAATTCTGTGTATATTTTATGTCAGCCCACACAGCATGCATCCAGTAGCAGAGTGGTCCCACTCCTGCCTCCCATGTCCTCAGCCCTTTTCTTCTCTCCATCCCTCTCTCAGCTAGATCTAAAGAATAAGATCAGGTTACCAGGAGAACTTGGTCAATGCGGCCCTCTAGAGTGGGGGTAAGTTATTGCTTCGTTATTTTAATTAATTTTTTTAACGTTTTTTTGAGGGGAGGGGCGGACCAGCAGAGCAATGGTTATTCTAACCGAAAACAGTGTTTTATTAAATAATGCATGTAAGGGAATAATGCATGGTTAATTTCTGTGATGTTTGGGAGCCCCTAACCTCAGACAAAACTGAGACATATATTGTATACATAATTTCCTGCTTGGACTGGAATTATTGGATCTTACAGTGGTACATTTACATATGGTGCATTAGTAAGTACAGAAGAATGCAGTCTGCCAGTGGAGAGTGCCAAGGACGGTACTTCAGGAGAAATTACAAGGTAAGAATGAATGTTTTTATTTTCTTATCCCCCACTAGTACAGTTCAGCATGGATGTCACCTTAATATATTTTACAAAGTAAAATATGAACATGATAATAATTTCATTCAATCAACTTTATTCATTTCAGAAACGTACAAGAAAAAAGTATTTAAATATTTGTATTTGAATCAGAAAATTGCCATAAATTTAGCTCTATATCAAATTGTGGATGTCATTTATAAGCAAGCTCTATTTCTGCCCTTTCTTTCTTTCCTAGATTGTATGACATTATTTAGTAAGCATTTTTCCTTAGGGTGCCATCTGTTTTCTGAAACCACAAAGAGAGTATTATTACATTTTAAGTGAAATATAGCCATGTATGTAACTATGTAACTGGATCTCATATAAAAAGAATAAAGGTTATATTAGGCCATTTAGGTAATAAATGCAAAGATGTGGAAATAAAATGGATAAATATACCTTGGAACCTTTGCTTATATTGCACTGATAGGTAATAATTCATTCTGACCAGAAGGAAGGCTCAAGTAAAGCATAGATAATTAATTCCTGATGTAGTTTTCATAATCCTTACACAACATGGAGATCTCATAAAAAGTTGGGTGGTATAAATTATTTTAAAACTTTCGGGATTATTTACTAAAGTCCGAATGGCCCCATGCCGAATGGGGCAAAAGCATCTAGCTGCATATGGGGCCATTCAGACTGCAAAATCCAAATATTGTTTACATTATTCAACAATGTCCATGGCCAACGGGGGAGGGATATTTAATAATAAATATAAGCATTTGTCTTCGAAACACTGGACATATTGACATATCTGCAGTTTTGTGCAAGGGAATAGTTACACCCCTGGCACACACGACTTTAAGTGAATTATATAGATATACAGAAAAACTAAAATAAATGAAATAAAGAAGACACCCACCTTTACATTTCCCACAGCAGCTAATCCATAAACAAGTATCTACAATAGAGTTCACTTCTAGATCAGAAAGTGGGTCCACCAATCAACTTCTCCTTTTGTTCTATGGTCCTTTCTAGTAAATCCTATGAAATCCCAAATTTTTTCTTATATTCTTTATATTTGGTGTGACAAAAGATCGAACATACACGATAAGTACAAATGTGTGCAATCAATGGATACAGTTGAACAACAGTACGAAAGGTAAGACAGTATTTAACACAGTACACATGGCATTTGTTGCTTTAACCATCACATTTTGTAAATTATATATAAGAACAGCAGAAGTAGAGCAACAAGGAGTAGAATGTCATTATATGCAACATATATATGACACTTTAATTTGCATGCTTTCCCCAATAAAATGCCCATCTCGGTCTTAGTAGTAGTCTAAAAGTAGGGCTTTTAAAGAAATCACATCCAATTACTCATACCTGTCAGAAAAGGAGAAAAGAAAAAAATAATGGCGAGAGAAGAGAAGAAAGGAAAGAAAGAGATGGTTTATCAGGGACGGCAGAGGGGATGAGAACCATATGTAGATCTGTAGATGTAGTCTGAGGTCTAGTGGGTAGAGGGTAGACGCGAGGTAGAAAGAGAAAAAGCAGGAGTAAACATGTCCTTACCCTCTCCTGTTAGTCTAATCTCCCATATTGCTAGATTCCCAGGGTTCCCAGATATTCTCGAATTTCTTGGTGGAACCCATGACCAGGGCGATCAATTTATCCATAGTAGAGACGTACTGGATACTGCGCTCACCAAATAGCCCAGGTGCTCTAAAGCTAGAGCTGGCCAGGCCTCCCTTCCAAGCTATACAGAACAAATAACGGTTCCAGTATTCTGGGTTGATTGAAATAGCAGCTTTATTGGGGCAAAAGCAGCAATGTTTTGACCCTACCAGTGTCACGTCCTGTTCTTGCCGCGGATAATTTCTGGCTATGGCTTCTGGTATCCAGTACTCTTTTTACAATTCTTGTTTAGTTTTTTTTGGTTTTTCTGGTTCTCTATTCCATGTCTGGTTTTCTTTATGCTGGGTTTTCTGGGTTCATTCCTGTATTCCGTTCCTGGGATTCCCAGTCTCTTGGATTCCTTTAAATGTTTGCTTTTAGTTGCCACACCCGTTCCTTTCCCATTAATTCATTTGTTTCAGTGGGTTCCTGCAGGCAGTTGCTCCAAGTCGTCTGCCCCTTTCTTGCAGGTAAGTGCTGTGTGTGTTTTATTGTTGTTTATTTAGTCATGCATATCTAGGCAGTCTAGGACCCACCGTAATTGGAGTACTTTTGCGCAGTGGTTGGCTGCATACATCTTGGTCATTATGTATGTCTAAATCTCCAATGTTTTACATATATAGTACTTAGTTATGTCTCCTCTTGTTTTACCTTGCATATCTGGTCTTGTTTTATTTTGTCTTGTATTCCTAGTTCATGTACAGTCCTGTCCTGCCCTGTTCATTTTTCCCTCATGTCTTGTGTACATGTGCTGGGTTCTGCTTTCTATCCTTCTCTGGTTCTGGGTTCTACTAGTTTTTGTCTTGTTTTCTTGTTTGGTGCCTGTTCTAGTCTTGCCTTGTTTCTAGTACTGGATACAAATCCAGTGGCGTACACACGACCCATGGGGCCCCGGTGCGAAAACTGATCCGTGGGCCCCCCCCTTCGCGCTTACTCTGCACGGGCTGGGGCTGCAGCCCATGGCGGCAGGCACCTGGTCGCAGGGGTTGCAGGGGTCGCAGGGCTGCGACCCCTGCGACCACAGTATGTACATCAGTGCATGCAGATACACACACACTTAAAGGACCATTACAGATACCCAGATCACATCAGCTCAATGAAGTGGTCTGGGTACCAGGTCCCTCTAGTTTTAACTCTGGAGCTGAAAACATAGCAGTTTCAGAGAAACTGCTATGTTTCACTGAGGGTTAATCCAGCCTCTAGTGGCTGTCTCACTGACAGCAGCTAGAGCCGCTTCCGCGATTCTCACTGTGAAAATCACAGTGAGAAGACGCTGGACGTCCATAGGAAAGCATTGAGTAATGCTTTCCTATCGACGGTTTGAATGTGCGCGCGGCTCTTGCCGCACATGCGCATTCGGAGTTGAGAGGCGGATCGGGGCGGAGGGTTCCCCAGCGCCAAGGGAGTCCGGCTCTGGAGAAAGGTAAGTGCTGAAGGGGTTTTAAACACACACAAACTCTCACGAACAGACGCATAAACACTAGCTAACAGACACACACATTTACTGACAGAGACACACTCAGTGACATACATACATACACACTCACTGACAGACAGACACACATACACACTCACTTACAAAACATACACTCTCACTGACAAACACAAACTCCCTAACAGACATCAAACAGACTCACTAACAGACACACACAAACTAACACACTCAGTAACAGACACACACAGTAACACACTCACTGACACACACACACACACACACACACACACTGACACACAAACTAACACACACACTGACACTCACTAGCAGACACACACTCAATAACAGACACACACAAACTTACACACACTCACAAAAACTAACACACTCACTGACACTCACTAGCAGACACACACACAGTGACACACACACTGACACAGTGGTGTATCCTGGTTTTGTGCTGCCCTAGGCATGACAAAACTCAGTCTCCCCCCGCCAATCCTCCTTCCCCCCTACCCCGCCTTCTAAATACACACACACATTCACTGACAGACACGCATACACTAGCTAACAGACATACACACTCACTAACAGACACATACAGTCACTAGCAGACACACACATTCACTAACAGACACACACACACACGCACTAACAGACAAACACACACTCCTAACAGACACTCACAGACTCACTACACACACACACACTCAGTAAGACACACACACACACTCACACACTACGCAGACACACACACACTAACAGACACACACACGCAACAGACACACACCCAGACACACACCACCAACAGAAACAAACACACACACTAACAGACACACAGACACCTCACTAACACCACACACACCAACACACACACACACACAACACACCAACACACACCAACAGACACACACCCCACCAACAGACACACACCAACAGACACACACACCACCCACCAACAGACACACACCCAATCAGACACACACACCCACCAACAGACACACACACACACACACACACACACACACACACACACACACTCACACACACACACACACACACACTCACTAACAAGCACACACTGACACACTCACTAGCAGACACACACTAACAGACACACACACTCACACTAACACACTCACTTTATTTTTTAAATTCAATCCCCCCCAGCCTCCTTACCTTTGGGAATGCGGGGGGGGGGTTCTCCCTTTCCCTGGGGTCTGCATATTTTCTCCTAGTTCCTGGGATCCACAGAAGATGCATCAGGGCACTGGTATGTGGCCGCACAAATCCTGGTGCTCAACACCAGGGGGCATGTGGTTACTCTGCACCAGATCCTGATTGTTCATTTCCACGAGGTTGACTCCGATTATCATCAGGCACACAGGGGCCTTGGTCTCTGTACCGTCACCCGTGACAACCGCGTCTTTATCAAACTTGATAAAGACATGGTAGGGTTGAAATGTTGCTACTTTGTCCCAATAAGGCTGCTATTTCCATTATCCCAGAGTGCCTGAATCGTCAATTTATCCATGACATATGTGTCCTTAATCTTAGCATTAAATACGGCCATTGTGGGCCTCACCAGTGGTTCTACTCATCAATTAGATGAATGAAACTACTGAGCTCATTACAGTCATAACATGGTTATTATCAACCTACTGCGCTCCATTCATGGTTTGGGAATAGAGTTGTGCAGAACATATGGCATGCCCAGGCTCTTTCAGGGAGCTAGACAAGGGAGATTGAGTTTATACTAAGTACTGCACTGCAGCACGCACACTTAATATTATTATTATTGGTATCTGTGACAGATTCATCTGTATTGCTGGTTCGTCTGTTTCCCTTTGTTTCGCTGGATTTCCTGTTCGTATACCCCCGTTCGTGTAATTTGCAAACTACCGATTGAAACTACCGAACGAACGACCACCCAGGAGAGGAGTGTGCTGCTGGTTAACCTCTTGGCCCCAATTAGAACATTGTGGTTAACCGCAGACACCTCTTCATTCCATTCGTACGGGTGGTCGTCGTTCGCATGTCGACCACGAGGCAGCGGCCATTTTGGGACACACGAACGCATAGCGGTGCTCGGTACAAATTGTATGGAACTAAAAACGGACACTTTAAACTACCGAACACCGCTGGAAGCTGATGCTCACCTTCTATTTCGACAAGGCATGCGAATGCCGGTCGTTCGGGAGTTTTTATGCATTCGTATGGACTTTTACCCAGACAGCCGTCCCATGGAGTCATTCGTATACCGAAGGACTGGTGAAAGACTTTGACTCCATGGCGATTCGACTAGATACATTGGATCTGAGCGCTATTCGGTGAAAATATGCACTCAGATCCAGGCTGTCTGGGGATACGTTACACGAACTATATTCATTCGGTATTTCTTCAGTTATGTATTTTAATGTATTTTTGCTACTGTAATTTAAAATGGCGATTGTCTCTACCCTGGGAGATAATTAGGTTTCTTCCTAATTATCTCCGGGGTAGAGAAGATGGATTTATGGGTAAGATGGGGAGGGCTTATATTGAAGCCACTGCGATTGGCTACTGTATAATATATTTTACAGTCTTCCACAAGGTCCCCTCGGTGAGTGTCCACCTTGTGGACACCTGCATAAATACCGGGCAGGTAGCCCCCATTAAACAGAACCTGATTTGACCCTCAAGACGGAGCTTGGTCTCGTTTGTGGGGGAATTATTACTGGGACAGCGCTTTCGTTATTTTTAGCTGTGGAAGGCGTTCGACTGTTTTGCTGATCGGGAGTTGCTGTGTTCGTGGACTTCGTTCGGGAGTTTGACGGTCGGCTGGATATAAACTGCATTTCTGGAGAAGGGGATTATTTACTAAACGGCGGCTTCATCTACCTGGCGGTGAGTGTCTTAACAGTATCTATATAGCGCCAATGTATTCCACAGTACAGTATTACAAAGCTTTTTTTGATTGAAAGATGAAGAATATATTTGTTTTGATTGACTTGATTGGTGTCATTCTTTTTAAATGGCTCCTGTTATAAGTAATTATGTGCAAGGAACAGGGACAATGCCTATAAATTATAGTGGGTTTTGGATTATCTCGTTTAAAGGCTTGTTTAAGACCCATAACAATTACAGCAGTAGTTATAGTATAGAGAGGCTATGAGCAAATCTCACTTTTTTTTCGTCAAGTTATAAACCTAGGGCATCCCCTAGGGCTCACAGCCAACCCCCTCTCTAGCTACATTGATAATGTAAAATTTAAAATTCAGGATAATCATTTCCATCCAACCTGAACAGCAGTGATTGGCTGAGAGAGCTGGGTTAACCTGCCATGATATTCTCAGCATCATAGTAACACCGCCCTTATCTCCTTTTTCCAATAAGAAGGAACAAACAAGCTAGGACATTCACAAACTACATGTTTTCCAGAAACATTGCAAACAGTAAAATGGGCTGGGTATAGTCAACTGCTTATTAATTGCATTAGGTTACATTAGACATGGAATGCAGTACTGGTGGGGAGAACTGCACAGACCTCTAAACATGGGTTACGTTAATCAGTGACAGAGGACCTGATGGAAACATTTTGTATGCATCTAGAACAGGGAATGTAGGGAAGCAGCGCTTAACAAGTAAAATCCTTGTGTGGAATCCAATGCAGCCAATATAAGAGAAGACAAAATGGGACAAGAATACTAAATATAGTGTAGCATATCTATAAAAGCAGAGGCAAAATATAATGAAAAATATTGCACTCACACTTTTCTGGAGCTAAAGATCAGCTCCAGATCACTCATATGGACGCTACAATCCTCGTCTGTGGATATCAGGATGGTCTTGATTTCCTTTGGTATCCTATCCTAAAGCCAATAATCCACGTGTTGTGTTCAGGATGATGCTCCAGTGATATACAGAGGATATAAAAAAAAACAGGAATAGTGCTCTCTTTATACATAGAGCAAATAAAATAGAAAAACAAAATATACTCACAATGGATGAGCAGATAGGGATTGCTCAATCCTTAACAGCATAAGTGGTTTGTCCCTCCACCTGGGAATGTGAGATAAAGCTTCTTCAATAAAAGATGTTCAGTAGAGGTCCCAAGGTAAGATACGAATTAATTTTATTTAAACAAATGAAAAGAAAATAAGTAACACACTAACCCGTTTCACCTATACAAAAGGCTTTTTCAAAGTGTTTCAAATTTTGTATGCATCTGACTGCCAGATTTTATATGTCAGTAAGTACTTAACCTTACTTGTTAGAGACTTTATTTCCCATGATTCTCACAAACCTTTTTTTTTTAACTCAACAGTTAAGGTAAAAAAAAAAATACAAACAATACTAAAGCTTTTAGAAATAGCTTTACAGTAATAGAGGTGGTGGAATTACAGACAAAATACGTGATAACATCACTGGACTGGAGAAGAGGAAATAATTTTGGGAGCAAGTGGAGTCTGTATCATCAAAAAGGGGTGTGTAGGAGCAGGGGAGAATAAGAAAATATGGGAAGGAAGTTATATGAATTATATCTAATCATGGTACATATTTTTTATATATTAGTTAGAGTATATATTTACATATTAATGTTTAGATTGGTGATCTCTTGCATAAGATTTACCCTTTGGGGATCTGCTCCTACCACAATTCTTTGTCTTCTACCTATTTGATCATCAATCGCTGTATGTTTCCTTGTTCCCACTTCGCTCTTAGATTGCTCCCCTTGAGCACATAATCTGTGCTCGCATTCAGACTTATGGAACCCCATACGCAATTCTTATTTTTAGAAATCTGAACATAAAACAGAGTCAATATTGCATTTATTACATGTATTCTGTTTTGCTCATAGCAATGATCTGAGAAATATATTGTATTTGCTTTTTAGAGTACATAAGTAATCAGAATGCAGTCAAGTATCTTGACATCAAAGGGATATACAGTCTGATTGTTGCAAGTCAGATGCCTTAATAGTCTGAAAGAAAGTCAGAAAGATGACAATTTGCAGACCGAAAAGTTTCCAAATATAAGAGTTCAATGTTCCATTCGGATTTCTGATGCACAAGGCTTTTGTATTACAGAATTGTCAGTAATGTTAAAAATCCTGTTTCTCAGAAATACAATTCTAGAAATACAGAAAGAACAAAATGCAAATACCTCTATCCAGCGGAGAATTGTCAATCTTGGCCATCAAAGTCTCAGAGTAGAACATGTCTTTGTATTTTGTGTTTTGTTCTTAATTTCAGGTAATCCATGCAGCACAACAACTTTCTACATTTAAGAATCTAATTTAAAAAAAAAAGGATTCTGCAAATTCTAAAAAAAAAAAAGTGAGGATGAAAATAAATACATTTTTAAATGCCATATTTTTTCAAGGCTAGATATCAGAGATGAATTCTGTCATGTTCCAAAGGTCTCTTTATTTATAGAATATTGGAGTGCTTTTTTTAAAATTCAATGTGCAACCCAGAGAATTGTTTAGCTGAACTGAAATTATTCGCTGTATTTAGAATTGTTAAAGATATTTGAATTGTATAATGTCTTAGAGCAAACACAAACTAGACTGGCAAAATATATTGGGTTTAAGTTCTTCAACATCCGAAGACTACCTTATGGGTAGGTGCATTGGTGAGGTGTGGGTGGGGACTAGAGCTCTGAATGAGGGGTTCTGTAGCTCTGAATCATTCTACCCTGACCAGCTCCACTGGCTTTGCTTTCCCTGCCCGCTATTCTAGAGTTGCCTGGAAGTGGAAGCAACACACTGATATTGCAATACGGTCACAAAATTATTTTTGGGATTAAGGTCCAGATATTTTTTTTACCATAGCAACTCCCCTAATGTTTCTATCTCTATTTTATAGTACTTGCAGAGCCACATGTGTTAAAACTCTACTGAATTCTTTTAAAGGAAATATGTGACCTTAATAACCAAAAAGTGCACAGCGCTAAAAACAATAATAAATATGTGTTCCAAAATCAATATGAGAGTATAACAGATCTACTATCGATCACTGTTTTGTTTTTGTATTTTATAATGAGGTACAAGGATGCAGGGTATGACAGCAATTGAGTGGGTTAAATAATAAAAGTTTCTTACTTAGGGCGAGATAGTATAACATTTATAATCCCAAGTTATTAAAGTTAATATAGTATACTCTAATCACAAGAAATTTACAAGAATAAAGGAATACATCACTGATCTATTGTAGAACTACATCCAAGCAACTACCACAATCATGGCTGGGAAGCCCCTTTGTTGGCCAAGAGTCCTAGGTTCATTGGGAAAGTCACTGCGCTGTGCGTCCACCAACAGTTGAGGCTTCTGACAAAACATCAAACCCCTCCAGCTATTATCATTATACGAATGCGGTTTACCTAACTTGTTTATGCAAGAGTGCAACTACTCAAACATAGGAGTGCTGGTCAGATGCCGGGAGACAGCCCGAGTCATGTGATAAGACACCTGCACTTTGTTTGGAAGATTCTGGACCTCTGGATAGTTTGCACAGAATATTGTAAAATACATAGGATACTGTGTCTTTGTTTTAACTAAATAGCTAGAGAAAGCGATGATCAATAGAAATCCATACAATTAGCAATACAATCACCCACAACAGTGAAACACGATCCAAAACCCAAAATATGTGTTGCGCTGAATCTGATACTTAGCAATATTCAATCATATATCAGGAAAATAATTTGAATTTCACTCACATTTCCCCGAAACCCTGTCAACCCTAGCTCTGGGTGAGAGAGGCTTCTATGGAGAGGGAATTGTCCAAAGTGGCAGCTTGATGTTTTTGTAATATATAAATGTGTGCATAGATTATTGTGATACTATAAATATGATTTGCATTAAAACGACTGAGCTATTCTAAAGGGCAAGAAAGCCATTTTTTGCCATGGAGTTTGAAGATTGAATTGCATGCTTAATTTCCTGGATTAGCTCAAGAGGCAGCAATTGATTGTTTAAGAACTTTGTAACTTTGGACTATCTTGGGAATGGTAGACTCTCAATATGGAAAACTGAACAAATACCCTCTATAACTGAAATAAACCATGTCTCCCCCAATCATGACAAAACGGGGGCAGAGCCATGGCTGTACAAGACAGTGAGGGAACTAGTGACAAAACTGACAAACTCTGGAGGCAGGTGAAACATGTAAGTGATGTCACTTGGGGGCAGAGCCAAGAATCGGAGCAAGCTGTATATAGGAATAACTTGACTTTTAGCCCGACTTTGTGTCTCCTATACTGTGAGTGCCTATAGAAGATTGCACTGCCACTTTGGACATCTGGTTGTGGGACCTATTCCCTCTTTATATAGCCTCTCTTACCCAGAAGCAGGGTTGATAGGGTTCTGGGAATTGTGATTGAAAACCACATATGTGTTTATGTATATGTCAATATAGCTAGATCAGATGGTCTGCACTATATTTTCTTTATACTGTTTTTTTTTTCCAGATTTTTTTTTTCCTGATACATGGTTGAATATTATTAAGTATCAGTGTCATGGGAGATGGGACTCCTCGTAAGTGTTAACCCTTAACCCCTAATTATACTTTGTATCGTCATTCAAATGGAATTTTTCCCTTCTGTTCGGTTACAGCACATATTCTGTGGGGTCCCCTTGTTCGCAAATCATGTTTAGGCTTGATTGGAAGGTTGTCCCTGTCCCATTCTAAATATGCTAAAAATGAGGCTTGAGTTTTAATCTGTAGATAGGTATTAATGTCTCTTTTGGATATGATATTGGAACACAAGGTTTGTTCACATGAAAGGACTCCTTATCTAAGAGGGAATTAAGACATATGGCCACTTCTCACACCTTACAGAGTAGGTCTGCTGGGGTCCCAGCTTCAAAGAGGAATTTAGGTTGTAAACTCTGACCTCCCATACAATCAAACTAACTCTTTTTGAAATTGACAATACCACCTCTACCAGGCAGCCAGTACATATTTACATGAACCTAACTTTTGTTTTATTGAACCGATCTTAGCGCTTTTTGGATATGTTGTGCACTCAGATCAGGCTATTCGGTAATATAATTTTTGGGTGTTCCGATACTGTTGTCATGTATTTTATGATATGTAAAAATTGTATGTAAGTTTTCCTGTTTGATAGATAATTGGATTAGCTTAATTGGAGCTCAATTATGTTTCAAACACAATGGCTGGTGGGAAGGAAACCCCTGTAGTTTTGTATTAGAAATCCCATGCTAGGGGCACTGCATAAGAAGCAGAGTGTGGCCAAATAAATTTCAGATTGCTGCTTTTATCCAATACGACTGGTTGCGTCCATTATTATTATTGGGGAAACTCTACAGAAAGGGAATACTTTCACTATTTTCAGCACATCTGGAATTGGGACTAGTGGAGGATTGAAGGAATAACAGCAATAGACTCACAAACCCGTGACAATCCGTTTCAGCGCAACACATCTTTTGGGTTTTGAAATATGTGATCTTGGCTGGCAAATAGGCTGATACCGAATTAATAGAGATCCTCATAATACAATAATATAATTCATTACTGTAATAGAGATCCTCATAATATAACATTATTGGATATAAATATAGTTTATATCACCTTGATTTCACTTGCGGACATTAGTTTTTTTCACTAATGTAAGCATATGTATTTTTGTTGCAATGTGACTTTTTAGCTGTCTTTGTCCATAGCCTAATATATATATTTACCCATGTGTTCTGTATCTCTTTTCCCTTTATGTGCTTTAGTTCCTCTTTCTCTCCATTATATTATTATTATTATTGCAATTTATATAGTGCTATAAACAGGACAATTACAAGAAAACTTAAACTTACAGGAACGATAGGTTGAAGAAGACCCTGCTCACACGAGCTTACATTCTATAGCAGGTGGGGTATAAAACACAATAGGACAGGAGATAGCGATCAAATAAGGTGTGAGTAGAGCAGAGCTAGAGGAGAGAGTAGAGTGCTGCCCTTTCGGAGAGAGCAGGAGACAGTTATGTAAAGTAGAGGTTACTCTGGGAGGCCATACGCTTTTCTAAAGAGATGGGCACTTCTTAAAAGATTGAAGACTAGGGGAGAGTCTGATGGCGGTAGGCAGACTATTCCATAGGAAGGGAGCTGCCTGCAAGAAGTCCAGCAAGCGTGAGTTGGCCGTACAGGATGCGAGCAGCGGACAGGAGAAGGTCATGGACAGAGTGGAGAGACAGAGAAGGGGCATGCCTATAAGGCTTGCAGTTCCTTATCATGACATTCCTTCAATTTGGACCACAGATCCTTGAAAAGATCCCCAGGAGGGAGACTTTCAGTTGAACTTGGGCTAGAACAGCTACCACTTGAGATGTTCATCCTGAAGGAACCACAAATCAATGGGTTTGTAATTCTCAAATCACATAGCAATGGATTCCTTAATGGAAATGGTTGAAACAGCATGTCCCCCTGCACTCACTACTGGACTTAAGTAGTTAACATTTCATTATTCTTTAGACACTAACATTACTGTGCAAAGCAATGCCAAAGTTGCAAATTAATCACTACTTTTTTATATTTTTGGTTTCTGCACAAGTGTTAAATCATCATATATTTGCTAGGCGTGCCCATTATAAAACTCAAAAAAGGTTTATTGAATCTTATTTGCTGTAAATTGGTATGTTTCAGTTTTACAGAAGTTCTTTGCATAAAGGCTCCATATATTTTTAGATTGACCAGTTGACTCACTGACATCTCATTTCAACATTGCTTGATATTAGCTGTTATTCAATCAAGTGTAAGCTGTCATCAATTTCAGATTTGAAACATTCTCAGTCAGCAGGGTCATCAGTTTACAGTTTAGATCTTTTAGCTTAAAATGTAAAATTCACTTTAAATATTCAATGATTCACACTATGATTAACCTTGAGGCTGCATGCTGATTTTGAAACCTATATTCCATGTATGAATTTAGACAGCATATACCCTTAGTACATTTAGTTCTTCATAGATATCTGAAATTGTAACTTGCTAACTGCAATTGTAGCAATGGTTTCTCAAGTTCTTACAGTTGTTCCAACTGGAGTTTGGTACCAAGAGGACTTTAAATCATGTGTTGCTCGTAGGATGGTAGTGGTTGCAACATGTCTCATGTCTCTCTCCTTTCACTGTACGTATACACAGATATATACACTTAAGGATAGAAGAACATGGCCGTAATATTAGTAAAGGTTTTGAAAAACATAGCGTGTCATTACATTATAAAACTCATCATCACTGTGAAATAAAGGGTACTATTTTTTGGGGAATTAATAAAATATCCAAAGATTGGAGAGGATGTAACTTTAATCTAAAATTAAGCAAAATAGAAATGGAATGGATATTTAAACTAAACAATCTGATTCCCAATGGGTTAAATTCAGACTTCAAAATGTGCCATTTCTTAACCTAATTTACTATGTTATGCATTTCCCTGTTTATCCTTTTTTATCCTTTTTTATCTGTTTTTATTTTTGATAATATGAGCTGTATCTCCCCGCTGATCCTTTTTGATACTTTTTTTACAGAATGAGTCTTTTTGTCTAAACTTGAATATTTTTAGATTATATAGCTGTCTTATCTCTATAATAGGTGGTTTTATTGTTGGGGTCTACTTGTCTTTATCCTCCCCTCTCCATCTAGAATGGTTCTCTTTTCCCTCCCTTGGATTGTAGTTATCCCTCCTCTGATAGTGATTACTGGATTATAGATCTATTGTTGTATTTAAAAACAAAAAACAAAACTCAATTGCTGCATTAGTTAATATGTACGCATAATTTTAGATTGTTTTGCTGTACTAAATATTTTTTAGAGTATGATGTAATCTAACTATATTATATTTATATATTAAAACTGTGTGTTTTGAGAAATTCACCATTAAACACATCAAAGGACTCAGAGAGGCTGTAATACATTGTGGAACGCACTGTGGAACGCACCGTGGAACGCACAACGCTGAAAGAGCCGAAACCGGAAGTATGTATCTGTCACATACACGGAAGTGAACAGATGAAGAGGAGGCTTGAACCGTAGGGCATCTCCGTTTCCATGGAGGATGCCCGCGAAAATCACAAGCCCAGATACAGAGATGCTGCAATCAACAAGGCTATTTAAAGCAGGAAGGAATCCTTAGAGATCACACAGAATTTTTCCAGCTAAGGAAGCCTATTGGCGAAACGCGTCCTGGAGGAACAGTGAGCACATATAACTGTCCATTGGACTATAGCCGAATAAATGTTATTTATTTTATATAGTATTTTTTATATCCTATGTTAATATATATTTTTATAAAAAATAAATTATAATTTTTACACTTATGGCTTTTATCCTTACCTGCTTTAATAAAGAAGGAATGTGGTCCTTAACCACATACACCTAATGAAGTGAGCCGACCTACTGGCTCTGGGTTTGTGAGTACATACGTGTTACCTCATTATATATACCCAGTATATCAACTGTACTACGCTATATATTTTCCTCCTATACTTATTATCTAGGACATAACCCCTGGAGAAATTTGGATACAAAGGAGGGTGAGGGTCGCCTCAACGGACCCTAAGGTGCATATACCTGAGCTAGTGTTTTTGCTCAGAAAAGTGTGAGTTAGCAATTTACATATCTACTTTTATTATATATTTATATACAGGTTACACTATGTTCTGTATATTTGTGTTTCTTATTTAAGGTTTATCTGAAAGATTGGGACTATATATAAGTATACACGACCCCTTAAGGTTTGTCAAGTTTTAAATTATACACCACATATCCACTATTATTAATTAGAATGCTACACCTGAAACTCATTCTCTCTCTCTCTCTCTCTCTCTATATATATATATATATATATATATATATATATACACATACACATATATACATACCAAAAGAGTTGTGGTGGGGAAAAAAGTGTGGATGAAAACCCCTTCCACCTGAAGTAAATGGATAGTTAATACATTGTTAAACACAAATACACACAC
This sequence comes from Pelobates cultripes, assembly GCA_933207985.1. Taxonomy (NCBI): domain Eukaryota; kingdom Metazoa; phylum Chordata; class Amphibia; order Anura; family Pelobatidae; genus Pelobates; species Pelobates cultripes. Next base: position 47,085,199 of record OW240919.1, read on the forward strand.
CAGTCAAGCAATAAGACTTGCTTTACCCACAGAAATCTCACTTTAACAGGGCTCTCACTACTGCAAGGGATTCTGGGTAGGCGTATGCAAATGAACTCAACAAGGAACAACATTTTTGCCTCATAATTCCACTTTATACATGGATTCCTTAGAGTATGTGTCTGCTGTATACAACAGCTTTTAAACACAACTCAGAAAGAGGAGCAAAGCAAGTGAACCACTCATGGATAGCTGTTTCATTGGCTACTGGCTTGCAATGGTGGCTTGGCGTTACTTGTAAAGTACGTACCAACAGAGTTGTGGTGGGGAAAAAAAGTGTGGATGAAAACCCCTTCCACCTGAAGTAAGTGGATAGTTAATACATTGCTAAACACAAATACACAAATATGTACTTTACAAGTAACGCCAAGCCTCCATTGCAAGCCAGTAACCAACCTCATGCTGATGAGTTGTTCCCCACTCTCCTTCCAGTTTTTAATAATGTGTTGGACAGTTCTTAACCCAATTTTAGTCGTTTCTGCAATCTCCTTAAAAATGTTTTCTCTGCTTGATGCATGCCAATGATTTGACCCTTCTCAAACAGACTAACATCTTTTCCATGATCACGGCATGTGTCTTTCAACATGGTTGTTTAAGAAATGAGAAGCTACTCGTTGCATCAGTTGGGGTTAAATAACTTCTTGCCAGCTGAAAGATAATCGCCCATGTAGTAACTATCCAATAGGAGGCTCTTACCTATTTGCTTAGTTTAATACAGGTGGCGACTTTCTTTTTATGGCCAGGCAGTGTATATATTAACTGGTTTTGCACAAAAGATACAGGATATATCAGGGGTAGGTTATCTCCAAAAATGCTCCAGAACTGCTGAACGTTGTTGGAGAAAGTCTCACTTTGCATCTGACTTTCTCCACTATAAATTTATGCTGAGCTCATACAGCTTGGCTCTTTCCTCTGCAAAAGTTAATTACTTCAATACCCTCATAACCACACTCTCCCGCGAACCCAAACGACTATTTCACACATTTAACTCTCTTCTTCGCCCTGCTGTTCCTCCTCCACCTACTAACTTGTCCGACTCAGACTTTGCAACTCACTTCACTGACAAGATCTCTACAATCAAAGAAGAGATCTCTCGTCTTTCTTCTTCACCTTACATACTTCCCCTAATTCACTCCCTCTGCTGTTCTATGTTCATTCGCACCCGCTACATTGGAAGAGGTTTCTGCTCTGCTCCAGTCCTCCCGCCCAACCACCTGCTTCCTAGATCTAATTCCCTCACATCTCATCCGTACTCTGTCTTCTTCTCTTTCTCCACCTCTCACTAAAATTCTCAATCTCTCTCTCTCCTCTGGTATATTTCCATTGCCCTTCAAACATGCAACTGTAACCCCAATTCAAAAGAAGCCCAATCTTGACCCTAACTCCCCATCCAACTATCGTCCTATCTCGCTACTGCCTTTTGCATCCAAGATCCTTGAAAGAATTGTGTATGTGAGATTGACAGACTTCCTCGAGTCCAACTCTCTGCTAGACCCGCTTCAGTCTGGTTTCCGCGCTAAGCACTCTGTGAAAACGGCACTGACCAAAGTATCCAATGATCTACTCGCTGCAAAATCTCGTGGTCACTACTCTATCCTAATTCTCCTTGACCTGTCTGTGGCTTTTGACACTGTTGTTCATCAACAGCTTCTTCTCATCCTCCGCAATATCGGTCTACAAGATATTGCTCTCTCCTGGTGCTCCTCCTACCTCTCCCAGTGCTCTTTCAGTGTTTCTTTCTCTGGCTCTTCTTCTTTTCCCCAACTCCTCTCTGTTGGTGTCCCCCAAGGTTCAGTCCTTGGTCCCCTACTGTTCTCAATCTATACTGCCTCCCTTGGTAAACTCATTAGCTCCTGTGGCTTCCAATATCATTTCTATGTAGATGACACGCAAATCTACCTGTCCTCTCCTGATCTCTCCCCGTCCCTCTTGACTAGTGTCTCTGACTGCCTCTCTGCTGTTTCTAACTGGATGGCTGCCCACTTCCTTAAAGAACCACTATATTGCCAGGAAAACAGACTCATTTTCCTGGCACTATAGTGCCCTGAGGGTGCCCCCACCCTCAGGGTCCCCCTCCCGCCCGGCTGTGGGGAGAGGAAGGGGTAAAAACTTACCTTTTTTCCAGCGTCGGGCGGGGAGCTCTCCTCCTCCTTTCCACCTCCGATCCTCCCTTTCGGCTGAATGCGCACGCGCGGCAAGAGCTGCGCGCGCATTCAGCCGGTCTCATAGGAAAGCATTCATAATGCTTTCCTATGGACGCTTGCGTGTTCTCACTGTGATCTTCACAGTGAGAATTACGCAAGCGCCTCTACCGGCTGTCAATGAGACAGCCACTAGAGGATTTGGAGGCTGGATTAACCCTAACATAAACATAGCAGTTTCTCTGAAACTGCTATGTTTATTAAAAAAAGGGTTAATCCTAGCTGGACCTGGCACCCAGACCACTTCATTAAGCTGAAGCGGTCTGGGTGCCTAGAGTGGTCCTTTAAACTAAACTTGACCAAAACTGAAATTCTGGTCTTTCCTCCCTCAAGTGTTGTTACTCCTGTGTCTGTCTCTCTCCAAGTCAATGGTGCTACCATCAGCTCCACCACACAGGCTCGCTGCCAGGTGTTCTCTTTGACTCCGACCTCTCCTTCAAGCCTCATGTTCAATCTATTGCCAAATCCTGTCATTTCCATCTCAAAAACATTGCGTGCATCCGCCCCTACTTAACGCCAGATGCGACTAAAGTGTTGGTCCATTCCACTGTCCTTTCTCGCCTTGACTACTGTAATCCGCTTCTCAGTTGTCTTACGTGCTCCCAACTTGTGCCGTTACAGTCCATAAAGAATGCCGCAGCGAGGCCCATCTTCCTGTCACCCTACATTGGCTTCCTATAAAATATGGAGCTCAATTTAAAATTCTGGTTCTTGCTTTCAAATCTCTACATAATGCTGCTCCCACCTATCTATCCTCCCTTATACACAAGTATGTCCCGTCTAGGCCCTTACGATCTGCTGAAGACTTATGTCTATATTCTGTCCATACTCCCACCTCTGATGCTCGCCTTCAAGATTTCTCGAGGGCTGCATCATTCCTGTGGAACTTGCTTCCCTCCTCCGTTAGATACTCACCCAGTCTCCACTCCTTCAAAAAATCATTAAGAACCCATTTCTTCATAAAAGCGTATCAATTAAACTGTTAATAGCTCCTGGCTGATTTCTCTTCTGCTAATTTTACCCCACTCCCTCTAGCATGTAAGTTCATTGAGCAGGGCCCTCAACCCCTCTGTTCCTGTGTGTCCAACTTGTCTGGTTATAACTACATGTCTGTTCGTCCACCCATTGTAAAGCAGAGCAGAATTTGATGGCGCTATATAAATACCATAATAATAATAATAATAATAGGTTGAATTCAAGGCTACTTGTGTGTATACCACACACAAAATTATGAAATTTGCTTAGCTATTGTAGTCCTCAAACATATTTTGACATGGGGACCATTTTATAAAGGGATTGGAACTATAGCAAAGCTATACACTCTGTACTGTTTGACAATAATAAAAAATAAATAAAAGGAAAATATATTTTCATAGCTTAAATATAAAACAACACCTGCACAGTTGCCTTGTGGTACACTTTTTGGTCTTGAGAAGAAACATTTTAATAAGACAGACTCATGTTATCATAGTGATAAACAAATGAAAAAATCTGTTTCATGTTGTTTCCATAAATATCTAAAAGCAATGCTGTTCTAAGTTAAAATGTCTGTTGGTGTAAGCAGCGCCCTAAAGCATTTTGAGGATGCAAAAATAAAGCCTTTGAAATGTTACAGTGAGGGATGAACCTCACTGCTAAAAAAAACAGACTCTATAATGAGAACTTTGCATTATGGTCTTTCAACAAATACCCTTGATTAAAATCACTAATGGTTTTCTTCAAATGGTCTCTTTAATTATATGTATTTGATATAAGCGAGAAATTTTCCTTTAAAGCAGCAGGAATCAAACGTCAATCTTCAGCACTGTAAACCCAAAACTGGCTCCATTCCAAGTTTCTCCGGGGCTCACCTTATGCCAGGCTTGTGATCTGGAAGTCAAAATCTCGAGATAAAACAGTTTTCACCTTTTCAATGCCACAGAAAAAAGAACCCTCACATATTTGCACTGGAAGGATTTATTTAAAATAGCAAAGTAAAATGTTTAAAATCCTGCAATAATGTTTACTTTATTGTGCATATATGTTAAAAAAGAATATAATAAAATATATTTTTTACAGTTATTTAGAGAATTTTTTTCTAATTGCATAGCTATCTGTATCTTTTCAGTTTATAAACCCTTATGATGTTTTATATTTAACCTGCTGAATAAATTATGCAAAAGAAGAATTCAAGTCCCATACTTGCTGTGAGAAAGCTGTAATCTCCTACATAGTCCGCTGCATATCACTTTAGTTGTTACTCCATCCACACACCATAGACGTGCAATTTCTTTCACTCCGAATCGAAATCGACAATTCTGAAGAGTCTGAATTTCTGAATTCTTTACAAACTGTAACTAACCGATAACAAGTGAATTTGGAACAAATCTAAAAAAAATATTTCGGGGCTCTTATTTTCGTCTTAAGGGTACTAAATTAGGGAACTGTTTAGCATATAGCTCCCATAATTTGGAATTTTTAAATATGAGAATCCCATGTAAAGATAGCAAATTAGGAAGTTCTCTACTAAATTGCAGAAATATAAAAATGTAGAAAAAAAGCACTTTTATTAATTTTGATCTTTTAGCTGTGTTTAGTACATAGCTCTCCAATCTGGTACCCTTATGAGGGATTACCAATAAGGGTTGCAAATTAGGGAGCTATCTACAAAACAATGCTCTAATGTGGGATCCTTTGGAATAATGGGAATAATTGCATCCAAATTTTGTTTCACTTCTGAAATTTTTTTGAATTCTCTTTCTTTCTGATTTATTAATTTCTGAATTTTGGACCACCCAAAATTAAAAAAATGAATGCATTGAAACTATTTAGTTTTTTTTGCTCGTTTATATCTTTAGTGCACCGCTTTTGTGTTAATGCCCTCAAGAGTGGTCTCTTATATCAGACTGACTACAGCATCACCCACAGCTATGTGTATGCTTCCATTATTTATTAAAATATTATAGGATACCCAGTTTTATTTCTAAACTACTAAAGACATTTTTAGATTTTTTTTTCTTGGCTGCAATCACTATATTATTTGTAGATGCTTCTAGTTTAAGACAGTATATTTGTGGTGCTTTGAAATAAATGGCTGTATTGAAAGGATTCTAATAATTTCATTGTCATCCTATGCATATGCATTTTCATGTGTCTCTGAAGCTGGGAAATATAATGACTTGCCAAGAAAACAGCAACAAGCAGTAGCAAAAACTACAATTATAACTGCATAATGCTAATTTCTCATCTTGTACATGACAATATGACACCATTACAGAGTTCATTATAGTCATCTCAAGTTAATAACAGGAACGGTTTGTGATCTTCTACATCCTGTTAATCTGGGGAGGGGAACTGTGAAAATGATACAATTAGGTGACAAACAGGAGTTTTATTACAAAGCCTGTTAGAAAACATTAAACATATAATAAAGTGAAGCAGGTCACCTTTACCACATGTGTTGGGAAAATTAACATCCGTATTTTGGATTCTCACATTTAAACACAATTTTAGGCAATACTCTGTACTCTTTCATTCCATGTCAGTCATGTACATGGCACACTGTGAAATCCCAGTCCTCCCAGTCCCCGAAACATTTTAAAGATAATTTTTACTTTATTTAGGTGATCTAGTTTGTAGGGTTAATATCCAGAATATTTCTCTCTTAGAAAACAAATAAATAAATGTGAAGAAACTACCCTGTTTGGTTCGTTAAATTAGATTTTTCTAGTTTGGTAGATAAAACTACTGAACACCGACCACTCCCCTGGTTGGCTCATTAACTACAAAGGAAATTGCAGGATTAGGTGCTCTCCCTGTGTGGCCATCTTGTTCCCATGAAAAGAGTCAGTGGGACTTGGTCTGGAACTAAAATCGGACACTTGACTTCCCGAACGCCGGTCATCTTCGCGAACGCCTGCTTCTTTTCACCGACAAGCCAGGAGAGCGCTATTTGGTAGTTTTGTTCCCACAAATTAGGGGAACAACTCTACCTATGAGCCAGGGGAACAGTTCATGAATTTGTTCAGATTTAGACTTCCCGAAATAGACTGACTGCTACCTCTGAAACTGTGGACTATTTTTGGGCGTAGAACCAAGAGTGCGGTCGGTCAAATTATGACTTCCAGGAAATTACTGAATCCCTGAACCGATTTTTTGGATATGTTGGTCACCCAGATCGGGGCTATCAGGGCATGTAATATTTGTGGGGATTGTGTGTGTTTAAATGTATTTTTGGGGTTTTGTAAAAATATATGTTTTTTTTGTGCCTGGAGATAATTGAGTTTAATACAGTGCTGACTCAATTATCTCCTAGACAGAGGGGAGAAATTTACCTATTATGTATGGGAGTGTCCTGGACCTGAGAGCCAATGTAATCGTGTGTATGTTTTTGCTGTAGTCTACTCTCAGGTCCAGAGGGGAGAGCCTCTTGCATGGGGACCTGCATATAAGGCCATTTGGCCTGAATAAAATAATTTCCTGTTTCCCACACAGGTGGGGTCTTTAAAAAAATATTGTGGGGGGGAAGGGAGTAGGGGAGGAGTGGTCAAATCACTGTCCACCCACACTGCACCTACAGCTGATACAAGAAAAATGGGGGAACATCTTAATGGTCAGCGGGTGGTGGCTACTAAATGTATACCTAGAGGGAACATGGTATCATTAGTTGCAGGTAGGAGCCATTGTAATATAACCAAGGGGAGGTCCTAATGTCCCCACCCCACCCTTAACTTTTTGGTGGGGGCTCTAATAATAATATATGTTGGGACCTAATTCCTCCACCCCAGCCAACACCCATTGGTGGTTAGGTGGGGGCTCTAATATAAATATACCAGGGGGCTCTAATGTCCCTACTCATTGGGGGAAGGTAGCAGCTCTAATAATAATATTGGGAGGGCAAGTGGGTAAGTCTTTATTTCCAAGGGTGGAACTCTCATGCAGAGTGAACTTGCCAGCATTTTGCTTCTGGACTGCCCTTATGGCTAGAATCAGTCTGATATGCTTCAGAATATGTTACATAGTTACATAGCTGAAAAGAGACTTGCGTCCATCAAGTTCAGCCTTCCTCACATTTGTTTTTTGCTGTTGATCCAAAAGAAGGAAAAAAAAAACAGTTTGAAGCACAATTTTGCAACAAGCTAGGAAAAAAAATTCCTTCTTGACCCCAGGATGGCAGTCAGATTTATCATTGGATCCAACAGTTATTACCCTACATAGAAAGATTATATCCTTGAATATTCTGTTTTTGCAAGTATGCATCTAGTAGCTGTTTAAACATCTGTATGGACTCTGATAAAACCACTTCTTCAGGCTCAGAATTCCACATCCTTATTGTTCTTACAGTAAAAAAAACTGTAACTTTCCTTTGCCTGGCACAAGTGAGCAATACTATGTTGAGACCTGAGCGGGCATTTACCGAAGGGCAAGCTACTGAGTTTCTCTAAGCTTTTTCAGTTCTCAGAGTTCTCATATTCTTTGTTTTTGTTGCAATGCATTAACTTGCCTCTCCCCAAGTTAAAAATGTAATCCAGACGTGGACCCCGTGCTTACTGTGCCTAGAATGATATCAGCTACACCTCACTGATGAGGCCCAAAGAAGGCCGAAACGATCATCTGGGGTTGCTGTATCTGTCGTGCAGAGAGAACTTGCCAGACTTTTTACTTGTGGACTACCCTTATGGGTGGAATCAGTCTTATATGCTTTGGAATGTGTTCTCTCTGTAATGGCACAAGTGATCAAAAACTATTTCGAGATGTGAGCGGGGATTTACCGAAGGGCAAACTTCTCTAAGCTTATGTTCATTCTCAGAGTTCTCATATTGTTTGTTTTTGGTTTTTATATAGTCTCATATACATGTAAATAACTTTCCTCTATGATAATACAAGTAGGGAGAAAATTTTATCTGAGTTTTTTCCCCCCCAAGATAATAAGATGAATCAATATATGCACGCAAAAGTACAGTTATAAAAAGGTATTATGAAATTATTTGCATTCCTCTATTGGTTTCTTTCCTATCATCAAAGAATCCCCTTCCCACTTGTTTTCCAGTGAAGTTTGTAAACTAATTCGGATAGCTGACTACAGCTATATCGCCAAGCTGAAGGCTGAGTACAGCTTGCATTCTATAGCATACACACTGTTTTTTTTATTTAGAGCCTCTTTATCAGTATCAATTAAACTCCAGTTAAATCTGACACATTTTAACCTCTCATTGAATCCAATTCATTCCTACAGCAGAATACATATCGCATTGAGAACCACGAACCAGACATCAATTCATTGCTTCTTTAGAATTCCTGGAACCAGGCCAAGCTGTAATCACGGGTTTTTGTTAAAAGACATGTTTGCTTTTGCAGTCAGCTCTATACACACTGCTCCACTTTAATTAGGGTAAAATGTGTCATCCATCTCGGAAACGACCAGAAACTACTCAATTTTCTTGCTTTTTTAAAAAAAATAAAAAATTATTTTAGCTCTTGCATTTCATTGTGTTCATTGTATTGAATCTAGCCATCTACTGACATACAATTGTTCATTAACATTATATGCATATTAATATAAATATTATCTCTATAATATTTTTACAACTATAATGAAAAGTGAGTATACGTGAGTACAGATGTATTCTTCCGACTTCTTAGCAAATAATGGCTTGATCATCTTTTCAAATCAAAATGTTTATCCATCTATCCATCCATCCATCCATCCATCCTCTATTAATAGATTATTTTTTTATATTCTGCCCTAGCACAAGAGAACAGTTCTACTAAAAAGTATATATTTATTGCTACAATTCCCTTAATACTGCAGCCTAGTTTAATGCTTCAATAGTGAAATAACAGATTCAATAAATAAAACATATTTCTTCCATACATAAAAATGTAGACAATTAGATAAAATGTGAATAGAAAAAATTTAATCTGGCAGAGCAAAGAAGATGCCATATACCTAGAAACCAGTAGGGACTGTGAAGAGTGCAATACAAAAATGACTACATAGGGAAGAAATAATTCATTCTACCATGCTTGATTAAATCGATTCAGCTAACCTATATGGACCAAATGGGTCCAGCCTAAGAAAATGCTTCTTGAATCATTATGAGATTAGTGCAGAGTTTGGGTCCCAACTAGTAACGTGTTCAGCATTAGTGTCACCTACTTCTTTTCTTTTCCAGTCAACCTCCAAAAGAAAGGTTAGATGGAGATTAGGGATGAGAAGGACAGGTGGCTACTGAAGACGAATGACTGTCGAGAAGGGGCTGATGAAAATTGATTGGATATTGATGCCAAGGGAGCTAGGAAGGATAGCCGGGTTATAAAGGCAGTGTTAAACGAAGCATTGGAGATGGGGAATACAGGGTGCAGTGCTGGGGACAATCAGAACAGTTCTTATCAGGACACGACTAACGAAAGGCAATTAGCACGAAAAACCCCCCGCTAACAACCAGTAAGAAAACTGACAATGCTCTTCCTTTGGTGGAGAGATTAAATGCATTACAGGCCAGGCCCTCCATCAGCAAACCCTTGTAGTATACACATATAGCTTTAGCAGCTTAACAGTGTCACTTCAAGTACAAAAACACTAGCCTGTTAGACACCCAGAAAATTAATTTTCCAAATGCGTCTGTGTGTGTCATATGAATCTATGTCATTGTATTTTCTTTTTCTTTTAATAAAATAACTTGAACAGTGTAGTGTTACTCGAAGGCAGAACCACCTGTAGCTTTCCTACATATAAAAATACATGGACATTGCACCATAGTGAACACCGCACGAACTAATTTTTTGCAAAATATCCATGGGTTATTGGTTGACCACTGGGATTTTATGAGAGTTTACTTTAATCCTTAATTTATTCTAATAAGAGTTTTATGTAATGTACACTCTGGATTTTGTGAATTATGTTACATTTACTTTTTCAACTGATGGTTACATCAGAAAACACTACAAACCCAGCGTTTCCCAGTTGGTGAAACACGGAACCCTAGGTTCTGCAAGAACAAAACTGAGGCTCCTCCACGATTTCCCTTAAGTACTTGCGCCACCCAATAGGTATTGCTGAACAGAGGCCCGGTTGGGTACAGCGGCCCTTTAACTCCTTAAGGACACATGACACGTGTGACATGTCACAATTCCCTTTTATTCCATAAGTTTGGTCCTTAAGGGGTTAAGAAGGCGACCGGGCCCCTGTAGTATCGAATGCTGGGAGGAAATAATAGAGTGCACCCGGGAGGGAAGGAGAGAAGGCAGGAGAAGGGAAAGAGCAGCTGACAACTTCACACATTACAGTGTCCATTTTGTTATTGCTGGAAGAAGTATGAATGTGTGATTCATCCTTATGCTCACAAGATACATTTATTTGATCTTATTATATAACTCATCATTCGATGGATAATCAGATCTTTTTTTTTTTTTAATCAGATCTATGCTCCTCTTTTCTCACTTACTTAATTTGAAGATATTTTTTCCGAAGTAGAATGGTCTCTGAAAGGATTATGAGCCTGCTGTTTTTTTTCTTCCAAACAAGTTAAACAAATGTAATCATATTAGAGAGATAGTCTAGGGACAGTAACCCATTATGAAACCCAATTTAATTCACAATGCTTATTACTGTGAGAGAGATACAACGAAGAGCATATATATTCTTAAATAATAATAAAAAAAAAGTCTGTCTCCTACCATAATAACTTGTGCTATAAATATTCATATGAATACTTTCTTATCTATGTTACAAATATACAAAATTAAGCCCTGCGCTTACACTCCCAATCCTGGGCGGCAGCAATGACTACAGTATCACATCATCCCCAATACATACAATAAAAACCAAAGAATAAAGCTACTTGCGCACTATCCCTAATCCCTATGCACATTTAAATAACAGGAGATTTTTTTATTATCACTCCAATGGCCATTTAAGTGTAAGCTCACCTGCCAAGTCAAGGAAAGATTTCACAGGTGAGTCCTACACTAACAATTCACCTTGCTGCTTTCAGACAAAAGGTAAAATGCCTAAAAAGACCAAGAAGCATAACTTTGTTCTTTGGTTTTTATTGTATGTATTGGGGCTGATGTGTACTATAGCTGACGCCCACGAGTAGTGTGAGTTTGAACGCAGTGCTTCATTTTGTGTGTTTGCATTTGCTTTTGTATCACACAGCCAGGGCCAGTGCAAGGATTTTTGCCACCCTAGGCAAAAGAAAGATTTGCCACCCCCTCCCACCCATCCCCAGTGACATCGCAATGCCCCACGCATATGATCTGCCATATGAACTAATGCCGGTACTGCACACAGTGTGTGTTTACATTAAAAAGCCTGCAGGGATAAACTATAGACACCAGAACCACTTTATTAAGCTGCAGTGGTTCTGGGGACTATAGTGTCCCTTTAATGTGAGGTAAATTAGAGATTAGTGTCAATAATAATATACTAGATTGCCTACTTACAATCAGATGAGGATGGTGATGGGCTCTGGCTGCAGTCTGGCTCCACTGGTCTGGTGTAGAACAGGATCTCTGGATGCTGTTTGTAACTGTGGTCACTAAATTCAATGTTCTGGGAGAACGGGAAGCAGCTCCATTTTTTGGGGCCCCTTACACAGCTCAAGGTCTGAGCCCCAGGGCCTGACGGTGAGTATGCCCATAAGGCCCACCGCGGACGTATTAGCCGCGAGGCAAACAAGGCATTTGCCTTGGACGGCATTTTTCAGGGGACGGCAAAAAACGCCACCCCCAAATGCCCAGGGCAAATGCCTTGTTAGCCTTGCGGCTAACTAACATGCTGGGCGCTGGGCAGCGCTGGCTGGTGGTCGGGCGGGCGGCTGGCTGGTGAGGGAGCTCTTCCTCTGAGAGGTCTGCTCAGCTCCCTCGTGCGCCGCAGAGTGAGGCTGGGAGCCAGAAGATGACGTCATATTCCGGCTCCCAGCCTCACTCTGCGGCGCGCGAGGGAGCTGAGCAGACCGCTCAGAGGAAGCGCTCCCTCGCCAGCCGCCCGCCCGCCCAGCAGCCTACCCATCAGCCCGACCGGCAGCCACTGGATCCCCAGGGAGAGAGAGAACCCCACACCCCCCCAGCATTCCCAAAGTTAAGGAGGCTGGGGTTGGGGGGGTTAAATAAAAAAAGTGTTAATGTGAGTGATTGTGTGTGTGTGTCTGACTGTGTGTGTGTGTGTGTCTGACTGTGTGTGTGTCTGACTGTGTGTGTGTGTGTGTGTCTGACTGTGTGTGTGTTTGTGTCTGACTGTGTGTGTGTCTGACTGTGTGTATCTGACTGCGTGTGTGTGTCTGACTGTGTTTGTGTCTGACTGTGTGTGTGTGTGTGTTTGTGTCTGACTGTGTGTATGTGTGTGTCTGACTGTGTGTCTGTGTGTGTGTCTGATGTGTGTGTCTGACTGTGTGTGTGTCTGACTGTGTGTGTCTGACTGTGTGTGTGTGTCTGACTGTGTGTTTGTGTCTTGTGTGTCTGACTGTGTGTGTGTTTGTGTCTGACTGTGTGTGTGTGTCTGTGTGTGTGTGTCTGACTGTGTGTGTGTGTGTCTGACTGTGTGTGTCTGACTGTGTGTGTGTGTGTCTGACTGTTTGTGTGTGTGTGTGTCTGACTGTGTGTGTGTGTGTATTTAGAAGGTGGGGCCGGGGGAAGGGTTGGGTGGGGGTGGCACGGGGGGAGGGGGGTGTCTACTTTTTGTCCTGCCTAGGGCAGCACAAAACCAGGATACACCACTGAGCCCCACCCATAAGTCCACCTACATGTTGCACCCATGAGTCCACTCACAGGGAGTGTTTTGTACCAAGGAATGTTTTGCCACTCAAGGTCTCCGTCTCATTGAGTGTGCACTGTATGCAGTACGTATGGACTGAATGTGTGTTTCTTCTGTCCTTCTTGCAGAAATGGAACCCTTAGCCTGCATGTTCATAAGTTCTCCAGAGCTACATCAGAATAATTCAGTTGTGTGAAGATCTGGGCGCTCAAAAACTACTGCCATTATATAAATAAATTACTACTCTAACTAATAACAACGTTCTAATGATCATTTTCTTGCAAAAGCCAACATTAAGCAAATTTTAACAAAAATCATAAGATTATCCTAATATTTACTATAATAATAATTATTAAAAAAACAAACAAAAACACGTTAATGCAGCGGTTACTAAATCTAACTCTGGAAAATTGAATTTATCAAACTACCATGGCCCGAATAACAATTATCCCATGACAAAAATAAAATATAGTAAATCACGGTCTTAAAAATAAAGATAATATAGACTGTAACATCTGGTAGATGAATCCTCCAACTCTATACTCAGTTTACAAATCAACTGATAATGCCCAATCAAGCTAAGATAAATTGTGTCTTCCTTATAGGCATTTTAGCCAATCAGAACAGAGGAATAGGACTCGTCTCTCAGGTAATGAACCATTTACTAAGCAGCTACGTTACTATTCTATTTAAACCATGTTCGCTTTCAGGAGGAAAAAAAACCTTTAATAGCATAATTAGTGTAATCTTTTACTAAGAAATGTAAACATCCCTTTTTTCATAAATATTCATACGTGATAAATATTTATGTATCATGAATTTTGAATTGTTAAAAATGTAATACTCAAGAGGGAACAAGTATATACAAATGTTTTATGTCCACAAAAGATTAGCAGTATTAAAATTTGTGCTCCGTTCCTAAAAAAAAAAAATAAAAATAAAAAAAAAAATGCACAAGCCACAGTTGGCATATTAGCAAACGAATTAACTATGCTGTTTTCAAGAAATTGCAAGCATCTAAAGTTAGCACACTTTGCCTGATGCATTTAAATAGCAACTGATAACTTCTGTTTACTTCTAAATTGGATTACTCTTGAATAATGTAATCAAATTTAGATTCAATCTTGAAACATGAGCCTCTCTGTGACAAAATACAGATATTGCATTCTCCACTTGAAATGGCTTGTTCTTATTTCAATATAGCTAAAGCAGGATTGCTGAAGGCTGTTTTATAGAACTACAATGAAAATTATATATTGACGTTCTAAAGTAAATGGTAAAAACCACACAGGTCATTGGGCTCTTGGTTGTTGTACTTCAATATCCTTACTTATAGCTGTTCTCTATTCCATTTGTGTTAGTTATTATTTATAAAGAACAATCTTATTTCACAGTACTACACAATGTACATTTGCATTTTAACTCCTTAAAGTAAGATTGCAGCATTATAAGTAAATACACAATGCTAAAGTGTTGGGGATTTTCTTGGACCCTCTTTGTGACTCATACCTGTAAATGGTTCGTTACCTGTAATCCAGAGGTGAAAGGGTCCCTTGTTGCACCCAGCTCCGTCCACAAGTATCACTACTAATGATCTTCTGGAGATTTCCGTGCCTCTCATAGAGAAGCATTGGTGAGCAAGGGACATGTGCAGCAGTCTATGAGAAGCACAGCCTTCTACATTGTGCTGTCTGATTTACAACTGGGATTTAATTGGTACTTTTATAAAGGGAAACTCTCTACGTGGTTCAGGAGTTCTAAGAATTTATTGGTTGTCCCTAACCTTACTTACCTCTAATGTAACACCTGTGTGTACCCTTATGAGTTTTACTATGAAAGTGAAACCATCCAAAAAACAAAACCTATTTTTTTCAAAGCATCACCCTACCTTCAGAACAAATGTCATACTCTTCCTAACCCACTTAAACAAATAAAAATAAAAAAGTCATAATTTATCTGTTATATTTTAAAATTATAGAACAGGTCTGGGAAGCAGGGGACAGGTTCTAGAAATACATTGATTGGACTAAAGACCAAACCAAAACATAATGATCTCCACACCAACAGAGAGAAAATGGGGAAAATGTATATATGTATAAATGTATGTATGTAATTCCCCCCCCCCCTCCTACACCCATGAACAGCCAGGTATTCAATTTGATTCTGCCATGCTACCTATCTAAGAGAATAGTGTGCAGCAAAGTTCTTTGCCCCATCACTACCTCCTGACAGCCACCTGTAGGCCACCCCCATTCCATCTAGCAGAGCACAATGCTAGTGATCTTTATTTGTATATCAGGTAGCTGCTTTAAGATGCAGCTGCCTATTGTAAAAATAAAAATATTGAAACACTAATATCCTGCCCCACTACCTGTAAAGTATGGGAGCTACAGAGTCTCACATCTTGAGTTTTAGCCCGGAAAGCTTCTATCTAGCTACACATGTGGTGTAGGTTCCAGAATATAAGACACAACATGCAGGGCCGGCGCCACCGTTAGGCTAACTAGGCATTCGCCTAGGGCACCGGCCTACAGTATGTGTGTATAGATGCATGTATTAGGCAATATGTGTGTATGGATGCATGTATAAGGTAGTATGCGTGTAAGGATGTAGGTATTAAGCAGTGTGTGTGTATGGATGTAGGTATTAGGCAGTATGTGTGTATGAATGCATGCATTAAGCAGTGTGTGTGTATGGATGTACACATTAAGCAGTGTGTGTGTATGGGTGTATGCATTAAGCAGTGTGTGTGTATGGATGCATGTATAAGGCAGTATGTATGGATGTAGGTATTAAGCAGTATGTGTGTATGGATGTACGCATTAAGCAGTATGTGTGTATAGATGCATGTATTAGGCAATATGTGTGTATGGATGCATGTATAAGGCAGTATGTGTGTAAGGATGTAGGTATTAAGCAGTGTGTGTGTATGGATGTAGGTATTAGGCAGTATGTGTGTATGAATGTATGCATTAAGCAGTGTGTGTGTATGGATGTACACATTAAGCAGTGTGTGTGTGTGGATGTATGTATTAAGCAGTGTGTGTATATGGATGCATGTATTAGGCAGTGTGTGTGTATGTATGTAGGTATTAGGCAGTATGTGTGTATGCATGTATGTATTAGGCGGTATGTGTGTATGGATGCATGTATTAGGCAGTATGTGTGTATGGATGTATGTATTAGGCGGTATGTGTGTATGGATGCATGTATTAGGCAGTATGTGTGTATGGATGCTATAAGGCAGTATGTGTGTAAGGATGTAGATATTAAGCAGTATGTGTGTATGGATGCATGTACTAGGCATTATGTGTGTATGGATGTAGGTATTTAGGGCAAAATAGCTGATCTAGAAGAATCCTCCAATTCGGCTATAGTCACAGTTCAGCTGTTTTTACTTAAACTTTGCAATTTGGTTTTCAACTCACTGCAATTCAGAGTTTAGGGAATAAACCTCTGTGAGATTGTATTTGCTTTCATGAGAGGGGCAGCAGAAATCCTTGCAATGGCCCTGACAACATGGCAGAGTAAACAGAGAAAACTAAATTCATTGGATTGTTAATTACATGCACCGCTTGACAGATTTGAAGGAAAAGTATGATTTAAAATAACACATTTCTTTGTTCCCTTTTATGAATGCTGTAAGAACTCATGACCGTCTTACTATGTTAATTTTTTGAGGAATACAGACAAAAAAACACTAACAGGTTTACATAACAATTATATATATATATAAGCAGAGGCATACAAATAATTCATTAATTTATAGGTCATTCACACACTATTAAACAAGACATTAATATGTGCATATATTATATATAGGAAATGGATGTGTGTTCCCTTTGTCCTCCATATTTTGGAAACGCAGAAGTTCCCCCAGGACAACTTGGAAAGGGGGAGCATGACTGCTGCCCATGTATTGTGGGTTGAATTTAAAAGAATACTTATGTTGCAAATTCAAGTGGTTTTGTGGAGAGAAGGAGGGTGAAAACCTACCAGTCAGCAGGAACAGCTGTAGGAACCTGGCTGAATTTCCCACCCTCCTGCCCTGGTTATGGAAGTTTGTTGGTAGTTTGATGTCTCGTTGTCTGTTTCTTGTTTTTGTCACAGCTTTGCGGAATCCCTGGACAGCGCAATTGGGAAAAAAGGAGAAAGATGTGGAGTCAAATTGGGGAGACGACAACCTGCACAAGGGCCGATGGCAATTGCCGGTTGTTGAGGCTCTTGGGAAAAGAGGTTTCAGAACTGTCTGTTGGATAACTGCCCAACAGTAGACAGCTTTATGGTTATTTAGATTTGATTTAAATTTAATAAAGCTGTGGCCATTGCCCTTATCCACAGAAAAGGTGTTTAGTGTCTTATTGGGGGGGCAATGGAAAGGAGGGAGTGATGGATCAGCAGTCATGTGTCCTCTATCATGAACAGAAAGAAAGAAAGATAATCTTTCCACTAGGTTGTATAGAACCTTAAATATAGTTTTGGTTCAGCCCATTACTCCCCTGTAATAAATACCTCTATACGTCACTAAATGTTATGTTCAGTTGGACTTTTAAGGTATTTGTATTGTGGTTTGTTTTTTTACCCACCCTTAATAGACACAGAAAGTAGAAGAAGACACAGCCCCTATTGTTTCCATCTATGTAGCTGTTTGCATGTTCCTAGCTCTCGTTCATATTTCATTTGGTTAATCTCCAGGAGCCTTTTGATGGCCAGCAGACTGACCGAGTTTCTAATTAATTCTACATTGTGAAACCAGACCTATTCACAGTCGAATATGTCTTTGTGTGTACCTAAACCCATTATTAATGTATTATTTTGTTAAAATAGATATCATGCATTCAGTTAAAGCAGTGTTCAGAAATTGCAAACAGGAACTTTTACAATGTGAAGCGTGGCAGTGAGATTGTTCAATATGTCACTGGTAGAACAGAACTTCATTATTTTGACTTTTGTATGCAGCCAGTCTAGGCTAGTGTGGAAACTACAGCTAAATATGTGTCATCATATAAATAATGTTTGTAACACTAGGGGTGTCATAACTATTTTTTGATTAAATCGAATCCTTTCCATCATAAATTATAACACTGCTATTTTTTATAGTGAAGTACTTAGCATCAGAGAAACACATTTTTGGAACTCACCAGGGTTATTGTGAGTATTTTATTTTATTTATTTAGTTTGGTTTTATTCATATAATTTTTACACTATCCACTATTTAATTATTAAATATTTTAGATATACACATACAAATATGCATTTTCTAATGTGTTTGGGGTATATTCAATAATGTGTTTATTGGGTACGTGTTCATGTTATGTTATATTATGTTCTTTGAACCACAATACTTATCTACAAGAAGCATTTGATTGGACACTGTCCAGTACAAACAAGGGAATGTGTGCTAGGCAAAAATGTGGGATGGATTAGCTTAGCTGCGGAAGCATGTTCTATAGTTAAGATAAAGTAGGACTTTTGTGATTTAAGAAAGGAATTTTCACAAACTAACAAATACACATTTTTAAACTGCATTGGAAATATGCATCTTGTATATTTTGAAGGTTTTGTTTTTTTTTGCTTAGTAAGATGTGTCATACCGAACATACTGACACAAATGTTAAAGCATCTTTTTCTGAAATATCAGCAGACGTTTACCCATACTTTACTACAAAGCACTTATTCAGCACAGTTCTGATCTAGATTCGAGTATATCAGTTTTTCATGTTATTTGTTGAACAGCACTTGTCTAATGACGTAAAATGTTTTGATCATGCTTGATAAAGATTCCTTTGTAGATCAAGACACTGTATACCACCATGCTGTTGTGATTACATTTCAGAAGCTTTGCAATTCAGTTGGTGTGCTGGAATTTTGAAATATGTACATTTGTACGCGGGCAAAATTATCATAGAATTGTGTAGCAAAAAGACAGACGTAAATATATGTCCATTGTACATTGTGTAAATATTTTTGCAAAAGGTCAGATTTCACTAAAATAGTCTTCCTGACTTGAATAAAGTAAAACTTTTACATGTGGCTTAAGTGCTTTTCTATTTTTCATCTATTCTGTGCACTTTGAGATTTGAGAACTAGCAGAACACTGTGACGGGTATGTTAAAATCTTCTGAATGCTCAACACCTTTCTTTATTAGGAAGGGACAACTCAAGTTTTGAAGATTTTTTTTAGTTGAGAGTATAAAAGTAGATTTCACTACATAGGTCTGTAACGCTATTATTCTTGGGCAGCACTGGATCATGTCCCAGTGCTCTCCTGACAATATACACATACCGTACTGAACACATTTATGTCCACTTATCCCTTACATTATTCTACTTACACTATCGCTTAGTCCTAAACACCACACTACCCTAACACACTACACTACCCTACCCTAACACTAACCATAACACTAACCATAGCTACAATCACACCACTAACATTAACTCTAAATCTAACAGGCCAATCGTAGAGGTTATTAATATCATGTTATAAAAAAAAAACTCATACCATGTTCATGACAGCATATCCTTCTTTCGGAATGACTCCCAAGTAAGACAGATGATCAAGATTAACCTGATACCTAAATGAGTTTTCCATATCCAGAAACATGCGCTGCTCAAGGAAGATATTCAAGCCCTCAAATGTTGTCAAAGTCAACTTAAACTAAGAGAGCTTTGAGAAGTTCCCTATAGCTTGGTAAAGACAAGAAAGTGAAACAATGTGTCACATCCTTTTCCTAGCTGCAGATCATTCTGGCAATGGCTTCTGGTATCCAGTAGATATGTGCAATTCGTTTCGGTTCAAATGAAAATTCGGCCGAATTTAGGGCAATTCGGACATTCAAGTGCTTCTGAATGTCCGAATAGCTGAATTGCCGAAGTGCCAAAGTGACGAATTGTCAAAGTCCTGAAGTGCCTAAATTACCGAATTTCCGAAGTGTAGTAGTGCCGAAGTGCCAAATTGCAGAAGTGCCGAAGTTCCGAAGTTGCCGAAGTTCTGAGGTGTCAAAGTGTCAAAGTTCCGAAGCACAGTAT
This sequence comes from Pelobates cultripes, assembly GCA_933207985.1. Classification (NCBI taxonomy): domain Eukaryota; kingdom Metazoa; phylum Chordata; class Amphibia; order Anura; family Pelobatidae; genus Pelobates; species Pelobates cultripes. The sequence continues at coordinate 47,105,206 of OW240919.1, forward strand.
TGCCTGAGTACTAATATACTTACCCAGTGAAAGAAGAAGAACGTTACATTGTATACAATTTTAAATAAAAAGTATACAAACATAGCCAGGATTCAGCTGTAAGCATTTGCAACACTTACAACAATCAAGTAACACACATTCACATAAAATGTAAGTTACTTGGCCAGTCAATGTAATGACAGGAATGAATAAGTAGACAACTCCCTAATTCCCACGGAATAAAGATTACTTAGTATTAGTAAATTATACCCCTACTCGCTATATCGCATGTGGCTGTTGGGGGGACCTAATGTCCTCCCCCTGGCCCCCACCCCTGAGCGGTGAGTGGGGGCCCTAAACTAGAATTAGGGGGGGACCTAAAGTCCTCCCCCCTGGCCCCCACCCCTGAGTGGTGGGTGGGGGCCTTAAATACAAATTGGGGGCAGGACCTAATGTCCTCCCACCTAGCCCCCACCACTGAGCGGTGGGTGGGGGCCCTAAACAAGAATAAGGGGGGGACCTAATGTCCTCCCCCCTAGCCCCCACCCCTGAGCAGTGGGGGCCCTAAGCTAGAATAAGGGGGGGGACCCGCTACTCAGGGGTGGGGGCCCTAAATACAAATTTAACCCCATACCCCCACCCAGGTGACTAGGGGTCCCCAAACCCCTATTTACCCCCTCCCCCAAAAAATGAACCCCTACCTACCCCCCTCACCCTAAAATAATGAGGGTGGACCTTTAACTAAGTACCTGAAAAAATTAAAATAAACTTACCATTTGATGTTTTCTTTCTTCTAAAATCTTCTTTTTTCAGCCCCAAAAAAGGCCAAATAAAAATCCATAATAACCGACGCAATTAAAAAAAAAAAAAAAACCTGAGCGCAAAAATAAATAAATTCATCTTTACTCGGCGAGGACTCCGCGCAGATTGAACTCTGCAGGGCGGGGGAAGGCTTATAAAGCCTTGCACCGCCCTGCAGTTAGGCTCAGGCAACTCTGATTGGTGGGTTTAAGCCATCCAATCAGAGTGCTCTGACAGGTAAATGAAGAGACTGAATGTTGGGGATAAAATCAGCCTGGGCCCTTTGTGGATGATAGATATTTGCCAACTCATTCAGAGCTCTGGAAATTGGAAATGAATAGCAGAGACGTGTTCAATAACCAATTCAAATTTTAATTGATACGTCAGTTATATTTATACCCCATTTTCATGTCGGTGGGGGTCATTGAGCATTGTGACAGTTTATTTTTCACAAGTTGTTTTTAGTTATAATTCGATGTTACATAATGTATGCATATTGGATAAAACCCAGATGATTACAAATACCGAAATCTTGGACAATTAACAAGGACATTCCAGAATCCTTATCATGTCATGTCATGTAAATATCCTTTTCCAGGAACATAACAAAATCATGTTCCAATAATATTTCCCGTAAATAGATCAGTTTTATTTCCGAGAATTGGAGATACAATTCCAAATTTATTCTTGGGTCAAATTAACCCTTATATGAACAGCTAGGATATTGAGCAAAATGGATATTCGCATCTACACTGAAAGGTAAGTCTCTACATTTACCTGTCACAGCACTCTGATTGGTTGGTTTGAAACCCACCAATCAGAGTGCTCTGTGTCATTTTACACAGCGTGGGAAAGTTCTTTAGAATTTTCCCATGCTGTGTAATTTGACTCATAACACTCTGATTGGTGGATTAAGTAACCAATCAGTGAGTTATGAGTCAAATTACACAGCGTGGGAAAATTATAAAGAACTTTCCCACGCTGTGTAAAATGACAGAGAGCACTCTGATTATTATGGATTTTTATTTGGCCTTTTTTGGGGCTGAAAAAAGAAGATTTTAGAAGAAAGAAAACATCAAATGGTAAGTTTATTTTTCCAGGTACTTAGTTAAAGGTCCCCCCTCATTATTTTTTACTTTTCTATGAAAAGGCAGCGTTTACATTAAAATGCCTGCAAGGACAGGCATTACACAATAAAAACAACTTTATTAAGCTGTAGTTGTTCTGGTGACTACTATAGTGTCCCTTTAAGTTTCTAGGCTGATGAGATATGAGCACTTAACTATTTAAAGCTCTCCGGTAGGAATATAGTATGATTTAGTTTACACTTCTTAGGGTTCTGAAAAGAAGTGTAAACTAAATAAAACTATATTCCTACATCACAATTGCCTACAGGAATGTCATGGAAATTATATTATGCATACATTTATTTTCTTTACTCATTCCTTGTTGCTCTGAAATAGTGTCTTTGTAAATGTTTAGTCCATGTTTGCAGGTTTTCTGGTATGGAATCTTTCATTTGTCGAATATCTGTACTCTGAGCTCTAAAACACTAAAGAAATATCAACTCCGGCAAAATATGTAAATATGTGTTGTGCTTTGGTGATGGACATAAACAGATGAGCATGAGTGGGAGTATATAGCTACTGTGCTTCGCTTTGGTTTTCAAATGTCATAATCATTATAGGTAATGATTCACGGTGTGCTTTAAATAGATGAGAGACAAGAGGTCATTCTTATTATGTGTCCCTACAGATAATAAAAAAAAAGAGTAAAAAGAAACTGGAATATTTACTGTCTGTTATTTGACCATTATTTTACTTGGATTCTGTAGATTTAAGCATGATTCTATATGTAAATAAAGACTAAAACAAGATAACTTGTGCATTAATATTTATTGAAATACATCAAACTGACTTGTTTTGCCTTTGCCATGTGGTTTAAACTTTTCCATTTTATATGGCAAATGCCATATAATTGTATAATGAATATGCAGAATGTTCTTCTACTGTTCAGTAACTACAGTTCAATTACACAAATTATATGGACAAGATGAGTAGAGATAGAGAAGGCGTTCTAGTATTTTAATGCAACTAAAGAATAATTTTCCTTTTGAATACATCGCAGTAGTTTTGCTATAGGGGAATACTGATGTACACTAATGTAGCAGCAAAGTTACGCTAAAAAGGCTATTCACCAACTAATGTAACTTTGCTGTGATGCCAAATAGTGAAGGCTTCTGTCCGGAACCGTAATGCAGTTTGGTAAATGGAATTGCAGTTTGATAAAGATATGCCTAGTAACATCAGACATGAGGTCTCACTTGGCAAGCTACGCCAGTAAAATTAATCCTTTTACTTGTTAGCCTTGTTGGCCTCGGGGCAGGCGGCCGGTTGAAGTCCAGGCGGACAGCGAGGGAGAGCTGATTTGTGAGCTTTCCCTGCTCAGCTCCCTCACTCGCCGCAGAGTGATGTCGAGAATGCAACGTCACAAATCAGTGCTCCCTTGCCGCCCGCCTGGAAATCAGCTAGCTGTCAGCCTGCCCGCCTGCCTTCCTGCCCAATCAGCCCAGCCAGCAGTCCCACTGGACCCCAGGTAAAAAATCCACCCAGCTCTCCCAAAGGTAGGAAGCTGGGTGAATTTAAATTAAAATAAAAAACAGAATCTGTGAGTTTTGGGGGGATATGTGTGTGTGTGTGTCTGTCTGTCAGTGTGTGTGTGTCTGTCTGTCAGTGAGTCTGTGTGTGTATATCTGTTAGTGTGTGTCTGTGAGTGTGTTTGTCAGTGAATGTGTGAGTGAATGAGTGTGTGTGTGTCTGTCAGTGTGTCTGTCTGTCAGTGAGTCAGTGAGCCCCCCCCTACCTACTCACAGTCCCTCTACCCACCATACAGCCCCACTACCCACTCTACAGAACCCCTATCCAGTTTACAGAACCCCTACCCACCTCACAGCCCCCCTACCCACTCACAGCCTCCCTACCCACTCACAGTCCCACTACCCACTCACAACCCCCCTATCCACCTTACAGAATCCCTACCTACTCACAGCCCTCTACCCATCTTAAAACCCGCCTACCCACTCACAGTTCCCCTACCCACTCACACCCCCCTACCCACTTTCAGACCACCTACCCACCTCAGAACCCCCTACCTACTCACAGCCCCGTACACACCTTACAGAACCCCTACACACCTTACAGAACCCCTACCTACTTACAGAACCCCTACCTACTTACAGCCCCCTACCCACTCACTGCTCCCCACCCACCTTACAACCCCCCTACCCACTCACAGCCCCCCTACCCACTCACAGCCCCCTACTCACTTACAGACCCCCTACCCACTTCACAGCCCCCTACCCATCTCACAGTCCCTTACCCTCTCACAGCCCCTCTACCCTCTCACAGCCTTCCTACCCACATCTTGTCACAGCCATCCCACACACTGTCACCCCTTCACTTCACCCAGCTATATATGCATACAAGCATATCATTTTTTTGGGGGGGGGGCAGAGGTGGATCTTGGGTGAGTTCCCACACTTTTTGCCCCAGGACTTGACCCCTGCACAACTACAAACATTAAAAGCCAACATTTCTGGTTTTCTTGGATGCTAAGGTTCCCACAGACCTTTTCTTTTTATTATTTTGTAGCTTCTGGAATAAAAGGGAATCATGACATGTCACACATAAATATTGCTGTTTGCAATGGACATTCCTAGGCTTACAACTGTTACTTCGCCAACATTCTGCATTATTTTCACTTACGTTAGAGGAGTAAATTTGGTGTCTGAGCTTAGTTATGCTGAGAAGCAAGCTTGAGAAACATTATAGAAATATTAAAGCTCTCTAAACTGATTTATGAGTGTAACTAATTTCAGCAATGGTTATTTACACTGTTTTGTGAGTTGACGTGTTACGTATAGTAATGTATGTATAAACTTACATAAAGGGGAGCTGCCACATATTTGAAAATTCAATTATATCCTTTAATAAAGTATCAAAATAACCTGGGATATACAGTATGTTAACATATTTTTTTATGTGAAACTCCATTTATTTTCTAAATATATATTAGAGATTTAGTAATTTGCAACACAATCCGGTTCAGTCCAGGTACATCCATCTCCACTTACACTTCTCTCCTTGCTATTTATTATCTCTGCCTCCATGAAGATTTTTGTTGCAAATTGTGGGAAGGGTTCTCTGCTGACGGACAGGTGCATAGCTGTCTTTTATTCTTTAACTTGACGAAAAAGACAGAGCTAATAATGATTTGCTGGGATGGAGGTTCTCTGGTCCGTGATACAGCTAAATACGTGATGTTGATTTCTGTTTACAAATTTATTTTCAGATCTCGGAATCACATATGTAGTTAATAAAGAGCATACACATAGTATTGAGATTTCCCCTTTAACTCCACTGCAAAACTGGGTTAAAAAGCACGCATCATGCCTGACTTCCATATGCTGGGTATATCATTTTTATAATCCCTACAAAAGAGCTGGTGTGTTTTTCCCTTTGCATCATGGACCTTCATTCTCTTGCATCTCATATCAAATCAAATCAAATCAATATCAAATATTACAAAAATGTCCAAAACAAATTCATATAACAAATTTAAAGTGTGCCACTATTAGTTCCTGTAATGCTCAGTGGGCATATATCTTTGGACACATCCATTCTATGGACCGTTATTTATTTATAGTTTTGATCATGACTTCCTTAAAAGTGAGCTCTGTCATACACAATTTCTAGTTTGAAGTTATTTAATGTTGAACTACACTCAGCTAGGTTGAACAGTAATGTAGTAACAAAATGTAGTTTTATGATAGCTGCAAACACTACTAATAGTAGAAACCCACCAGATGGGAAGAGCAATCCGTTCTGTTCCTCATAATGGCACGGCTACAATGCACTTATGACGGCGCAACAATGGCCTTGGTTACAATCTTTGTAAGCAAATTCATGAATTCATAAGCCACATGTGATATTATTAACATATCACATTTACTCTATGTAATATTGTTGCTTGGCCTCACTTCCAATTGGTAATAGCACAGCCAGGTACCACTTTTATCACATCACTGCCCTGTTAATCAGTCTTTAAAGTTTAACCACATTCTATAATTTATTGATTGCCCAATGTTGTCTGTACTATCTGTGGAACTTGAGAAACATTGATCGACTTGATACAACCACCATAACTCCTGTATGTAAATATTTTTTTACAAATCAATGTCTGGATAAACATCCCACATGGTTTAAAAGCATAAACTATAAGATTTGTAGAAGATTTGCACTTTAGAGGACAATACATTCGGTCATGACAACCTCGCAATATAACCTGCTGGAAAGCAGGAATGATGATTCAACCTGTGATGTTCTTCTTTTGCACAGGACAATAAAATCAATTTCACAAATTGTCAAGCAATCTTAGCCATCCTTAAAAATATATATTTGAGAATAGAAAAAAAAAACAGCCAATATTGTACAAATTGTCCACATAGTAAGAGGGTCACTCATTGCAACCTCGAGATAAAAGCTAGATTTCAGTGTAATTCTTTTTTTTTTAAATAAAGATTAAATTGATATTTCCTCTTTATTCAGAACCAAATTAAAATATATATATATATTTAGAAACATCGCTTCATGGCAAAATAAAACCAGTTGTCTCATCCACTCTACCTACTTAATGTCTATAAATTGCTCTTGATTTTTTGGTGTTCCAGAAAGCTGTTTGCCAATCCTACACTGTTTATTATCCCTCTTAGTGTGTTACTATAAAACATTATAATGCAGCCATGTATATATATTTTTGAGTCTAGCCAACTCCTTGGCTTTGTACCCCTCCCTGTCACAGGTGCCTCATCCCAGGGCCCTATTTAGCCTTGTACTGCAGAGAACTCGAAATGGAATTTTCCCCCCATGTAAGTAGCTCATTTAGCAGACATTAGGCTGTTAGAGTAGGACCTGCCAAAGATGGGGTACATTGACGTTGTGGCAGGCTTATGCAATGTATGATCATATAATATAACTAAACCCCCATTATTTTTGCCTAGATTAAGTGTTTAAAAAAACAAAACAACTAATAAAATCTATCAACATTGAAGTTGCTGTTTAGAGGATAGGTGAGTGCGCTGATCTTGTGTAATATATACATATATATGCATATATGTGTAAATAAAGAATAGAGATCACTACATTCACTTTTTTTTTCTCTAGGTTTGTCTTGTGTATCCCAAAAATATTTATTTTTTGTTCCGCTATCTCCTTTTCCACTAAATTCACCAAACTTCATTCTGAAGTCCTCAAATACATAGTTTAACTTGACTATGCAAATCCTTTCAATAGTCCACCGTGGGCACAGAAATTCAGAGAAATCATGTTTCTACAACTATCCCAGGAATCCTAGCTCATCATGCAAATAAGCACAGAATGGCATCTTTAGCAACAGACTCACCTTTTTATAAACTAAAGCATGGGCTATGATCCAGATTGACATATATCCAAAACTATTTGAATACCCATTTTTTTTTTTACGGTTTTCAGTTATAAATGTTGAGTTCTGTATTGATCATTCTTACTTTTAATTGTTTATCATGCTTTTTAATAGTGATGATATAAGGTTGCTTTTAAATGAATAATATTTTGGTGTGGGTTGCTCTTGGTTGCAAACTAATTACACCCTTTTCTTATATTCTTGCCTTGTGCTGCATTCAAACCCAAGTCATTACATCTGACATGCAGCAATTCTTGAGTAAGATTTCACTGCTATTGCAAAGATTTTCTTTTCTCCTCACAAGGTAAAAGTAATGTTAAAAAAAGTATGGACTCTCGTATGTCACATTGCTTAATACAATTATTATGTCTCCAATAATATACACTTAATTAAATAAATTTGATAAATATAACTGTAATTAAGCATGCTATTCTTTTAGCTGTTAACACTGTCAAATATAAGCTAGAATAAATTCTAAAAATGACAGTATTATTTTTGGGAATAAAAATTGAGACGTATTTTTGCACTGTGTAGATTATTGCAAATAGTGACATTCAATTTTAGGACACGAACAGAAAAAAAAAATCCCCCAGTGATCACATGACTAAAAATAATCTGAAAATATTAAAATAGACGATGCCAGATACTCTTACTAGTGCCTAATTATTTATGACATGAGATAATATCACTCATTTTCCTGCATGTGCAGTTCCTTCAAGAAATGGTACAGATGCTGATTGTTATGATCAAGGGTGAATTTATCTTCACGACTTTTAATTTCCTGTCTTTCAAAAGCATTCTCTTTGCTACACTGGGTTCCTTTCATAGAACACCTTCTGCAGATAATGCCACCTGGGAGCTTAATTCGCTGGTTTTAATAGAAGCTTTCTGACATATATGCTGAAGATGACATGCAGTTGCAAGCTCCCATAAAGTCATTTGTCCCTGAGGCCCTGTCAGTGCTGTCGGATGGCTTCTCAAATATCTGAATTAGATGGGTAGTAATTTTCTGGTGATGAACACAGTGCCTATTTTTAGACTTTGCCAGGTTGTGTTTTAGCTACATTATCTCTTTGTCCTATTTTCATTTGTTTGGCTTTTTTTTCTTCTTTTCACTTATATTACATTTGGCAAAGGTTGCTGGACCTCAAGGGAGCTTCCACTCAATAGGGACACCAGGTGGGAATGTCAGATATTACACGGGTCAAAGGATATTCTTCACTGATCAGATTTTAGCTCTTTAGACCTAAGTTATAGCAGTTTTTTGTTTTATTCTAAACAATGTTTAGAACAAAAATAGAATATCTTAAACTACGTGTATCAAGAACCCTATCTTGGAAATGGCAATACCAGGCTTCATTACATCATAATCACTTGATGATTTACCTTAGTAGAACCCTAGACAAGCTATGGCATGTGTGTCTCATCACCACCTCACACGAAGAAAAATGGTAAGTCAGAGGTAGGAAATTATATATAAATAGATACATTTCAGATCACGTTTCCTTTCATTTCAGATTTCTACTATACTTTTGGATCAATATAAAATTAACTTTTCTTAACATACCATCCTTCCCATATCTACACCCTTCTGCCCCTTATCATCACTATGTTTCTCTCCCACCCAACTTTCATATCCGTTCCTGCTCTACCTTATCTGCCACGTTCTTTTGTCAGTCTCTCCACTGTTGTATTACATTCATGTTTAACTGTTGCCATTCATACAAGTGAATATACTTATATATAAAAAAATATATTGCTTTGGTATTCTTTAATTCTGCCTTTTTTTTTAATTAAAGACATTACAAAGTTTTCCTTTGATTTTTAGTACTTTAGTACTTAGTACTTAAATTATACAAACACTTACTTTGAGAAGAGATATTACTTTTCTAGACTTTTATAAATAAATGATAAATTAATACAGGAATACATTAAGTTAATGAATTAATCTATGCAAGGATTCTGATAATATTCCTTTCAAAAAAACTAAACATTTTGGACCAGATTTGTGCACAGCTGATATGGCGGTTCAGGTATGGCGGTTCTTCCAGATATGGGTTTAAAGGCATTTGAATTGCTTGTACCAGCTAAAATATATTTGTGTACAAGTTTATTTCAGACTCAAAGATGATCACCACTGTAACACAGTTGAAAGAGGCATGTGTCCATCAGGTTTAGCCTTTCTCACATTTATTTTTCCTCTTGATCCAAATGAAAGCAAAAAACCCAGTCTGAAGCGTTTTCAATTTTACAACAAACTGAGAAAAAAAATCCTTCTTGATCCCAGAATGGCAGTCAGATATCTCCTTTGATCAAGAAGCTATTATCCCATTAATTAAAAATTATATCACTGAATATTATGTTTTTGCAAATATTTATCCAATTGCTTTTTAAACATCTGTATAGACTCTGATAAAACCACCTCTTCAAGCAGATAATTCCACAATGTTATTGTTCTTACATTAAAAAAAGCCTTACCTTAGCCTTGGACTAAATCTCCTTTCTTCCATTCTAAATCTGTGACCTTGTGTCCTATGTCCTGTTTATGAATAGATTTCAATACAATGGCTTGTATTGCCACCCAAATATATATGTATAATGCTATCATATGACCTCTGAGGAGCCATTTTTCCAAACTAGTGAGATTTACATTTTTTAACCTTTCTTCAGAACTAATTGTGGGTGCCTGCTGTCAACCTGTAAAGACGGTGAGGTAATCTTTACTGATGTGAATGCATCAGATGTACATTCCAAATCTAATAATTTGTGTTATCTGCATGTCAACGTACTGTGTTGTATTTTCATATTGATTCTTTTATATGTACTATATATTGTGTGTATATCCATCAAGATCTTTAATAAACACAGATTATTTGAACACTCCACACAGTTGGTCTTGTTCCACTCTATCATCATTATACTGTGAACCATTACCTGAGGAATATCCTGCAAGTGGGGATATGATACTGTTATGGGCAAATGCAAATATTACAAGTTTTAGAACGAAATGTTGTATTTCTTAAACTGTGTACTTTGTCTTTAAGAGATATTGCAAACTGACAAGGTGTTAGAAATGAAACATATTGTTTTTCATAGATGTTTCTTTAAGCAATAACCTCAGTGCATAATATGTTTGCGCCATTTTGTCCCAGACGAATTACAATAGCAATAATGCATAAACAAGCTTCAAGGCTATCCTATGACTCTTTCAGTACACAATATACTGTGGTAACTCGAAGTAGATAAGGATGTTTAGACTTTAAGATGCCATCTTGAACTAAGCCAGGAAAATTTCCATGACGTATGCACCCTTTAGTTATGGCCTTGTATTTTTGCCAAGTTAAGGGAGGTCCTAAAATGAATAAAGTAAAAGAAGTGTTACTTTTTCATACATGAACTACGGTAACCCTAAAATGGAGACACCTAAGGTATAAATAGGTGTACTTTTAAATGTTAAGACACAGAGGAGAGACTTGGAGATAGACGCTGCTCCATCTTAAAATGACAGAGAGGCTGACATGATGACATGTTCAGAAGGGTATGTTAACCTATTAATGATATTTGCAAGCATTTCGTTTAATCTTATAAACTCTGCTATAATGGATTTTATATGTCTATATTTATATTTTTATATCATAAATATCAAAAAGACTAAATTTTATTGCTTCCAAGACAATCCTTATTTTATATTGTATTCTCAATTATTTATATATGTTAAATAGAGGATCTCTTACACTAACTATATGAAATTATGGCTAAGATATATATATGGTTAGCCCTGCTAAGTTCTATGCTTTAAGATGTTCTAGTGGTAAATAAGGGAATCACCTGTGGTTACAATTGGCGACCACGAAGGGACTTGTACTTGGAAGCTTTAAATATAAAATAATAAATACCTAGGTAACCTCTTACACGTAAAAGAAGACACAATACTTTGTCATGACACAAGCCTTGAAATATCAAGAATCTATTGAGCTATTTGTAGCCCAGACTCAGAGAGAGATCTTCATCATGGAGAGATGATTTTAATGTGAACTTGTACAAGGCACTTTAAGTTCCGGTGCCAGGTACATTGTAATTTGCATACAATGCCGAAACTGGATCTTAATTAATATCATAAGAGAACAAATATACATATTTGGTAAACTCCCTAATATGCCTAATACACCAGCAGAGCATGGTCCATTAGTTCCAGGACAGTGGATTGCAGGCAAGGGGATATGTTCTCTTTGTAGCAGCTTAGTATTTATAACAGGAATTATAACAGCATAACTATTTTTGGAGTCTGGAATTTCCAGCCAAGGTTGCGAAGATAGAGACATGTAAACATTCCAAGGAATTGAAAAGTCGTTGTTTTATATTCCAAATTATGAACAACATTATTACATACAGACATAAAGAGAAAGACATGGCTTTTAAATACATTCAGTGCAGTACAATGCAGTACATTGCAGCATATATTTTACATAATATGTGCTAACTAGCTCATATTTTTTCCTAAACAGAGTTGAAATTATACAGCCCTCCTAGACAAAAAGGGCAACAGGTGGTTATGCATCCATTGCTACTCTAAATGCTCTGCAAAAATAAATAGTTATAAAATGATTAAAAATAATATATATGTAAGATAAAACAGGGCAAAATAAAACTGTAAATATATAGGATCTCTGATAACTTTTAAACTGAAATTATTAAAGGCTTAGTTAAATAAAATGTTAAATACATTTACAGCTTTAAATGTGACCAAAAGATATTAAATGATGTGTTAAGCAGCCAGCCCAATTCACTAGAATAGCATAAGTATTCTACTATTTAAAGTGCACAATTCCTGCACATAATGACTTTGCTTACTCAGGTACAGTCTTTAGTCTATTGCAATGGCAGGATTAAAGTCCACCAATTTTAAAAGGGAAAGCTTATTTAAATCAGTGGTACTATCCCACTGTACCTGTAGTGCTAGCAGCAAGGCAATTAGAACAATGATATTGTACTACTGACTGTAATCAGATCAGACACATGTAATCTCAGTGAATTTCATAAACTAGGTTTTCATAAAATATAAAATTAAATTAAATATCAAAGTTGTTTATATATAAATATACCAATGCCGTTTATAAATAAAAGTATATAAACTAGGCAATAATAGCATTTACATGCATTCAGCAGCCTGCTCTCTCAGAGCCAGAAATGGATTTATAAAAAATAAAAATAAAAAGTAGGTTTTAAAAAGTCCACAGTCAACCACATATGATGAGTGAAATAATTGCCTTTTAAAAAGCTATATGCTGCCGCAGTTATGTATATAAATACTGATTAGGGCACAGCATAGAAATAAACATACAGTTTCAAATCTCATATATGGGGATTCAGTTCCACCACATATTCTACAGTACAACAAATATTGGTGTATCCTACACTAATTCCAGTGGTAGACAGTGCTAATGCTGAAATAGGCTAATTTTAATAATAATAATATGTTGTAAGAGCATTGTGAATAAATATACTGCAAAATTAATTTGATATTGCAAAGCCTGCAATATTCTAAACAGACATTAAAAATTAAGAAAAAAAGAAAAATAATAATGCATAAAGAATAATGTTTATAAAAATAAATGCAGTGTCAAAGTGATAATGCTCTGATATAGTAAATCACATTGCATATCACATATCTGCTATATGAAAAGTAGAATTGAAGTGACATTACTGTCCAAAGCCCCCTCACATCTATTTTATAGAATCTATACTTTTCAGTGGTCACCTCCAAAGAAGCCTCGGACACTGGGGGGCTCAGAGGGGTGCTCATCCCAAAAGGAATCAGATTCCAAACTTAAAGAAAAATAAATGATAGAAAAGGAATCATGGGAAGACCCAGAACATGCATTTTTGTATATAATCTCAATTTGCAGATATTTTATGCCTTAAAGACATATAAAGGCTATTTAATTAAATATGCAGGTATCTTTAAAAATTAAGCAATGTTAAAATAAACAAATAAATAAATAATAATAATAAAATATATATATATATTTTTACCACAATATAAACAGCTTTGTTAAACAGATTCAAGTACAAGTACTTATGTCAAGAAATATACAGAATTCGTTTACAACAGGCAGGTTTAGCATAAATGCAAAGTTGTTGTTATTTGAGGATTTATTATTGCCCAATAAATCTCTGAACATATTCAGAATTTTTGAGAGCAGCAAGTATAGATAGCAGATTGCAATGGACACCATTACAATATTGCTTTGCCAAAAGAGGTCAGAGCTTTAAAGAATAAATAAATAAATGTTCTATAGCTCGCTAGACCACTGGCTTTTAATGAACAGTTGGCACAACACTTATGAATAGTTTGTAATACTGCACATTATACAGGTGACAACATGATATACAGGGTAAAAATGCTATTTCACTGTTTAATAGACCCAGTATTTAAGGACGACATGTTTCTTGCAAAGTCATCAGGACTTTGAGCGAGGTTCTAGCTACATTTAATTAATTAATTAATTTACTATAGAAAAAGAAAAAGGCTTTGTTTTTTTTCCCTGCAAGTGAATTTACAGCGCAAGGTCATTTTGTGTTCACAGACTATTCGGTTTTAGCTGTTCTTTATCTCACATTATAAACGGCCTTGTAATTCCTATGCACACTAAAAGTTGGCTTTTAAATGTTATTGTTTTAACTTTAATATTTAATAGTTAATACAGAGAATAAAGTAATTTAAAGAAAATATATTGAAAGTATATTAATTGATAGGATTTCATTTATCTATTTTGGTCCACTGTTCACTGATCTCAAGCCTGTCTGGTGTTTAAACAGTTTTTCTTACGATACATCGTGAGTTTATATCCACAACTGCATTTTGCTTTGTGGTAACAAATTGAAAGCCTGGCATTGTAATACGTGTATGGACATGCTTATAACAAAGTATGGGCCCTCTCCTCATGTAGTTGGTCATTAACAGGCACTTTCATGCAATGTGTCTACCAACGCTTTTCTGTGGTCACTGGATCACAAAAGCATACCCTATCTCTCAGTCATGATGCAGAGTTTATGCTTGCAAGGATATCCAGAAATAATCCACCGCATAAATACTCCTATCGTTTAGAGGGGTTAATTACATAATAACCATTGAAGGTAATATGTTGGTTGTTCTTCCTATAGAGGAAAGATAGACTTGCCCAAAAGCTTTTTCATGGCTAGGACAAGATCTTATAGAGAGAGGTAATGTACTTCTGACTCCTGAAAAGGAATATTGGTGGTCCAGTATGGGAAATACTGTAATTCATGTGTTTAGTAATCATAACCATTTGCTTATTGCCACATTACTGATGTACTGTTTATTGAAATATTAATATCTAACATACTTTTTGAATTACTATATATTGGAAGTTTACCAACATCTCATGGTTATAAATATGTTTTTGTATGTGTTGATGCATGTACCAGGTTTACTTGTCTCACTTCCTTAGTATGCATTTGATAATCCCAGGACCATCCATTTGGATGGTGGTCCTGCAGTTACTGCAAAGGAAACCTAAAACTGGGCAACCACATTTGGGTTACTTTGGGATTTCAGTGCACCAACCACCCCCAAAGTAGTGGGGTTGTGGTCTGGGAAAATGCTGAGGTTAAATGATTATTAACCAAGTTACTAGTTTCTTGCCCCACACAGTGGTATCTATTTATTCCTATGGTACAGATGAGCATTCACAACATATCTGATGATACAAATGGTGAGACACTATATGAAATGTTACATGTTTTTCACTGACCATCATATTTCTGCACCAGGGAGAGCTTAGAACCATTGGTTCTATTAGAGATATTTAGGGCATTTTTTTTCCTAGCCCACCTCACCATGCACCACCAACTTTTTCTTGTCCTGGAGAGGGTGACTCCGAGAACTTTTACTACAGAGAACAATCAGAGCCAACAGAGAACAGTAAGTTTTGATATTTTACAACCTGCTAAATACTAACAGGACGTTCACAGAACCATTGACTGACACAAGGGATGCTGTTAAAGATGGCAAGATAAAACAAACAGAGGACGACAGAGTTAAAGATCATATGATTACAGTAACATCTGCAATAATGAATGTTTAAACTTTAGAAGAAAATGTGAAATGTTTTTATTAAATCAGAAACTACTCGATATTCGTTTAAGTTTGCAGAGTGGTATAATATAATCTAATTAATATAAGTGAAGTACTTCAACAGTTGAAATTTAACTGAAAGACAGGCAGAAACTTTACTTCACTTATCCAAACCTATATTTACAATGATAAACATATTCAGTCTGCAGGAGCTAAGGCCAGTAAATGGAAAGTAAAAGAGTATTATGGATTAACCCGTCCAGGGGATATACATGATGATTTTGGAAATTGATCATTTAGGTCACCTATTGTGAACTAGTGAAAAGATGTCAAAGATATAAATTCAACATCCATACCACTCTATGTATATATCTATGTATGTATCTTAGGCTACACCCAACAGCCACTGGTAAATATACCTAAACAATTAAGATTCTCATTGTTAAGCATTCAATCTCACGAACGTAACTTTCCACAATGGCTGTCAGATCTTGGTAAAAAAAAAAAAAAAATGTTTTAAAGTCAATTTTTGGGTATTTCTGGTATTTTAAGCCACTAATAACTGTAGTTATTATTAGGGAATAAGTTGTCTTCTCCCTAACAGGTCAAAGAAAGATAATTAACGTCATATTTCCAATTAGCAACTATTCTAAATAGATTGAAAGATTTTGAATAAAGGAGTATTTTTTACATTTAAAGAGAATGTAATTTTACATACCATTGTGAACAAAGGCGGTAAATACTTTGCTGCTTCAAATTATCCTTATATGTCTAAATCTTATACAAGGGTGTTTATCTCTAAAACAAAACACTAGAAAGATTAACTATGTTACTATTTCATCTATCATTATTATACAAAGTATAACAAATGTAAAGGTTTTCCACAGATTTTACCTAACATTTTTAGCACAACAGCACCTGATGTCATTGAGATGTAGAGGTGTAACAAAGATTCCATTACCACAAAAAGAGGCGTTTTTGAGAATCCACTTCGATTGCTGTATCAACATAACATTTACTATAATGGGATCCATGTCACTTAAGACAATGTCTTGGAAATGCTGTCAATTAATTTATTCCGTAAAAGAATATCGGAGAGTATCCAATCTATACACATCATAAACGGTGTAAAAATGTTTCATGGAAAAAACAAAACAAAAAGCAAACAAGCAAAGACAAAAGACAAAGACAAATACCATCACCACGGTGATAACAGATGATGCTGATTCAATATATGCAACCAATTCTAGCCAAATATTTGGAAAGCTAGACTCTACAACCTATACTCTACAAGAAATACCCGGGTATTTTACAAACACAAACTCCAGCAATGTATCTAAGGAATGTAAACTTCTACAGGCCTTTAAGACTTTGGATTACAAATACAATTACTACTTTTAACCTTGCATTACAATTCTGGATCCATCCAAGAATATATTACTCTGGAACTTGGTGTTCTTTTCAATTCTTTCCCAGGCAAAAGCTTTGCTCATTTTAATCAACCACCTTTACAGGCAAAGATCACACTACAGATGTTTTACTGTTACAACAATGATCAAAGATGCTGGGAGCTTAAAAACCGAAAGACTGTTGGAGAACTTTGGTTTACTAAATTAGGGCATTGTAGAGGAAATGCTCTACAATGCCCACAGTTTAATGGACAGGGTGTTATGGGCAAATGCAAATATTAGAAGTTTTAGAATGAAATGTTGTATTTCTTAAACTGTGTACTTTGTCTTTAAGGGATATTGCAAAATGACAAGGTGTTAGAAATGGAACATATTGTTTTTCATAGATGTTTCTTTAAGCAATAACCTCAGTGCATATTATGTTTGCGCCATTTTGTCCCAGACAAATTACAATAACAATAATGCATAAACAAGCTTCAAGGCTATCCTATGACTCTTTCAGGACACAATATACTGTGGTAACCCTAAGTAGATAAGGATGTTTAGACTTTAAGATGCCATCTTGAACTAAGTCAGGAAAATTTCCATGACGTATGCACCCTTTAGTTATGGACTTGTATTTTTGCCAAGTTAAGGGAGGTCCTAAAATGAATGAAGTAAAAGAAGTGTTACTTTTTCATACATGAACTATGGTAACCCTAACATGGAGACACCTAAGGTATAAATAGGTGTACTTTTAAATGTTAAGACACAGAGGAGAGACTTGGAGACAGACACTGCTCCATCTTAAAATGACAGAGAGGCTGACATGATGACATGTTCAGAAGGGTATGTTAACCTATTAATGATATTTGCAAGCATTTAGTTTAATCTTATAAACTCTGCTATAATGGATTTTATATGTCTATATTTATATTTTTATATAATAAATATCAAAAAGACAACATTTTATTGCCTCCAACACAATCCTTATTTTATATTGTATTCTCAATTATTTATATATGTTAAATAGAGGATCTCTTACACTAACTATATGAAATTATGGCTAAGATATCTGTATGGTAAGCCCTACTAAGTTCTATGCTTTAAGACGTTATAGTGGTAAATAAGGGAACCAGCTGCGGTTACAATACCACTGCATGCTGTTTTATCCAGAGCTGGTTACAGCTCTACCAGATGTGAGTTGGCATTTTTAGACCTTTGTGTCATGTGGTATTCATTATACTACCATATTGCACTATTGGTCTACTCCTATTTCTGTTCTCTTTCATATGCTGCTATTAGCCGAATTCGTCCCACAAGCACTTTATGTATATTGGAAGATGGAATATTATTACCTTTAGGACTCTGTCTTATAACCAGGTATTTTTATATATTTTTTTTATTCTTATATCGCTGGACTATATGAAGGACTATTTGTTATTGTGTGTTTAGAGATATTTTAGATCTCTTATCTTGCTTGTTCTCTTGGCGCTACTTGTTTTCTGTTTTACTTGCTATAGATTGCAACAATTACTATGAATGCACCCCATGTCCCAGTGCTTCTATGAAAAGCACTGGAGTGGGCTGGAGATCATCACTAGTGATGGTGTATAGGTAACAAACTTATATTTAGGATGCAGTGTAGGGGCACTAAATTTTGAAATTTATACATACATCCACATTTTTTTTTGTTTTATTCTTTATCAAATATAATGCTTTTGAAGCATTCCCTGAGCCAAGCTGGATTACATCACAATTTTAGCTTTTTCAATCTCTATTATGTTTTATCTATTTCCCCTGGAAACATTCAATAATCAACAAGGAATCTGTGGCAAATATCAATTTTTAAGACCAAAAGAAAAGCCATCACCACAAAATAGAAATATATATATACATATAAAAACATGTTTATTTTCTCCTACCCACTCTGGATCTGCAAGAAGTTCCTGTAATGAATAAAAAGTGCGAAAAATGTATATTTGGTATATTTTTTTTCCTCTCCAACTACCGAAATGCTGCACATATTTTGATTGGAGTAAAGGTTGTTTCATTTTTATCTATAGTTTTATAGGCTACTTTATTGTTTAATTAGTGTCCTTGACACTGTGACCCATATTTATAAATGTATTTATTCTGCTATTGTTGTTGCCATCATCCCGATTTACATACACCTTTGTTGGTGCCCATAAGCGTTGTCAAGAAAGTCAAATATTTGTGAATTACTTAATTATGGGATGGTTTCAAACATCAATTTTCAACAAACCACAAAAGACTTCTTTCAAGTCAATCTTTCTTTTGAAACAAGTTAATCTCTTACGTTTTTTCGATACATCACATTGTAAAATGCCATTGTTCTATTGGAGAGCTTAGCGTTCCTAATTCATGTGCCAAACACATTCAAAGAAGACGATGATCTGAACACATGTACTATACATAATAAAAATAACAACATATCATACATGTGTAAATCACTACAAGAAGAGAAAAATCCTCAGATGTTCATATCAGAATCTACCATTTTCGAATAACACCGATGTTCAGCCTTCTTGTATAAAAGTCTTTGTATAAAAATCTAGAGTTTGTACATATGATGATAATATAATGTGCAACGTAAATGACTAGAAACTTCTTTTCTGGAAGCCTTGAGAATAGTAGAAGATTGTCTTGGACCATATGTGTAATCATTTGTTGTCTGATAAGTAATCTATACCACAGCTGGACACAAGATGGCATCATAACATAACATAACATGGAAGATGACCATTTCAGAACTATAATTGCCTGTACTTGAATAATATTGTAAACATAATCATTTATACTACCAGCACAGTGGGATAGCACGGTCTCATTATTATGAAGTTAGTGCAAAAGACAAGAGAGGCCACTTGAGGATCTGTTAGAAATACATGTGTACCATCTGTGAACCTACACAAGTGGAAGAGAATGGCATTATCAAGAGAGTAGTATTACCACCGTAATAGCAAAAGTTTCAAAGTCTGTTTCCTTTGCCAGGCTAGTAAAACTGGAATTAGAGTAACATCCCTCAGGAAGTTTGCTTGTATTGCTTATTAATTCCTTATACATTTTAATGACTTTACACTGTGTGGTGTGAATTGGAGGGTGAGATGGAGAGACGTTACCATTAACAGGAAATGTGGAAGGACTATAGGGATATCTGAGGACAGGAAGGGCATCTGTTAAAGGAATCAAAGGATATGAGTCAGGACCCAGGAACTACTGGGCAAGTATACATCACCGTCGCTACCCTCAGTAGATGAATGGAGAAGGGTATGTGGTGAAACAGGTAGTTTTATTTAATCATCCAACACCAAAGTGCCTCAAAATCTATGTATTTATTGTTTGGGAACCTTAAGATTACATTACAATTTGTCAATACCCTCAGTAGGTAAATGAAATTTCTGGCAGAAAACATTTTGGCCATTGGTAGGTTATCAACATTTACAAACGCAAGATGATCAATTTGGTCCTTAATTTCATGATCGATTGTATAATTTAAAACTCAGCCCATATCAGCCTCTCATTTGATTCCTCTCATTGCAAAAACAGTTATATGTCCAACATCTTAATAGCTTAGACATCTCAACCAACCTTTGAAACAAAAAATAAATAAACCATTGAATAAATATGGTGGTTGAGCGCATAGATTTACAGCTGTTTTAACGATCTCTTCAGGATTGCTTATGGCCTCCAAGAGTAACTTCTATCTCTCAAACCTTCTTCAGCTCTCTCCTAAAGGGCCACACTCCACTTTCACCTATAGTTCAGCTACTTTCCCACCATGTCTATTTGCTGTCTCTCTCAATACACTTCCTATTGTGTTTTTATACCTTTCCTCCTCTAGATTGTAAGTTTGTTTGAGCAGTGTCCTCAACTGCCTATTGTTCCTGTTACATTTTGTTTTTGTCTTATTTGGTAAATTCCCCTCTTATTGTAAAGCGCTGTGGAATAAGCTGGCGCTATACAAATACCAATAATAGTAATAATAATAATGAATTTAATTATACTCTTATTGTTGCTAGTTAGTTTTTTTTTCTTTTTTTTAGTAGAACACCTGCAATTTCTGCCGTGCTTTACTGAATGCACTATCACAAGCAAGTGAACAACGAAAACATTGCTTGAACTACAGCATACCATACACATGACCTTACATATGATCTTGCATACAGTCCAGTGGGATTTTGGGGAGGTAGATATAGAATGTCCTTGGGCTGATTGTGAAGATTCTATTATACGACTAGATCCATTGGAGAGATGAAATGCCTTGGTTGAGGGTTTTTGCAAACATCTGGAAATCTGTATAGCAAAATGTTAAGTTGTAAATGTCAGTGAATAAGTGAGTTTTTAGAATGTGTGTTTGTGCATGTATATGTGGGGGGGAGTCTACATGTAGGCAAGAATAGGTGCTGCAAAGAATAGGTGCTGCATGCAAGATATCCTAGAGGAAGGAATGGGAGGAAATGATAAGAGAAGAAGAGAGATTTATCTCCTGGGTAGAATTCAGAGACAGTGAAATAAAGTATTGGTAGACAAGAAAGGGCATATAGAATAGGTTTAGGGCTAGTATGGGCTTTCTAGGCTTGAGATAGGACTTTGCAGTTGTTTCAGCAATACTTGGGAAGCTAACAAAGGGACTGGCAAAGCAGGGAAGTGGATGAAGAATAATAGATGATAAATGAGGAAAACGAGTCTGGCAGAGGTATTCATAATGAATTGGAGGTGATAGTTAACGGGTAGTCCTATAAGAATCCACATAGATAATTTCTAACACACATATTTGTGCATTGTGTGACTAGTGTTACAAAAAAACACGCCTACAGATGTTTTTTTAAAGGTAAAGGCAACAGAATTGAGCAAGTGATTGGAAGTAGAAGCCGAATAAAAAAGTAGAATGTGGAATAAAAGGTAAAATCTGCAGCTTTATCAAAGGAGATTTAGTTTGCTGGGATTGATGCTCAAGTGGGGGGATCATAAAATTGATGTTACTGAAAGGGCTAAATTGTCTAGTTAAGTAACGCCACGTTAGAATACACATGCATGGGATATTTGCGGAATTTTACGTGTTTTTACTATGTGAATTTGACTTTATATGTGTGAACTGCGGTTTTGCATCGTTTTTACATTTCGTAAAGCTTAGAATTCTATATCAGGTAGTTGCTTGCTTTTTTGTGTTCCATCCATTTTCATGCTGGAAAAATATAGCGTTCGGTGTGTGCTTTGAACTGCTTATAATGTGCCGAAATTACTGATAATTTTGCTATCACTTATTTTTTTCATTTGGTACACAGAGCTTAATATAAAATGGTGTCCCAAAGATTTCATTACGTTACAGAGGTAGACGTTCCTGCTATTTTATTTTCAGACAGAAAGATGAGTTCTACTGCGGTAGATTAAAAAATCATTACCTTTATGATTACTTATAAAGTGCCAACATGTTTTGTCATATGGTACTGTAGGGCTGTTTGTGGAAGGTGCTCAATTCTAAAAGTTAACCTCACAAATATTTTGTAATAGCCATCTAGCTGTTGGTGGATGAAAATTCTCATCACTCTCAAGCATCATTCTTTGCAGGTTAGGTGTATTAGTCAGCATACAGCTAGCGGATCCTGTTTTAAAGTTACCTATTGATATTCAAGTGTGAGTGTGTTTGTCCCTGCATTTCTTTATCAAGCCTCTTTCTATGGGACTATAATTTTTACAACATTTATCTATCTAAAACGTGCTGTTTGCTTAATTTGTCATGCAGTACAGTGCTTCAGGGCCCATATATCTTACCTACTATCCCCTCATCCCTTGTTGTCAAATTATTAGTCTCACCGAGAGACCATGATATACAGAACCAGTTGGAAAAAAAACATCAAGGTGAGTTTAAGGTCACAGATGAAGCGCTGGCTATTTAAACTTTGGAAATGAAGCAGAAGGGAAGTTCTTGAGT
Organism: Pelobates cultripes; assembly: GCA_933207985.1. Classification (NCBI taxonomy): domain Eukaryota; kingdom Metazoa; phylum Chordata; class Amphibia; order Anura; family Pelobatidae; genus Pelobates; species Pelobates cultripes. The sequence continues at coordinate 47,127,926 of OW240919.1, forward strand.
CCAAATGGGTAGATCTTTAGTTAGGCTGACACTTAGGACATATTTTGCTGTCAAAAGTGAAAATGTGCAATTAATCAGTGTCCGGTTTGTTAAAATAGTCTTACTCTAAAGTCTCCCAGAGAGAGAGGCCTGCAGCAATTCACAAAGCAAAGCGTACACTGTGCAAATGTGTTATAAAAACACAATGTGCTAAAGTTTAAATTAAAGCTTCTTTATCGCTTGTTTTTTGGGGGCTTATATATCTGAGATGCAATGCTCCCAGCTAAAAAAAAGTTTCCAGCAGGAGATCTGTTTGACAATACATTGGGCTGTCTAGCATTTTGCTTTACATTAAATAAAATGTTTTTTTTGTTTTTTTTTTAGTTATTAAAAGGTATGGCTTGCCTTAATTAATGTTCTAGGACAATTACAGTAAAATCTGTCACCAATTAGCACAGGACATATAATGCAAACCATGTTACACTTCCCATCATGACCACCTCTTCTTTGCCAAACTCTGGAGCCCAGCTTAATTGTCAAACTGTTCTTAAATGGTGTGACAAATGACTCTGATAGGTTGCCAGTACACACAAAACACCACAATCTCACTGGAATTTGCTTGAAAGTAGGCTATTTAAAGTAGTCTCTTTTAAGTAGGAGTTGAAACAACAGTTTCTTGGAGAACTGGTGGACTGTGGTTGGTATTAGTTAATACCAAGTGAAAAGGCAGGTTTCATTTTTTTATTTAAAACTTTTTTCCATCTTTTTTATAGATATTTTTAATTCTTTGCTGTTTTTATTTAAAACGCCCCTTTTTTTAGTTATTTTTTTTCCTTGCTGTTTTTATTTAAAACTTTTTCCCTCTTTTTTTCTCTCCTGCTGTTTATATTCCCTTCCTTGTAGGTTCTGCTGCTGCTGAGCTAACTAGGGGGAGTGCTGCTTAATTTCCACCTGTGTGGGATTTGTATTGCCAATATAAACTCACTACTGACTCACAGAGCTTGCTTACTGGAGTTTGCTTGAAAGTAGGCTATTTCAAGTAGTTTCTTTTAAGTAGGAGTCGAAACAACAGGAGTTTAAACTATAAGCGAGTTTAAACCAAGAGGGTAAATATTGTTTTGCTCACTTGTGTTTTTGGTAACTGGGGATGAGTGCTAGCAAGAATGCGAGTTTTACTCAGTGCACATCCTGCTGCATGTATGCATGCCTGGATGAATCTGTCCAGAGTCCATACCTCTGTGGTGGGTGTGAGCAAGTTGCTTTTCTGGAAGCTCAGATTGGAGTTCTGGAGAGGCAAATTGCAACGCTGAGGGAGATTGACAATCTTGAGAGGAGTCTGCTCACGGAGCAGAGTTTGGTTGGTGCAGGTAGTGGAGTGGGAGGATCTGAGACAGTTAGTGAGCAGGCACATAGCTGTGTAACAGTGGGGCGAGGAAGCAGGGGGGAGGGAAGAGGAAAGGTTTAGCTAGTCCTGATATTGTGCAGCCTAACAGATTTACCCGTTTGAGTGAAGATCTTGGGAGCATCAGCTCAGGAGTAGCTGTACTGCAGGAAACTGTTCCTTCTAACAGCTGTGGGAACAGCCCCTCTAGTAGAGGTGGGGTTGAGAGTGTAAGGCTAGACAGGTTGTAGGGGAATCTATTATTAAGAGAGTAGATAGGTTAATCTGCCACTCTGATCGTCTCAATAGGACAGTTTGCTGTCTCCCGGGTGCTCGGGTCCGGCATGTTGCCGATAGAGTGGAGAGATTATTGGGAGGGGCTGGGGATGGTCTATATTGGTACCAGCTGTCATGGTCCATATTGGTACCAATGTATGTTTGTATGTCAAACATGAGTTAAAGTCAAATCTTAGTCATGTGGAGTGTGACTATAAAAATGTGGAAGCTTTATGGGTAGATATCTGCTTGGGGCAAACGAAACGAAATCAATTATTGGTTGGGATATGTTACAAACCACCTAATGTAAATATTAATGAGGAAGAACAGCTGCAAACTGGGAAAGCTGCAAATTGGGGTAACACGTTAATTATTGGAGATTTTAATTAACTTGACTTCAGCAAGGGATTTCAGATTTTTGAATGTGTTAAATGACACCTTCATGTCACAACTGGTACAAGCTCCAACTAGAAAGGATGCTTGTCTGGATCTCATTTTAACAAACAATGTTTTTCTTTTGACCAACATTCAAGTAGGGGAGCGTTTGGGAAATAGTGATCACAATATGGTAATTTTTAATATAAACTCAAAAAAGCAAAAGCACGTGGGGTATACTAAAACGTATAATTTAAAAAAAGCAAATTTCAATAAGATTAGGGCAGCTCTACAACATATTGACTGGCATAAACTCCTTAGTGAAAAGAACACTGAGGATAAATGGAAGCTCTTCAAACAAATATTAGTAAGGTACATTTCTCAGTATGTACTATTGGGTAATAAATATAAAATAAACAAATCGAAACCAATGTGGCTTAGTAGAGAAGTAAAACAAGAGATTAAAAATAAGAAAAGGACATTTAAAGCATTTAAATTGGACAATATGAGGCATCCTATATAAGATTTAAGGAAGCCAATAATACGTGCAAAAGGGCAATTAAAGTGGTTAAACTAGAAAATGAGAAAGTGATAGCCAAAGAATGCAAAACCAACACCCACATTTTTTTCAAGTACATCAATTCTAGAAAAAACAAAAAATGAAAGTGTAGGTACACTGGAAACAGAGATGGGTCTGTCAGTTAATGAAGACCAGGAAAAGGCAGAAATTGTAAATAACTATTTTTCTTCACTATACATTAATGAGGATCCTGTGGCAAGAGATATGCAAATGATTGAATGAAAACGTGCAGATAATTTGTGATTGGATGACTCGAAACAAGGTGCTACAGCAGTTAAAGAAAATTAATGTAATAAAGCTCCAGGGCCTGATGGTATTCACCCACAAGTACTTAAGGAGCTAAGTGGGGAAATAAGTGTAATTAATCTGTAATTAATCTTTCAAGATTTTTTTGTTTCAGGTATTGTACTGGAGGATTGGAGGAAGGCAGATGTTGTTCCTATATTTAAAAAGGGTTCAAAATCCTTGATTGATTTTTATACAATTGATTTTAATATTATTATTATTTTTAATGAATTTATTATTCTGTTCTTCTATTGTTATAATTCATAATGATGACATCTGCTCTCTCTTTTTTTATAATTATGCATATTTGTTATTTATTTATTAATTCATGTAATAACTAAGAGGGAGAAGGACCAAACATATGGAGTATGTTTCTTTTAAACAAAGACTGTGGTATGAGTCTACTTTCTGTAGAAGCATCACATTATGTGGAACCGGAGCTTTGAAATGCATGTAAGCGTTCCAGAGCGCATCACGTGATGTTTGCGTTCCACAGATGGAACGCAGAAACTGGAACCGGAAGCGGAACTGGGAATCCTAATTACTGCCGATCAAGGAGGGCAAAAAAAGACCACCAAAAGGGGTGATATTTAAAACGGACTACCTAATAACACAAACTAGCAACTGAGGAAGCCTCTAAATGGGGCGAAACGCGTCTTGCACCTTATATAAGGACTAACCTTCGAGACTGTAAGGTTTCTTATTTATTTTATTATATTTTATGTAAATTTTGTGCACTTTATAATAAAGCACTTTATTTCTGCTACATCTTGAGAGGACATCCTATCATTTGGAAACCCCTGACAGTAGCAAGAAGGAAGTGGGTCCCTTTAGCACCTACAATGCTGAATCCTTGAGCCTCTGCATTGGCTCTGTTTGTGAGTGCTTTATTACTTATATACTGCAGTAAAATATTGAGAATTGGCTATATTGCACTATCTCTCTTTATTTATGTCCTAATTTTAGGGAGAACCACTAAAGGAATATTTTATCTCATCTCTCATTGGAAGAATCGTTTTTTATATACTCCACCTTATATTGTATGTATATCTCTGTTTATGTGTGGGGTTAAAGGGAAAACCCACTAAGGTGTTTGAGTATTTGTTATTATTGGTGTTACTCATTGGGATATTGCTACACAGTGATTTCAAAATCCTTGCCTGGAAATTATAGACCTGTGAGCTTAACTTCTGTGACTGGGAAAATATTTGAAGGGCTATTAAGGGATAATATTCAGGAATTCATTGGGAAGAACTTATTAATTAGCAATAATCAGCATGGTTTTATGAAACATGTCAAACTAACCTAATTCCATTCTATGAAGACATAAGAAGAAGTATAGAGCATTGTGTTGCAGTGGATGTGATCTACTTGGATTTTGCCAAGGCATTTGATACGGTTCCTCACAATAGTTTAGTCTATAAACTAAAAAAAATGGTGTAGATGAATATTCTTGTTCTTGGGTAGAACATTGGCTTAAGGATAGAGTACAACGAATTGTCATTAATGGTAACTTTTCAGGCTGGACAAAAGTTGTAAGTGTGGTCAATCAGGGTTCTGTTTTGGGACCGCTTCTATTGAACATATTTATAAATGATCTTGAAATAAGCATTAAAAGCTATGTTTTAGTGTTTGCAGATGACACAAAACTTTGTAAAGTAATAAAATATGAGCAGGATATTGCTATGCTGCAGAGGGATTTAGATAAATTGGGGTACAGGGCACTAAAATTGCAGATTAAATCTAATGTAGAGAAATGCAAAGTTATGCATTTCGGGGTCAAGAATGCACAAGCAACTTACACCCTAAATGGTAGTGAATTAGGGATAACCACACATGAAAAGGATTTGGGAATTGTTATAGACAACAAATTAGGCAACAATATGCAATGTCAATCTGCAGTTGCTAGGGCCAGTAAGGTTTTGTCATGTATAAATAGGGGCATAAGTTCTGTGGATGAAAATATAATTGTGCCTCTTTATAAATCATTGGTAAGACTACACCTTGAATATGCTGCACAATTTTGGGCACCTGTTCTAAAGAAGGATATCATGGCACTAGAAAAAGTGCAGAGACGAACTACAAAATTGCTAAAAGGAATGGAGCACTTTAGTTACGAAGAAAGGTTAAAAAATGTAAATCTTTTTAGTTTGGAAAAACGGCACCGCAGAGGGGATATGATAACATTATATAAATATATTCAGGGCCAGTACAAACCATTATCTGGAAATCTATTCATAAACAGGGCTATGCATAGGACACAAGGTCACTCATTTAAGCTGGAAGAAAGGAGATTTCCTTTAAGCCAAAGAAAAGTTTTTTTTACAGTAAGAGCAATAAGGATATGGAATTCTCTGCCAAATAGCAATTGGAAAAATACTTGCAAAAACATAACATACAGGGATATAATTTCTAATTAGTGTGCTAATAGCTGCTTGATCCAAGAAGATATCTGACTGCTATTTTGGGGTAAAGAAGGACATTTTTCCTAGTTTGTTGCAAAATTGAAAGCGCTTCAGACTAGTTTTTTTGCCTTCTTTTGGATCAACAGCAAAAACAGATGTGAGGAAGGCTGAACTTGATGGACACAAGTCTCTTTTCAGCTATGTACCTACGTAACTATGTAACCACTTCAGTGGGTTGTACTGGCTATGAAGCTTGGAGTGGTCCTCTAACTCCATGAGTTAACAGTGGTTTTAAGACAAGCATGGATCTAACTCAGTTTTACCTCCTAAACCAAGTTCCCCAGGCACTTACAAATTGTAAGTGAATAGAACTGAATTGGAAACACTTACTAAGTCAACTATGTTTCTAGCTTAGCTATTTTAGCTTCAAATGTGCAATTTCTTAATCTTAAATTTGTGAAAAACCATCTGCTCATTACATAAAGAAATGAATAATAACATTTGTCGTTTAGAAGGTAAAAATAACCTCGCTGTGAACATTTTATAAGGTAAAACATCTGTACTTTCACATAAACCACATTTCCTTTTTACTGTAGTGTGACTCTACACAACTAGTTAGAACATAAAACTTATGGAAAAGCAAAGGTTCTGCAAGAAAATTACAAATAAAAAAAAAGTAATTATATTTGCATGCAAGTACACACTTGTCTCAGTGTAACTCTGTTATTAACCTTCTCTGTATTCTTACCCTTTTCTACCTAGAAGTGTATATGTGAAACATTAACACATAATATAAAACTAAGTGTTATTTTATGCTTCAAACAACAGAAGTGTCACGCGAAGCAACCAACACTACATTATAATATTGCAATCATGAAATTCTCCTACATTTTGCAAGCGCTCACATTTATTATTTATAAATACCCCACCCCCATCCTTCCTGTTCCCACTGTTTGTTCTTTCTCTGTTTTTGCAAAACTTTTGTGTTTGATAAAAAAAAAAAATGGGTGGAAAGACAGAAAAATACATATTCATTGTTATTGCTTATTATTTGCCTACAATGTGGACACTACATGGGTATATCACAACAACCTCAAGGTAATTAAGGTTTGATGACCATCTTGATTTAGAAAACATGACACTCATATTTAAAAAAAACAAAACAACTATATTTTCGAAATCCAATTCTGAGCTTGTAAGAGTACTATAAGATTTGCTTATAATTAAATATTTATGAGCTATAGCAGAGCGAAGCATCTATCAATATGTGTCATGCAAGCAATAAGGGGAAGGGATCAATTGAAGTTAAATGGGTACTCTGAACACCATGACATCGTAAACTCTTGGTTACAGTGTAATGAGTGCCCCTGTCTTTAGCTCTGTTCAAACTGTTTTGGGTAACTACCGCAATTTAGAAAAATCTATGCGGATATAAGCCCATATTTACATTAGCATATGTTCCGCACCAGTACTTTTAAGATGCATGTAATTTGCACCTAAAGCTTGATACCAGATGAATGTCATTGCTTTCAGCTTGTGCATCAGTTTTATATGTTGAAACATTTTGGGGAGATGATAGCCAACGTGCAAAATCCTTACCTTTTTTTAAAGAAAAATGTTCAGTTCCTGATCACTTCCTTAAATATTCCATTTAAAATATTACTTGAAATTCATAATAAGTAGTATTCAACTGAAAAAAATATTTTCTATAACTATATCCGTCTTAAATTACATTTAAATAATAATCTAGCTGGATGTACTTTCTAAAATATCTCAAAAGTGACTTAAAAATACACCCCAATATAAACGGAATATAGATCTTTTACAATGGACTTTATGATACACACTTTATTATCCCCCCAAAAACAATCATCAAGAAAATGTCAACCTTTAAAATTTTGTTTATTTTCTCATCAGTACAAGCAATTCTTCATTACATAGTACCAAAAAAACAACAAAACTCCCCATCTATTACCTTTGTTAATATCTTTGGCATATTGTTCCTTGAATGATTTTTTTTAATACGTTTTCTAATTTTAGTGATGAAGTTGATTCTTGACCTCCAGGAGTTGCTGATGTCTGCCTCGAAAATTTATTTTGCCGAATACACAAAGGAACATCAATCTTGCCCACACTTTTTTTCCTGCTCTGTTTCATAATTTCACACCATAGAATTTCAGAATCAGGCACCTTAGGGCAAATTTAATTTGGAACGAGTATCCGTCTTGACAACAGAATTTTACTAGGTACTAGACAATGAAAAGTCTAATCTCTCTAGGCTATATTCAAAACCTACAATTCCTGTGAAGGCAGAAATTAAACACAGTTATCTCTGAATGCACAAACATTGAGAAACAGTAGAAATACAAATAACTATTGTAAATTTCCTGCCTCTCTCCTTTACATCAATAGAACCCAATGTTTGTATGTTGCTTGATTAACAGCTGTAGTATTAATTTTCCTTTTTTGGTTGCCTGACTCACAGCAAGCATCACGTCAAGAAGCTGAGAAGCAATTAAATTGATTTTAATCTTTGTCAGAGAAGATAACATGTCTCTTTCTTTTCTCATTTAAATAATTAAAGTTTCAGTAGGTATTATTTCTGGCTTTAAAGAAAATGGTATCTTAATGTAAAACAATCCTTCTAATTATACTCGTAATGGTCTTTAGTACGTTAATCATGGTTTTTGATTTAAAATGTATTTATGAAATAGAATTATATTTTTGACTGAAGACAAAGGAGACTGGGAGTTGTCTATAAATTAGATTTTTTTTAGTAGCTGTTATGATATGTAAATCCAAACAGGAAGGTTATCTACTGATTTATGTGATGTCTGCAGATTAGAATTCTTTATTCTAAGTATGTGTTTAGCCCCATGCATGCATACAGTTAAAAACCATCTGTAATCGAACATTCATCACAAAAAGCACGCAAAGGTTTCTTTGCAAAGCAAAGATGAGCATAGTAAAGGGCACTCCAGAAACCAGAACTATTTATATTTCTCAGATAGGTTACGGTGAGAGGAGCTCGCTGGTTTTTATCTTACTTTATTAGGAAATTTGCTAAAATATTTTAAGCTGAATGTCTGTATACCCTTTTCTAAGAGCAGTCAGGCCTGTGCCCATAGAATAGGCCAAGTGATTCTAAAGAAATTATTATTATGTTTTTTATAAATTCTTATTTTTATTATTATTATTATTTTAAATTTTTTACCCCTTTACATGCACTTGCTCTAAAATATTGTGCAGAGGGAATAGAGAGTAGAAATGTATGCAGAGAAAAGATTTTTTTGTGGCTCTAAAATTTACTTGAAGTTAAATTTGTGAACTTTGTTAAGTTCTATCTCTCTAACAGCCCAACATCCTCCTGTCATCCTGTGTGGCAAATACTCCTTTCTGCTACACTCACTACATTCACCTCTTTCTTTATTCTCGGAGTCACCTTCCACCTGCTAATAAGAGGGGTAGGAGGGTCATGGACAAGTAATGCTGAAGAGAGAATTTTAGAGTTTATAATTAGTGAGAAAGAGGAGTTGAGAACTGTGGGGTTTGTAAGATGGACAGATAGACTGGGTTGGAAAAAGGAGATTGACATATGTGTAAACCACATATGTAAACCACCTCATCAAATACAAGACACTTGAGAAGTATGGCTTCAGCAGTGTTTTCTGTCTATAACAGTCTGTGATTGGACCCATCATAACTGTCAGCTCCAGGCCTGATAGGTTCCTCCTTCAGCACTGCCTTTATGTTAACACCATATTTTTACTTTACTGGAGCAGATATAATTTTGAGACAGCCCTGTACAAGTGCATCCATCAGTAGTTTAATTGATGAAAGAGCCTAACTGTACTACACAGCAAGTTGATAGAATCCAAATGTTGCAGCTATTGCATTACAGAATAATTCAATTTATAGTGTTTCATGCATGAAAGTACCCATGAAAGTAAAAATTTTCCAATAACCATAAAGGAACTCCTGGGTTATGACAGCACCCATATTAAAAACAATAAAAGTTTTTGGCTGCAAACACTCAGCATCGTTCTGGCAATTGCAGAACATGAGCTTTGATTGTCTTTTCTGTAATTTTTTAATTGGATTTTTTTTTTTAAAGTGCTTTATCCCCTGGATTGCCCCTTTAACACAATTTATATACTTCTTTAAAATAAGGATTAAATAAGGATTACAAAATAAGCCCTTATTATCGTGACACTTCTTATTTGCATTTGATCTTTAAGAGAACAAATGATAATATAATGCATAAAATTATTTACTTTTATAGAAATTTGATTCTCTAATAAAGTTATTGATAAGAAAATTTGTTTAGCATCAGCCAGTTACTGCAGAATTTAATATTGTCTAAATCCTTTCCATGTACAGTTTCTTTCCAAGTGATGTTGTGATGGAAGGGAAACTTTTGGAGGAACCTTCAAACACCTGACTATGTAAGTCATGTAGAAACATTGAATGTGACGGCAGATAAGAACCATTCGGTCCATCTAGTCTGCCAAATTTTCTAGAGACTTTCATTAGTCCTTGGCCTTATCTTATAGCTATGATAGCCCAATGCCTATCTCACGCATGCTTAAACTCCTTCACTGTGTTAACCTCTACCACTTCAGCTGGAAGGCTATTCCATGCATCCACTACCCTCTCAGTAAAGTGATACTTCCTGATTTTATTTTAAACCTTTGTCCCTCTAATTTATGTCCTCTTGTTGTGGTAGTTTTTCTTCTTTTAAATATAGTCTCCTCCTTTACTGTGTTGATTCTCTTTATGTATTTAAATGTTTCTATCATATCCCCCCTGTCTCGTCTTTCCTCCAGCTATACATGTTAAGATCCTTTAACCTTTCCTTGTAAGTTTTATCCTGCAATCCATGAACCAGTTTAGTAGCCCTTCTCTGAACTCTCTCTAAAGTATCAATATCCTTCTGGCGATACGGTCTCCAGTACTGCGTACAATACTCCAAGTGAGGTCTCACCAGTGTTCTGTACAATGGCATGAGCACTTCCCTCTTTCTACTGCTAATACCTCTCCCTATCCAACCAAGCATTCTGCTAGTATTTCCTGCTACTCTATTACATTGTCTGCCTACCTTTACGTTATCTTAAATAATTACCCCTAAATCCCTTTTCTCAGATGTTGAGGTTAGGACTCTATCAAATATTCTGTACTCTGACCTTGGGTTTTTACATCCAAGGTGCATTATCTTGCACTTATCCACATTAAATGTCAGCTGCCACAACTCTGACCATTTTTCTAGTTTACCTAAATCATTTGCCATTAGGCTTATCCCTCCTGGAACATCAACCCTGTTACTTTTCTTAGTATCATCCGCAAAAAGACACACCTTGGTTGCTGCATCTACATGCTGCTTCAAAGTGTGTGATTGGAGATATGCTGGAGAGTTTTACTGATTCTTCAACTGTGTAAGATTTTGCTAAGATTTGTCTTTTTATTGTTACAGGTAAGATTCATCTATAGGAAAAGGTTACTGATTGCACAAGGTTTGATTTCCTTTTGGTAATTGGTAAGGCATTTGATTTGATTAGCTAGGTGTAATGTATATGAGATAGAGACAGATTCGCCATCTCCCAAACAGGGTAGATCGGGCACCCATGGGTTCTTGGCAGAGGTTAGGTTTATAGAAATGTACATATATTTGATGTGGAAGAGTGATTAGAATGTATTATGATTGCTAAAATACATTCAAAGATCAGATCTATAACTATGAAATGTTGATAGACTGAACAGAAATGACACTTACAATATTAAAACACACATGTCAATTAAGAGAACAGTCTATGGTAGCTAAGATTATTCGGATTTTTTAATATTTATTTCTTCACTTTTAGAGCATAAACAGGATATTCCATGTTTTCTGATTTTGAGGTAGAATTGACAGCTCTCTGCCTTCTAATATTCTTATGGTAAATCATAATATCTACTATAATGTTACAGTTATCCTAGTACAACATGGAGCAGGAGAGGTTTTTATGAGAAAGGCAAACTATTAATTGTATGAATGTAGCACCGTATTAGTTTGTGGTGATTTTTATTTACTATAACCTCCAGAATCAAATGTAGAATATCAATGGATGTAAATGGTATACTTAGAAGATAATGTAGCCAAAAACTAAACACTGAGCACCCTTCCAATGAATCAATCCTATTTAAATCATACAAAAGATGAAGGAAAGGAGCAGAGGAATATTTAAGGACCCATGAATTATTTTTCAGTCATGCACGTATGGAAATGGATGAGATGAAAGTGATTTCTGTTTGTGTGTCCTGTTTATCTTTACATTTAAATTTATTTATATTATTTGGTGATGTCACATGGTCACTGAATTATTAATTGGTCATTCTGACCACAACTATTATTAGCATAAGTGTAATAACTACCTCCATTAAAGCAGATTTAAAAAAACAAACAGTTATCTATTGCATGGTATTAAAGTTATTCTAGAACACTCTCTCCAGGACATCAATTAATATATAAGTTGCTGGCGATCACCACGCTGCTTATTGGACAACGTACTTTTCAATACCCTATTTGGAACTGCTGGCGTGCACAGCGGCAAGTTCGAGGAAGACGTTGTAGAGTTCTGGAATATTTCAGACTTAATAGAATATTCTGCAAATTTATTGGTGCCAGTGCGAGGGCACTTTAGTCTATGAGTACTCACCTTTAGCGCGGGCTATTTTAATTGTAATTTATGTTTTTTTTTAATGCTTTTTATCACAATGAATTACTGCATTTCAAAGTATAACTTCTAAAATATTGAAAAGATTGTTGAACTCCCTACAGTGCTAAAACAAAATCTACTATATGCATCACCTTCATATCTCAAGCTGGACTTTGACATGTCTTTCGTGGACACTGAAAGTCAAGGAATCATGTTTCAACAACTATCCCAAAGTTCCCAGCTTGACATGCAAATGAGCACAGACAGACATCTTGTCCATTATTAAGGGTATCTGCAGAAATGCAGTATGACATCTGAAACATGATGCTCATCTATGCTCATTTGCATTTCGGTCAGGCTGGGAACTCTTGTTGTGGAAACATGAGTTATTGAGTTTCTATAATCAAAAAGAGACCCCTCAGAGTCCAACGTGAGATATGCAGGTGATACATAACATTCATTTTTTTTTTATAAAGTATTGAATAGTTTTATACCAAAATACAACAGAAGTAAAAATAAGAATATGTAAAAGTATTTGAAGAAAAGTGTTGAAAAACAGGAATTATCTTCACAGAAGGAATAATTCTATAAAAGGAAGTCACTGTCCAATTTTGTGGTTTGGTTATCTGTAGGTCATAGTGCTAGTTTATAGAAAGTGTTTTAGAAAACGTAGTATTTAAAAATAATTGTATTTAAAAAAAACAACAACAATTAAAGTAAATATAGCTTACTTTTAAAAGGAACATGTTAATGTTTTCTGCTGCCAAATTCCATTTGTTTATAGAGCAGAAAGAAGCAAATAAAAACAGGGAAGAACAGAGAAAACAGTGTGAGATATGTGAGTAGCGACGAGGCAATGTTACAAATTCGAGGATAGTTCAGAATGCAAGTGCAGTCATCAGTATTAAAAACAAAAGAGAAGCCAAGTAAATTGACATGATAAGAAAGAAAAATGACCTTTGAATCCAACTTCATAGAGAAAGATTCACTGTATGTACCTTGTTCAGTAAGATCATTGTCTAATATTTCCCATTCTAGCTCTTTGTCATTACATTTTACATGCATGTGAATCAATGTCATTCGGTAGTTTTACCACAAAACTCTCTGCAGTCAATTGCTATTATTATCTGACATTATTTCACTTCATAGTAACTAAAGCTGACTTTTAAGTTACATTCTGAGCAGATAACAAAGGGGCACATTTCTGACCTAATTATTTTGATGTTATGATTGCTCCAATTCAATAGGAAGGTTATAAAGAGAAGACTGAGATGATAAAGGTAATCAGTAAGTCCATCTGTCCGTCTGTCTGCCTGCCTGTCTGTTTATCTATCTATTGGTCGTTCTGTTGATCTGTCTGTCTGTCTGTCTGTCTGTCTCTCTCTATCTATCTATCTATCTATCTATCTATCTATCTATCTATCTATCTATCTATCTATGTATCTAGCTATCTATCTGTCTGTCTGTCTATCTATCTATCTATCTATCTATCTACCTATCTATCTATGTATCTAGCTGTCTGTCTGTCTGTCTATCTATCTATCTATCTATCTGTCTGTCTTTGTTGTTTTTTTCTCATCCCAGAAAATTCCTTTCAAAGGATATAATGGAAGTTTGTTAAAGCAACAATCTAGTAATCTAACTTACCTTAGAATGAATTTTTGGAGCAGATGGTATGACTGACAGTGATCGAAGCCTGTGTGGTATGTATTAATGAATGTGGGTGCCAGGAGCTCTTGTGAACTAAGAGGATTTATTGATGGTAACAGCCATCAACAACAGCTATCCATCATAGATGTAAACTCAACAACATAATGCCTTGGGTATACAGCATCTTTCTACAGGGCTGCCAAGACTGTCCATACACACACATGCACAGGTTACATGGTTGATCACTAAGATGTTGCTTCCTTACTCTTCAAAAACAGTGAAATATGTTTGTTGTGGAAACGTGCATAGAAGGCATAGTTCACAGCTGTCTTGTTTGTTTGCCAAAACATCACACATAAAACTGGATGTTGATAACAATATCACATATAACTGGATATTGGTAAAAAATATATCTTTATTTATATGGACAATTATTGAGGTCCACATGACATATAGCCAATTATGAAAAGAAAATATATTTATAGATTATGTAACCAAATTGCAAAGTAGAAACTATAACAATATATTAAAAAATATAACAATTTATTATTGAAATGGTTTTAAATAAAGTTGTAGAAGACCACCAAATGATACCGCACTAAAGAAAGAAAGAAAGTGTATATGAATATAAATGTATTGCCACAACTTAATTAAATTGGAAATAGTTCTCATCTATCCTTTGTAAAGAAACTAATGGGGAATAGATAGTCCTATTCAATAGTTTGCCCACCACTATGAGAGTGTATAGACTACCTACCTATACACAGCTCAAGTAGGTACAGTGCTTGATATAACTATACAATCAGTCTGGAGTGCAACACAAAACAAAATATATACAACATACATACAAAATATACAATACTGTCTGCCAATTATCCTCTATTAAGCATAAGATACTCTGCGACAATAAACGGGTATATAGGTAATTATATGGGGGGGAAAATCCCTGAAATATCGTCTAGAAATCTATAGGTATATCCTTATCCAGAATATAAAGATGTAGATCCCATGAAAAAATATCAAAATCTAAAAAAAAGGCAAAATATGTATCTAAAAAGAAAAAAGAAGAAAAAGTGAAAAAATTATCTATATAAGAAAAATAGAGTTCTGGGATAAAGTCATGGTTTGATCTCACCGAAAGATAGTCTGGGAGGTCTCCTGGTGAGTTGTAGATGCAGTGTGGATTCCCTAAAGCACAGGAAAAAGGACCCAAAGTTTCCAATTTAATTGGCCAGTGTAGGTATCCTTGGGAAACCTTTTTTGGACCAGCAGGGTAGAGGCCGGTAAGTCTGGGGTATGGGCGTCCTTGGAAGGTCCCTCTGGGTCAGCTGGATAGAGGCAGCCTATCCAAAGAAGTAGTTTTCCACATCTAATTTCAAATTAACTTGCAATACTGACAATGGGCTTCTTTCCATGTTTGTCATTAAAAAGCAACCTCTAAGAATTATTGATACAAAAAGCCAGTGCCAGTTGTTAATTAATAGAAGACTAAAAAAATCCCCAAACCCTTTGTTGGTCCACCCCTATGTTTTACATTTCTACACTATTTAAGTCTGCCTCCAGTGATTACTAAGTAGCATTACTTAACAAACTCAACAGTCATAACAAAAAAATACATATTTTTTCTATTAAGTGCCTCATTAACTCCACCAGGAAACTATAAAGGGTTAGCTCAGCAAGTACGCCCTTTGCCTGTGATTGTCTGAGCAAGTTTTCCTTAGGGTTACCATACACCCAACTTACCAAATTTCACAAGTATTTATTTATATTAATACATTCACCATGCATTAAATACAGATTGTAGTGCTTATTATGCATGTTTAAATATTGAATAAATAAAAAAACACAATAATATATAGGTGTGGGGGGGTGTGGCCAACCACAGAGTTAAATGGACGCACATTAACTTTGCTCCAACAAGCCTGGGACACAATCCACTGCAATCGGAAACCACCATACAACATGGGCAACCCCAAAAAGCCCTATCAGCAGCAGGGACAAGGAGGAAAAACATCTACCTTCAAATCGGGCTCACCCGATACTTTAAAGATAATATGTACTGCGAGGAAGAGGCCGTAGCCGCATCTAACAAAACGGCGGGGACTGAGGGGTTCCTGAGCTCTTAGCCTCACAGCCCAACCATGTCGGACGGCTCACACATCACAACAGAATCGACTACCGAACCGGATCTAAGAGAACTAATTAAAAACTTACCGTCTAAAAACGATCTCCAGGCGTTACTGGCAAACCTCGAGGCCACGTTCCTATCCAATATGGACGCCATGGGCTCAGACGTTCACCACTTGAACTTGAGAGAGGTATTGAAAGCACAAATAACAAATATATCAACGACAGTAGACTCTCACCTCTTTCACTATGCATCAACACAAAGACACATTGACGATTTAGACAACAGGGGATGCAGGAACAACCTGCGCATAAGGGGATTACCAGAGGCCCAAGGAGAAAATCTAACCTTACTTCTAACTAGGCTCCCCTAATACTAGGGGAGCCTAGTGATAATACTATAACACTTGAGAGAGCACACCGCTCCCTTAGCCCTAGGGGCCTATCACCCGATGCCCCAAGGGACATAATATGCCTCCTACATTTTTTCTCTATTAAAGACAACATCCTCAAACTCTTACGAGAAATGACAAAACCATTACTATTTTAAAATCACCCTATACAAATATACCCGGACTTGTCGTGGTATACACTGCAGGCCAGAAGAGCACTAAAACCTATTACTGAACTATTGAGGAATCGTAACATTAAATATCGTTGGGGATTCCCATTTGCCTTAACAGTGTCTAACAAAGGGAACATCTCAATCACCACTCCAACAGACATCCCCATCTTCTTACAAGCATTGGAATTACCATCCACCCATGTCTTGGACTGGAATTCACCTCCCCCAAACCAAGAAGCTATGAGCCTTCCACAACGTCAACGATGGCTTACACCAGCAAAAAAGAGACTAAATGAACAACGTTTTCTATCACCTCACCAGAGATCAGGAGGTACTCAAGACGACCCACAGGGCTCACGACCAGACCACCAAGCGCACTAACCTTACCTTATTTTTACAAGCGCTTCTTCTCTCCCTACCCTGGAATTTGAAGATCTGGGTCCCTCTCCTTGCTTTCTTTCTTTATCCACTCTCCACCCTCCTATTTTCACTTCTCCTCTGCTACACTCTGTGAACCCAATACCAGAAACTGACTAACACCCCACAAAATTTTCAATTCACTGCTCCTCTTCTTCAACTTCCCAGAGGGAACAGAGGACCGGTGGCTGAACGATTGACAACATTTACCTTCATACTGAACACGACAAGGGGTCCAGCCCATCATCTCATCATCCTTATGGCGGAACTTCTGAGGACCAATGCAACGGTAACTTTTCAACTATCAGACTGTGGACACTACATCCTACCTACTCAATCAGTAAAAGTATACTCTGAAAGCTCTACCCACCCTCACCCAAGATTTCCACATGTCAGGTAGTATAATTTCACAAATTGTTATTGTATATACATATCGCTACTCATGTGATTAGACTTTTGGTAAAACCTTCTGTTAGATAATTGGATCTGATGAACTGTATTAACCCACATAGCAAATTCACCCTTTTAAAGTCAAAGGACAAGACATACAAATACATAACTGCTTATGTTACTACACACAGGTATGCAACACTTTGCAACACTCTGAACAATACCTCTGTTTATATAAATGCTAACAATCTACGTAATAATCTAACCACCCCATAGTAACAGTAACTATAGCAAGTTGCACCCCCCAGACATATCCCAACTTTCAATGCACTCATGCCAAAACAGCAGAACCACATAAAGAGTTCCAGAGACCACTCTCTTACTCCTCTCCACCCCCTCCCTTATTTTCTCTTTAATTACTTCAAAGAGAACTCATCACCAGGCACCTCTCCAACCCTAGTCTGGGAGGCTCATAAGGCAGTTATGAGGGGAGAACTAATGAAATTAGCCTCATCCCTTAAACGCAAGAGGGAACAAAAAATTAATCAGCTAACCCGAGAACTTAAAGAATTAGAAAACTCACACCACGTCACTAAACACTCACTAGAAGAATGTAAACTGCTCACGTCTAAAAGATCAGAACTAACCACACTACTACAACTCCAAGCCAAACGCAGAATATCACTAACAAAGCACTTATACTGTACCAAAGGAGGGAAGGCAGGCAAATTCCTAGCACAGGCCCTAAAAACAGACAAACAAACCACCTTCGGAAATTAATAAGACAATGAAACAGTAACACGACACATGCCTGACATTATAAAAGCCTTCCATAAATTCTACATTGACCTCTACAACTTAAACCAATTTCATCACACCAGAGATGAAATTCAGCAGTTTCTTAGACCTAGGGTTAAAAACACTCTCCCGCCGAATGAAATTCATTTTCTGGACGAACCCATTACATTAGATGAATTTAGAAACACAGTCAAAACACTCCCACTAGGCAAAAGTCCTGGTCCAGATGGCTACACAGGTAATTACTACAAAATCTTATCCCATACACTAGCACAACCCTTCATAGACGCATTTAATGTTCGAAATCTCTCCTCCTCCATACCAAACACAGCCCTCAAAGCAACTATCATCCTCATCCCCAAACCAGGCAAGAACACCTCGCTATGTGGGAATTATAGACCAATATCACTCATAAACATCGACCTCAAAAAACCTCACAAAAATTATGGCAAATAGACTAAAACCCTTCCTCCCAAACCTAATCCACCAGGACCAATCAGGATTTGTCCCAGGTAGGGAAGCAAAACACAACATGACTAAAGTTATTAACTTAATACATTGGGCCCAGAAGCACAAAATCCGTAGCACTTTACTAGCAATAGACGCCGAAAAGGCATTTGATAGAGTTAACTGGTCTTTAATTACTCAAACAATGCAACACCTGGGCTTCGGTCCGCGTTGGCTAGAATGGCTGGCAGCCATCTACTCGAGCCCCACGGCCAAACTACGCATCAACGGTCAACTCTCCCATACAGTAGTAATCAACAATGGAACCAGACAGTGTTGCCCTTTATCGCCACTCCTTTTTATCCTGGTCCTTGAACATTTCCTACAAGGAATCAGAGATAACAAACTTATCCAAGGACTAACCATCAACGGACAAACCTATAAAGTCGCTGCCTTTGCCGATGACCTCATATTCACTATATCTCACCCCCTGCGCACACTCCCACATATCCTAGCAAAAATGGATCTATATAGCAAAGTCTCCAACTTTCATGCCAATTTAGCAAAATACAAAATTCTACCCATCTATACCACAAACAATCTAAACACAAAAATACGAGAGAAATTCAATTTCACCTGGGCAAAGAACTCCCTTAAATATCAAGGAATACAAATCCCAACCAACCTTAATCAACTATACAACCTAAACTTCCCTCCACTAATTAGCACTATCATCAGGGACCTTATAACCTAGACCCATCCCTGCTTTGGATGGTTCTGCAGGATCAGTATATTAAAAATGAATATACTCCCTCTTTTATTATATCTCTTACAAACACTCCCCATCTCGATACCGAATAAATTCTTTTCAACAATTAAATCCATCCTCATTAAATTTATATGGTCCAACTCACACCCAAGGATTGCATACAAAACCCTAATCCAAAATAGGGACAAAGGAGGACTAAACTTACCTGACATCGAAAAAAATCACATCGCAACTCATCTCACGAGAATCTATGAGTGGACACACACCACCTCAACCAAACAATGGGTACGGTTATAAAACACATTCTCAGAAATCCCATTGGAAGTATACCCTTGGCTCCCCCGGAACCAAACGCAGTTCTATCCCCAACATGTCTCACACCCCACAATTAAACCTACACTCCAGGTCTGGCATAAACTTTTAAAAACTACAGAGATCTCCACATAACCTTCCCCTTTTTACCCTCTCACACACAACCCCCACTTCCAAAGAGGTCTCTCGGGAAACACCTACAACGCATACCATGGAGGCAAAACGTTATGTCTGAAAGATATGATTGATAATGGCAAACTAAAAACCCTATCACAAATCATGTCTAATACCATACCGACAGGCAATCAAAGACTCTAGTATAATCTATTAACACACTTTATCAAAACCCAAGATCTCATAACAAGAGGAACACGAACAACTATGCAACACACATCCTCTCACCAAATAATTACTGTCCACCAAGTACAGATTAATTAGGGAAGAGCTCATCCCGAACCCACCTAAGTGCATCATACAATGGACAGAAGAACTACAAGTAGACCTCTCACAACAAGACTGGAACACTATTTTCAGAGTAGCTCACAAATCAACCACTTCTACCATAGCTCAGGAAAGTAACTATAAATGGATCACCCGCTGCCACTACACAGAAATGAAAATACACAAAATATATAGTACATCCACAGAAACATGCTGGAGATGTCAACACGAGGTAGCTAATCACTCGCACATCTGGTGGCAATGCCCTATAATAGAGAAATTCTGGAATAGAATGCATACCCTTAACCAAACAATCATTGGAAGTAAAATCCCATTCAATCCACAACACTACATCTTCCTTCTTCCACCTGGAGGCCTACGTAAGGAACAGGTGGCTCTCTTCAACTTTCTAACTATGGCGGCCTCACAACTGATCCCCAAATACTGGAAACAACCTCAATCACCCTCTATTAAAGAATGGATAGGGAGAGTGGAGGGAATTAGACAGATGGAAGAGATAACACACATTAAATCTAAAAACTTCCAAACATATCCCAAAATCTGGGAACCTTGGATCTCATTCCTTAACTCCTAAACAACCTAATACCACAATACTCCCCAATAAGACCTTAGCGCACATAGACACAGGGGCTATCTCACTCTCAAACATACAACTCACTGCCTTGAAACTGAACAAATAATGTCACAACTATTGCAACATAACCACCACACTACAGCTCACTCTTCCTGCCCCCAAACAATTCCCGTGTTCCTTAATGGGACTACCGTTTATTGTTTATTACCACCACTTCTCGAATCTGTATGCAATCACTAGAAACTAGCAATACCTCAAGAATATGACTAAACTGGGATGGGAGACCTAAATTCCTGTCATATTCCAAACAGCACAAACTTGATTGTTGTTATTTTTCTCTATGTTGACCAATTCTATGTACTCTATCAATGGTATTGACTTCATGAAGGTGACCAGAATATCTATCTCTAGAATATAAAAATAAGCACTCTTTATACACTCTTGATGTAAATTTGAGGTGTTAGATGTACTTTAATATTTATATTGTTATGTTATGCTTGCTTTATTACAAAAAAAATTATACACTACACACACCATAACATAGGTGACCTAGCAGTATTTAACCCCTTAAGGACACAATTTCTGGAATAAAAGGGAACCATGAGGGAATATTTCTGTCATGTATCCTTAAGGGGTTAACACCAAGCATTTTTGTCTTCATTTTATTCCATTTTCTTTAATTTTATTTCATTTTATTTCATTTAATCCTACACGGACATAACAATTGTTTAGTTAAGCATGTTAAATATAACAATTGTGTAAATTGTCATGCCACTGAATAACTTGTATGGAACTTGGAACACGCTGCTGTGGCGTTTGTTGTTATATTATGACCATATACACAACAAAAATAAAGAATAAAAATAAATAAATAAAAAAAAATAATATATAGGTGCGATTTTAATATAGGATGTATTCAAATTTTGCTATCATAAACTTGTCTTTTCCTATTTACACCTAGATGAGACAGGCATAATTTTTTTTGTCAAATTAACAGGTGGTAATTTTTACGGTTTAGCATGGAAAACTAGTGTTACTTTGAGTTTAGAGTCTTTTATTAATTAACTATTGGCAGCTGCTAATTACCATTTATTAAACATTGTTAAACATTTTTATGCAAGTTTGAAACATAAATATCGTCGGTAATTACTAATGATAGGAACTGCCATTTTACTAATTACCCACCATAGGCAAATGATTGTAACAGGCAATGTAACAATATAAATCACTTATATAACAATATCCCAATGAGTGGCACCGAATAAAATGACAAATACTCAAAATACCTTGTTGTGGGTTTTCCCTTTATCCCCACATAAACACAGAACTGTACATACGATATAAGGTGGAGTATATGTACACAATAATTCTTCCAATAATAGTTGCAATAAACTTGTCCTTGTAGGAGTATGCTCTAAAATACAAACATAAATATAGATAGATAGTGCAATATAGCCATTTCACAGTGGAGTAGTGCAATATATGTTTGAAGGTAAAGCACTCACAAACACAGAGCCAATATAAAGGCTCAAGGAATGGCTCTGTGGGTACTAGAGGGACCCACTCCCTTCTTGCTACTGCCTGTAGTGTCCAAAGATGGGATGTCCTCCCAAGATGTAATGAAATTAAAGTGCTTTATTAGAAAGTGCACAACAATAATATAAAATGTGTTAAAATAAATAGAAAACCTTACAGTTTAGAAGGTTTAGTCCTTGTATAAGGTGCAAAACGCATTTCGCCTCTATGGAGGCTTCCTCAGTTGCTGTCTTATGTTTTCAGGTGCTTCCCTTTAAATGTCCTCCCCTTTGGCGGTCTTTTTCAGCGTTCTTTACCGGCCGTGGGTTGTATCCCACTTCCGCTTCCGGTTTCGGCCTATGCGTTCCATCCGTGGAACGCAAGCGTCACGTGACATACACCGGGACATATTCATATCGCTCCTAAGCTCCGGTTTTCAAGATGTATGTCCCGGAGTATGTCACGTGACGCTTGCGCGCCATGTGACGCTTGCGTTCCACGGATGGAACGCATAGGCCGAAACCGGAAGCGGAAGTGGGATACAACCCACGGCCGGTAAAGAACGCCGAAAAAGACCGCCAAAGGGGAGGACATTTAAAGGGAAGCACCTGAAAACATAAGACAGCAACTGAGGAAGCCTCCATAGAGGCAAAACGCATTTTGCACCTTATACAAGGTCTAAACCTTCTAAACTGTAAGGTTTTCTATTCATTTTAACACATTTTATATTATTGTTGTGCACTTTCTAATAAAGCACTTTAATTGAATTACATCTTGGGAGGACATCCTATCGTTGGACACTACAGGCAGTAGCAAGAAGGGAGTGGGTCCCTCTAGTACCCACAGAGCCATTTCCTTGAGCCTTTATATTGGCTCCTGTTTGTGAGTGCTTTACCTTCCACATATATTGCACTACTCCACTGTGAACTGGCTATATTGCACTATCTCTCTATATTTATGTTTGTATTTTAGAGCATACTCCTACAAGGACAAGTTTATTGCAACTATTATTGGAAGAATTATTGTGTACATATACTCCACTTTATACCGTATGTACATGCAATGTAACAAGCCTAATGTTTATATTGGTTCAATGCATTTTTTTATCATGTGGTGGTTGCAACTGCCTCACAAAATTTGTGATACGCCTTGATTATGAACCATTAAACCTTATATCCTTATCTCGATGTTGACCAAAGCTAACTGTTCCGTAATATTTTCAGACTTTTAAACGGTATCGTGTGAGTGCTTTCAATGTGGACAATCCAAAGTGTCAAAACCTTTTCTGCTGGTAACATTTGTGAAATTGTTATCAGCTTACAACCATGTTTAACTTTAGTTGTCATTGTAATCACGCAAAATAATCTTAGATCAGGCATAGGCAACCTTCGGCACTCCAGATGTTTTGGACTACACCTCCCATGATGATTTGCCAGCATTATGGGTGTAAGAGCATTATGAGGAATGTAGTCCACAACGTCTAGAGTGCCAAAGGTTGTCTACCCCGTCTTAGATTGTGATGTTAATTAACAGCTAATGGATCTATCTTGGAAAGATCTGAATTGTTCCTTCGAACTCTTTTATAGTACAGTGGTAATAAGTGACGTGTGTAATTAAATTGTATTCCAAAACATGTACGATTTGAGTATAGTGTATATGTATATGTGCATAGTTATTTTGTTGTTAGGGTGCTTACTCTTCCTTTACTTGTGTTAATTGATTAACAAGGGACCAATGGTCAACTGTTAATGTGTTGTCAAGTGTTCTTAGGAAAGATTTAGATTGCTTAAGCTGGATTGTTTAACAAATAGTGAACTAAACTGATAGTAGTAGATATGCTATAAAATATTATTAGAATGGTATGATTATAATTGCTTCAACATTACTAACAGTGTCTTATCAGTGAGTTTGGAATGTAACCACGGCCATCATACCAGATTTATTTTGTTCGTGTGAGTTGGGAAATGAACACTGATACAACAAAACACTGCCAGTTTTTCTCATTCTGGAGAGTGTATTTTTTTGCACACAGGGAGTTAACAAAAAAACAAACTGTATGTTTTGATACCTAAATGCTGTTAAACATAATGTGATTTGTGGATAGACCTCCAATAAAAAGGAGATAAAATTGAGTTTTACTAAAGACAACAAAAAAAAGTGAAATTCTCTTCAACATTAGACTGAGACAAAGGTCATAAACACTCAGCAGTAAAGTGGTTAAATGATGATTAAGGAGTCAATTTACTAGTTGTCAGAAGAAACAGAGTAACACATGATATATGCTCGCAAATCCAAAATGATTCATGATACTTTTGAAAGGACTCGTGGCTTACAAACCAAAGGAATATCTAGCCATCTCCAATGTACATAAAGTTCTGTTGGAAGTCTGGAGAAATCATGTCAGACAAAATCACTGTATGTCTAGTACAACCTTTGAAACCAAAATGTTTAATTTACAACATCACAGAATGCTCAGGCTGTCTTCGTTCATTCACATATATATTTTATATTCCCCTCTGCTTCCATACAATGATATGTAGTAGTAAGGTCATAGTTAGGATTACATTTTAGCTTTCTTGTATGTTGCCATTTAGGATGTCTTCATATTTATTAGAAATTTTAAAATGTATTTGATATGTTCATTTATGAAGTAGTAGTAAGTGCTTTTACTTTCGATGGTGTATTGAATACTATTATTTGCTATTCTTACTGAACATTCAGCGCTATATACTAAAGTGAATTAAATAATTCAAAGTGAGTTACAAATTGTAGTCTAAACTATGGAAGTATAGTACTTAGAAATCCTTTGTAATTCAGCTATTTTTGCCTTAACTAGGAAAGTAATTTTGAATTTACTTTGAATTCCTGACAATTCTCACTTTTGTAAAATACCCTGATAGAGAGGGGTAATTCAGATACAGATTACTGAATGTATAATGTATAGTTTAGAGCCACGAGGATAGGACATATATTAGTATGTCATCATAGTCTATTCTACTCTAAGCTTACTCGCAACTTGGTTTTGGCAGTGAAACGTTAAAAAATCTAGAATAATCCCATTTAAAACTACCCATACTTAATTCTGGTATTAAAAAACAGTCACCACCAAGACAATTTATACACGGGGTAGAAACATAGAAACATAGAAACATAGAATGTGACGGCAGATAAGAATCAATACTTTCATTAGTCCCTGGCCTTATCTTATAGTTAGGATAGCCTTATGCCTATCCCACGCATGCTTAAACTCCTTTATCACTGACTGGAGGCTCCAGCAAGTAAATGATGAAGACCTACTCATAATTGGATCTTGACCCCAAGTAAGCACACTAGTTCGTTAGCATTAGTGGATTTTATACACTCTCACGTTTCTCACATTGGGAAGGCGTACCTAAGTGACCTCCCTCTGTGTTTGAGATAAATTCCAATCTAGATTGACTTAGCATTACCCAGCTTGAAACCTTCCAAACATAATAACCAACAGTATAAACCATCTCCCTCACCAGCTGCCTTAACTATTCCATCATTTTATAACTAAAACCCACTTTTTAGCCCCTAATATTCTTCTTACCAGCCCCGCCGCTGTGACAAAACGGGAAAATTACTATTGACCCAAACCACCAGGGAGGGAGGGAAAGGGAAATTTAAGGTAAGTGAAATTACTAGTGGTTTGTATAAAATGGCTGCCCCTATTTATACTAACCCAACCCCTGCCAATTTTCTACCTGTCACAACCTAGCTTCACCTAGGCCCGCCTCTTTACCCTGTCAAGGCCCCTTTCCACTAAGCTGCGCTTGTTACATGGGGCTACATTACCTCTGCACTGTCTCATTTTGTTACTCTCACTCTTTGTAACTCCACATTCATTATCAAGAAGAAGATTTTGAAAACAATATTATAGAGATGACAATCACTTTCACATCTGGTGAGATAAGCTCAAGGAGATACAGAAATTGAACATAGAAACATAGAATGTGACGGCAGATGAGAACCATTCGACCCATCTAGTCTGCCCAGTTTTCTAAATACTTTCATTAGTCCCTGACCTTATCTTTTAGTTAGGATAGCCTTATGCCTATCCCATGCATGCTTAAACTCCTTTACTGTGTTAACCTCTACCACTTCAGCTGGAAGGCTATTCCATGCATTCACTACCCTCTCAGTAAAGTGATACTTCCTGATATTATTTTTAAACCTTTGTCCCTCTAATTTAAGACTATGTCCTCTTGTTGTGGTAGTTTTACTTCTCTTAAATATAGTCTCCTCCTTTACTGTGTTGATTCCCTTTATGTATTTAAATGTTTCTATCATATCCCCCCTGTTTCGTATTTCCTCCAAGCTATACATGTTAAGTTCTTTTAACATTTCCTGGTAAGTTTTATCCTGCAATCCATGAACCAGTTTAGTAGACCTTCTCTGAACTCTCTCTAAAGTATCAATATCTAGGGAACAAGGAATAGGCTGGAATCAGGATAAGGACTGCAACATAAGACATTATCAATTACTCACATGTCTACGATTCTGGCATATTCAGTAGTGGCGCACTAGAAATCTAAAATGGTATTTCAGGGATGAACAGGCTAGTTGGTATGTTTCCTGACTATTTCCTCCATACAAGATAACAGTTCACATCTACTGTATATCCACAACTGCGACACCAGTGTGTGTACACCTGAATCCTAAATAAGAGTCACTAGAGGAAATCAAGGAGCTCTTGCTACAGCCACTAAGATTAAGAAATAGATATTTATAATTTTCTCCTCCTCATTCTAATAAAAAAACAAAAAACTTTAAAGATACTCAAGTGTGTAACAAAAAAGCACATCAACTGAAAGCAGGATGAAGCTGGATAACCAAGTCTGCAGTTAAAGTACAGGCAGTCCAAATATAATAAATATATATAAATACCATGGTCTAATTTTAGAGGATAGCTGATGGTGTGAAGTTCCACCATCATGTCTTAATTGTAAGGTAATATTGTCGGTTATGAAGTGGAATACATGGCTTAGTTAAAGGCTCTAATTTATTGCAACACACACTCAATTCTTAATTCCATCGTATACATTACATGGTTTCTATGGTCCAATACAATGTCATGCAGCACTTGTATATGGCAGCATTTACAGAGAACCTTTCAATCATACAATTAAATTATTACTTTGTCATTAAGCGGAAACATACCTTGTAGTTATTTATAGGTTATTATTGTTTTTATTGTTATTTAGAAGTATTATTGTGATTGCATGAGGTGAAAAATGGCTCTTCAATTATCTTGTGTGTCAACATTTATGTTTTACCTCATCTAGTCATCCAAGGCAGCTGCAAGAAAAGAAAGATAAAAATCATAACCACTTTTAGATATAATCTTAGTTTAATATATCTAGGGGTAATCTCTAATATTATTTTACATCATCATTGGGCCATTGCATCCTTTAAAAATGTTCATCATTGATTCCTTAAAAAAAAAAAAAAAAAAGAATTAATGGTTTAATGTTATGCGATTTCCCTATGAAATGTACTAAATGGCATGTAAACATACTGGAATTAATTAATTTTTAATGTTTGTTTAATTAAGATTAATTTAGCACTTCGGTTCGGTTCAGCACTTTGGAAATTCGGGAATTCGGGACTTCGGCAATTCCCTACCCTTACCCCCAACCCTACGCCCAACCCAACCCTAACCCTAACCCTAGGGGTGGGGCTAGGGGTAGGGTTAGATTCCTGTCATTATTCCAGTAATTTTCCCTCCCACTCTTGTTTTGCCACTTTTCAGAAATCTGAAGCACTTTGGCACTTCTGAAATTTGGCACTTCGGCAATTCAGTTCGGTTTGGCAATTCAGAACTTCGGCAATTCAGAAATTCGGCACTTTGGCAAATCAACAATTCGACACTTCGGCAATTCAGACTTTCGAAAGCATCCGAATGTCCGAATTGCCGAAATTTGTCCGAATTTACATTCGGAACGAAACAAATTGCACATGTCTAGTATACATCACAAAAACTCCATCACAACAATATAAAAGGTTAGCTCAGCATATCTGTACTTCATGTATTCCATGGTTGTTGATAAGTCTTGACATGACTTGTTTATTTGTTTATGAAATTAAGGCAGGCTTGATGCAATCAATGGTGATACAAACAAACATGACATCATTTCCCTGCACATATTTAGCCAGAAAATATATCCAGTTTTATTCAAAATAAAAAATAATCAACACAAATTTAATGTATTCTCAAGGACACAGAAGGGCATTCCATAAGGAGGGGTAATCCTGAAGAAGTCCTAAAGGTGAGCGTCTGGGATGCAGGTGAGAGAATGTGACAGTAACAGGTCTTTGTCGGGAACAAAGAGGTCAACGATAGATTAGAGCAGCACCTGGTGTAGCAGGGATGTCAGAGTGGTGAATAACATGTACCCTCAGCTCACTGCCAGCTCACTGCCTGATACCAGTGCTACTTTTGCCCTATTGATGCATGCACTGCTAGAACAGCTAAAATACAAGGAAAAGATGTGGGTAATGAAGTAACATGGGATTTATGAGCTCACTGGGTTTGGCTTCATTCAGCTGTGAATCTAAAATGTGTTGTTTGCCTACCAACATTAAAATGTAAGCTAAACCTGCTTTGCCCCCACATTAGCTCACCTCTGGGTGTAGTTAAAGGGAAACTCCAGTGCCAGGAAAACAATCCGTTTTCCTGGCACTGCAGGTCCCCTCTCCCTCCTATCCCCCAATCCCCGGTTGCTGAAGGGGTGAAAACCCCTTCAGTAACTTACCAGAGGCAGCGATATTTCCCACGTCGCAGCTTCTTCCTCCGCAGCCGCTCATCCCAGTGATTGCGTCCGCCGGTGGGCGAGACTGATCCCGTCCATCGGCCGGGGAGACCTAATGCGCATGCGCGGCAATGCTGCACATGCGCATTAGCGCTCCCCATAGGAAAGCATTGAAAATGCATTTCAATGCTTTCCTATGGTGAAATGAGCGATGCTGGAGGTCCTCACACAGCGTGAGGAAGTCCAGCGACGCTCTAGCACAGGTTTCCTGTGCTTGGGACACGGAAGTGCCCTCTAGTGGCTGTCTAGTAGACAGTAGACAGCCACTAGAAGTGGAGTTAACCATGCAATGTAATTATTGTAGTTTATAAAAACCTGCAATAATTACAGTTGCAGGGTTTAGAGTAATGGGAGTTGGCACCCAGACAACTCCAATGGGCGGAAGTGGTCTGGGTGCCTGGAGTGTCCCTTTAAGTAAAAAAAGACTGTTGAGGACCAGTTAGAAAGGGTAAGATTTTACAATTTAAGGTTCTTTAAGGCGGATTATGATGTGACAATGTGAAAATGTGAGCTATTTACGGCTTGGTGAACTCCAGCTGACGTTCATTAGATCGCATCATGCAGGAAATATGGGCATGATATAAGAGTAAATGGCACTGGAATTTGGAATGCAAATAGTTAGAATATTTATTGGACTGTGTAAACTGTGAGCCATATGCCTATATTCATGTTAACAAATTCCATACCTTTATAAAAAAATCTTTCTGTTCAGAATTTGCACATAGCGGACAATAGTATTTTTTAAACAACAGAGTAAATATAATCTAATGCGTTTTTTTCTCCTTTTGATGTAGTCTTACTGTACACTATATGCACACATTATTTCAGGGGAAACAAACAAACAAAAAATATATGTCGATTTCTTTGCAATCAGGCAACATGAAGAATAATGGACAGAAAAAAAATATATACCTTGCCTGTCAGTAATGTTTTGATGGAGCTTTTTGCGCTTTCCAAGTTGCAATGGGATTAGTTATTTTCTGAATTTAAAAGATGTCAGTATGTGCTTCTTCGCATTTAAAATGTTGTTATGAAATAGGGAAGCGTGCAGCATAGGCAGGAGGGAACACACAGAAAGGACTAATTTATGCTGTTGGTTGATAACCCTTACTGATTCTACTATATTTCACCATATCTAAAAATACAGTTTAGGTCTCCAAATGCTTTCATTGCAAATAGCATAGAACTCTCTGCATTACTTTGCACTAAAACCAATTTTAAGTTATATCTTACCATCAGTGTTAAGATTCATAAAAAAGCCATCATGCAAGGCTACCTTTCCTAACATTTTTCTTGCTCTGCAAACACCGGTTCAAAGAAAATTTAATGCAAAAGTACCGTCAAAGAAGTTAGAGAAATGGAGGCATTGCCCTAATCCTAGAAAAGTAGGAAATAATCTGACTTCATGAATACTAAAGTTTGAGAGAATAGCAGCAGTTACATAGTAATAGCTTTCAGACATTGCAAGACAAATTGACATACTATTTTCTACGGTATTGCAAATGCTCTACATAACTAAAGATATTCTTGCTTTCTTTTGGCGAAGGTTTATCTTGACACAGCTCTTTAAATAATATTACTCTTAAAACAAGAACGGAGGATAGAATTGAGAACACAGAACACTGCACTCTTTCACTAAACTCAGTTATAATAACTAATTTGACGAGGGCAGAAAATACATTCTCAAAATTGTTCCCTTATTATTTTCGGGACTGTTTTGTTTTGTTTGCTAATAGCTGTATTTCATTATTGTCTTTTATCATTCCCATTTTTATTTAGAGTTCTCATTGTACACATTTTTTTCCCATTCTTTGTTGTGTTCAACACACTACGAGACTAAATTTAAATTAGATACTCTAATATGCAGAATACTGAATACTTATGCAAAATGTTATATTTAGCCACCCACTCTTAATTGTTCTTATTAGCAGAATTAGCCAATTTGACTTTGTAATACAACTAGTCCCACCGAAAAAAACCCACAATGCTAATTACTTTGCTCTTCCAGATAATAACTATTTTCAGAACACATATGCGTTATTTAGAAGAATATAAAATATTCCTTGTTTTAGAACCAATAGTGGCTTAGATTACTGTAATAAAATCAGTATTATATAATCTTTTAAAGGAGAATAACTATGCAATTTTGCATCATAGAATAGGGGTTACTATATTAATAATAAAATACTTTATGAATAATTAAGATATGTTAGGCCTTTGAGAGTCACGTGAATATCACGGCTAAGTAAATGGACACAAATAAATTAGATAGTTTGGATGTCTTACACATGCAATTATTTTAGTAATGTTATATACCAAAACACATTGTATCAACAACACAGCAATAATAAATAACCTTTCCTACAACATAGATATAGTAAATAATTGATTCGAATTTTATACCAATGTCCTTTCGGCAGGCTCCACTATATAGCAAAGCAAGTGTCATTAAGTCGACTGCAGTTTCTTTTTAAGTCGAAAAGCCTTTTCTTCTTAGTGAACCAGAGGTTCTGTTCTATCATATATCTGAAATATATACTCCAGAGATTTCTCAACAGGCAATAAAACACTAACCTTATCACAAAAAGGTAGTGAGACTTAATCACTGATCCCCACACTCTGCTATCCTGATCATCTTGCTCTCCTCCTGGGCCGAAAGCTTATGTACGCCAGGCCCGCTGTGATTCTTTACTTTACTTGGTCCAAAGAGTCAGTCAACCTTATATTCTCTGGACCCCATATACTTATATCAACCTTTTCCTTAAGATTGTGCAATGAATTGTTATCTTTCTTAATGTTTGCTGGACAGTGTTTGATAAATGGACTCCACTGGGATTTGATAATCTCCCAATGTAGTAATTTCAAGATAAACCATATATTTTTACGAAATGCTCATAAATCCATGTAGAGTTTGTACATGCAGTGCAGTGATAACCTTTTGGAATAGTTAACAAAAGAGCCTCCGTAAATCATATATATTTTTTTGTGTGGTAGATGCAGATCATGATCTAAATGGAAAAAAACAAAACAGAAATTTTAAGACAATAAAAAATACCGAACAACCATTTTTTTTTTAACATGGCAGGATTGAATTTTTATGGCAAATGCAATGATATTTTCTTTTTATTAAAAACTGATATGGTAAGTTTTTCAACTAAACATGTTAAAGCAGGAGAGAATTAATTATAAAAATGTTTGTAGAAATGTTATACAAGTGTTGAGCCTTTTTTCGAGGAGTTATTATTATTATTTTATTATTTATATAGCACCATCAAATTCCATAGTGCTGTACAATGGGTGGACTAACAGACACGTAATTGTAACCAGACAAACGGACGCACAGGAACAGAGGGTTGAGGGTCCTGCTCAATGAGCTTACATGCTAGAGGGAGTGGGGTATAGTGACATAAAGGGTATAAGTAGGGGTAATGAAATAGGTTGCTAGAAAAGTAATGGGGGGAGGTGGCAGGAATGAAAACCCGCTAACATTTTAAATTATATGCTTTCCTGAAGAAGTGTGTTTTCAAAGATTTTTTGAACGAGAGAAGACTGGGTGAAAGTCTAACGGAGAAGGGAAGAGAGTTTCATAGAAAAGGTGCAGCCCTGGAGAAGTCTTGGAGGCGAACATCAGATGTTCACTTTTATCTACACATATTTTCCTGTGTATGGACTTTAAGATCAAACTACTTTTTGGGGTTTTCTCATGCAGAATGTTACATTTAATGGGAGCGATTAAATAAAGTGTAATAGACAGTCTCACTTTTTTTGGACTTTTTTGGTACAATTGATTAGTTCTGGGTTTATTTCTTCAGCCATTCTATTTATTTGCACCCTAACAGTCATTTTTAATTTTGCTCTACTTTTTCACAGGCATGAGAGATTTATCAATTTTCCTATCAAAACATGATCTGTTCTCACTTTCTTTTTACTACACTTGGAGATTTATTTCATTATGATCTGCAATTTGTCTGAATTTTAGGTGATCATATGAATTGCTGAACTCTGAGCTGAAATGTAGCTGAATCACGAACCAATAGACTCAAGCAATGGAGGAGCGTGTTCATTTTGATTTGTGATTTATAATTCTACCAATGGCACAAAAAAGAGCTGATTAATGGAAAAAAATGATTTATGGCTATCTGATGTTTACTTTTCTCACTTGAACTATAACCGAAATGACAGGAATATGCACCAGTGTACTGCAAAATTATATACATACTACTTGTAATATGAATATATTTAGCAATACACTGATTGGCCCATTTTCACAACCTTTTGGTTCATCTGACTTGTTTTCCCAAATCTTTTTTGTTAAAGGGACATTTTAGGCACCTAGACGACTTCATATCATTAACTTCATGCAATTGTAACCATGCAATTGTAATTATTGCAGTTTCTGCAATTATTTATATATCACAACATTCAACTTTAATAATAATATATAAAAGATTAGAAAAATGAAAAAAAAATTGCTTGTAATAATGAACTAATGAACTAATGAAAAATTAAGCAAACTAAATTCACTGATTATTTTTAATTGTTAAAAAGCCTCATATATCTAGGATTTTAAATATTATTGAGAAATTATGTATTGCAAGGAGGGAATTACAGATATAAAGCTAAAGCTTTGATACATTTGATAGCAGTCACAGAATTCAAAACCCCTACAAGAAAAAGTATATATTTGTAGAAAGTAGACATCCCAAATTATTTAATTAAGAGCATTTTGACATTATCAATCTAAACATGCTCTCTAAAACTCCAACTGTACATATTTGATATAAAATATTGTGTTTTTATTCTCATTGTGGTATAGTATTTGCAAAAGAAGATAACTAGGATGAATTAATATGGAACATTTCCAATCTTTTCACTTGGCAATTGCATTACAAATTTCTGCATTAGTAATTATTTATTGATTTTTATTTATTAGAAATGTTATTGATATTTTACACCACCTG
The DNA here is from genome assembly GCA_933207985.1 of Pelobates cultripes. Taxonomy (NCBI): domain Eukaryota; kingdom Metazoa; phylum Chordata; class Amphibia; order Anura; family Pelobatidae; genus Pelobates; species Pelobates cultripes. Next base: position 47,161,719 of record OW240919.1, read on the forward strand.
AAAACTGAGGCTTTTGTAAACTGGAATCAATAACCTGGACTGTGTGTCCTCCAAACAAATTGAGAGAGGATAGTCTGTATGTTTTTAAATAAGAATTTTGATATATGGAAGGTAATCTTAAGAACAGATACGATTTGTGTTCAGCCAACCTTTTTTACCTTGTGTTAAACGTTTCCTAAATTCTAGTTAGGTTTAACTTTGCAATGTTTTTTAACATATTTGTTGTTCTGACTCCTGAATAGGATATAAAATCTCTCTAATCAAGTTTAAATTTGTGTTTTAAAGGAGGTTACATGAAGGAAACATAAAGGAGCACTATAGGGTCAGGAACACAAACATGTGAAACCACTATTTAGCCCCCTTGGCCCCCTTTGTCTCCATACAAATAGTAAAATCTTACTTGTATTTAAGTCTGAAGCTGCTACTTCTGCCTGTGAGGTTCATCTGACCTCTGACATGATCAGAAGTGGTGGCCTGATCCAATCACAATGCTTCCCCATAGGATTGGCTGAGACTGACAAGGAGGCAGATCAGGGGCAGAGCCAGCACAATCCAAACCCTTCTTGGGATTATTTGTTTTTTTCTACTTAATGAAATAGACCAGCAAAACTACCCAAACGCGTGGAACTGTTTTGGGCAGCAACTTCGCGGTTAGCTGGTCACAAAAGACTTCCATACTTTTTGAAAACCCCTGAACCGATCTGGGTGAAATTTGAGTATGTTGGTCACTCAGATCGGGGTTATCAGGGGACATTTTATTTGTGGGGATACCTTATACCTAAAGGGGTGTTCTAAATATCGGGGAAAACTGTAATTTTTCTGCCTGGAGATAATCAAGTTATTACTTTATCAGACTTGATTATCTCCAGGACTAGGGGAGAGAATTTTATGTTTGTGCTGGGAGTGTTTTATGTTTTCCTTGTAAATGATTGGATGTACTTTGTCCCTCCCTGTGGGATGTCCCCTTGCATGGGGACTTGCATAAAAGATCATTAAAAGACAATTTTGTTGCACCCTTCTTCTAGACTTCGGCTGATGTTTGGGTATTCATATGTTTTATTAAGGGAATCATCTTGTAAAGCTATTGTATTCGTATGGATTTCATTTATTTACTCTACCGAACGAAGAGCTATAATCACTGATGCTCTGGCCGTTTGGGAGGAAACTACCGAATGAGGATTGGATATCCTAGGTTTCCTTACAATAAGCAAGCCTGATTTCAAAACTGTAAAGCCCCAAAACTGCTGGAAGAAAGTCTTTTCTCCATCAGCTGATTGCCTGCAATAAGCAAGGTAGCCTTCTGGAAGACAACACTTAGACTATATCCTGCACAGCATAATTTATATTTAATGTAACTGTGATGTTTTGTACAAATCAGTCAATAATTCCTGTATAACGAAATACTCACTTTATTAATACATATATGACAGGATCTTCATATTGCAGCCTTGTTACACAGGGTTTCTGCAGCCGCCATTTCAAATCCCTGGAACATTCCACCAACTCCCAACAGGAACAGGAAGTAAAGAACCAAAAGAAAGGAAGTGCATCATTCACAGCCAACAACAGCCCAACTGCCCATACATCACAATACATACACTCATACACTCACACACAGCCCAACAGTCTATATATCACAGTAACCACCCTGTACATTTATTTTATTTTATATATCCTGTGTGCATTGTATATTTTTTGTGCATTTATTTCTTGTCTGTCATGCTAAAGTGTAGTTTTGCTAGCCCTGCATGTAATTGTTTTTTTCACCTATATGCATTCCTATATTCCCCCTCTGATTTCTGACTGACCTCTGACCCCTACCTTCTTTTATTGATATGTTTGTTTTTATTTGAATAACCATAACTTCATCTCTATGCCGCAATACATATCCTCCTCCCTCAGCTTTATTGCAAGCCTATCTGACCCTTACATATCTTTATTCAACAGCTTGATTTAAAATCTATCAAGCTCCAATACTGCTGTAAGAAAGTCTGATACCCGCCCTCCCCTCACCACCCCATGCTCATTATTGCATTCATAGATTGTCTGTCACACCCCAATTTTACATAGTTAAAAATAACAGGTGTACAAGCCGCCTCTTATTAGTACACTTGCTCTGCTGTTCTATGTTCATTCGCACCCACTACAGCGGAAGAGGTTTCTGCTCTGCTCCAGTCATCCAATTCCCTCACATCTCATCTGTACTCTGTCTTCTTCTCTTTCTCTACGTCTCACTAAAATTCTCAATCTCTCTCTCTCCTCTGGCATTTTCCATCGCACTTCAAACATTCAACTGTAACCCCATTTCTAAAGAAGCACAACCTTGACCCTATCTCCCCGTCTCGCTACTGTGTCCAAGATCCTCGAGTCCAACTCTCTGCTAGACCCGCTTTAGTCTGGTTTCAGTGCTAAGCACTCTGTAGACACGGCACTGACCAAAGTATCCAATGACCTACTTGCTGCAAAATCTCATGGTCACTACTCTATCCTAATTCTCCTTGACCTTTCTGCGGCTTTTGACACTATTGATCATCAACAGCTTCTTTTCATCCTCTGCAATATCGTTCTACAAGATATTGCTCTCTCCTGGTGCTCCTCCTACCTTTCCCAGCGCTCTTTCAGTGTTTCTTTCTCTGGCTCTGCTTCTTCTCCCCAACGCCTCTCTGTTGGTGTCCTCCAAGGTTCAGTCCTTGGTCCCCTACTGTTCTCTATCTATTAGCTCATTAGCTCCTTTGGCTTCCACTATAATTTCTATGCGGATGACATGCAAATCTATCTATCCTCTCCTGATCTCTCCCCGTCCTGCTTGAATAGTGTCTCTGACTGCCTCTCTGCTACTTCTAACTGGACGGCTGCCCACTACCTTAAACTCAACTTGACCAAAACT